>OZ010585.1:361631-829131 GCA_963932145.1 Acanthosepion lycidas | reverse complement strand
AAGGCCTTGCATATGATTGCTAGAATCTTTTAGTCAAAGGGGAAGATAGCACAGTACCAAGAATTCACTGGTAACAATGGAAGAATTTAAGTTAGTTTCACAAAAGGCAAAGATATCTGGCAACTGTTCCAAGAGGAAAGATTCTATGCTGCAGAAGTTGGAATGGATACCACAAATATTAGTGAAAGAAAGACTGAGGGGAGTAGATGTTTTTTTATTTACTGGTTTAGTTGTATTTCTTTTTGTTGTTTTCCATGAGATTCATCTTAAGGAGAGAGTGACAATTTGGTGGCCTTTTCTCTGTCATCAGTGGTAATACAAACCAGCCAGAGCATGGCTAAGAACAGTGCATAATGTGGCCTCAGGATTGCCTACCGAAAATACATGTAGGGATACCTACCCATATGTGATATGGCACTACAAATACCCCAATATTATACAACTGTTGATTAGAGCAGCCTCCCTAAGTGCTACCAAAGAGTTTGGGCTCCTAACAACCAGTCAGAAGATGCAGCCAGCAAACTGCCAACCCAGTACCCTCACAATGGAAAGCCACAGCCACTAGTTAGTCTGATCACTAAAAAGTTAAGACAGTTTATCATTGTGGCCCTGATAGAAGAAAGAAAGAGAACTGGTAAACCATATCCTGAACAGGAAACAAGGGATGAACCTCTACTCCTGTTCAATAGACATGGGAGGATTTGGAGCTGGACAATAGGTGAGCCTATCTACTACTACTGCTTGGAGGGAAAAGTGTGCTCACCAGCCCCTGTGGAATGAAGTCAAAATAGAGAGAGAACAACCCTGGAGGATAAGACAAGAGAAACAGCATGTATGTTTGGCTCTGACCACCTCCTCAATAGACTTAACATAGATATGAACATGGTCTAGCAATCTCTGATTAAGAAAGAACACTAAATGTTTTACTACCTGAGTACAGACATTAAGTTTAAGAATCCAAAATTACACTACTGGATTGATCAAGGCCTAATGGATTAAAGCTTTCCTTAAAATATATCTGCTTACCTGGCAGTCCCTGGAAAGGATAGTGTAGAAAAATGACTTACTCTGGTTCAGTGAAAGAAATGAATATGCAGCACCAATGTGCAGAAAATATTAACTGGTACAAGATGCAAACAATCTGCCACTGTGAATTTGATAGAATTTATTGCATTCTTACATAGAGTGCAAGAGTGTTATGTCCTCAATTTAACTTTCTGTCCAGTTTAGCTGATTTGAATAAAAAGAAATTGTTCACAATGGTATAAAGATGTATATTTAAAAGAAAATTCAGTGTTTTTTTTGTTTTTGTTTTTTTTTATGATTTGGAAAATTCTTTTCTGTATTAAAGTATGGCTCTTCTTCTTTATGTACAAAGTTGAAAATTTCCTCCAACATCAAAAAAATATATTTCGCTTAACAACCAAAGGTTGCTATTTTACCTCAAAATTTTGTCTTTTAAAAAGATTTTTTTTAATACATTCCTGCATTTTTGCATAATAATAGATGAACAATTTCAATAAGCAAATTTTTATCTAGCTTTTTATTCTGAATCGGTTTACAATTTGTACATATTTTTGCCTTACATTTTTGCGGAAAATTATCACTGGCCCTGATATTGTATTGTATGAAGATCATCATTTTTTTTATGACAAAATTTACATATTTATGTAATTTATCCACACACAACCACACTTCAAAATTATCTACAACCAAACAATAACCCTTGGAGCATTTTTATACAGTTCTTGGCAAAAACTTTTCATTTCTAATGTTTGTATTTATCTCTCTCTTTCTCTCACCCTGTTCATATCTGTCTATTTCTCTTTCACTCACTCACTCCATGTCTAATCTTCTATCTTTCACTCTGTTCATATCTATCTTTTCTATGTATCTATCTATCCAATGCAAGAAATATCTAACTTGTAATTACTTCAAAAAGTAAATAAATTTTACAAAATTTTAACTACTATTTTTTTATTTTTTTGTATTGCAGGTGCTATACTCTATTATTATTTTTATAAAAGAACAGCCCTTAAACTGGGAGACCCTAAATTCTACCAAGAATCTGAGTGGTTGAGAGATGAATTTGAAAAGCGCCGATGAAAGCTTTGACCAAAGAAATCCAGGTGCCAATTGATTTTGGACTCTGTTGATGTCATGGAATCATTTCTTTTGATTTCATCTAAGAATCTCTTCATGGTATTTAATAAGTACATTAAAATCCAGAACACTGGAAACTATTTTTACTTAAGGTATCATACCACATGTTTATGTAAATTGCAGGCAATGGACACAATAACTCTTTCCTTTGGATACTCTTAGGAATTAGTATTTGGATGAATCTGGGAAATCACAATTTTCTTTACTTGATTATTTCAGTTACATGCATCCATAAACACCGAGGTTACATAAACAAAAAGCAATGAAATGTCCGTAAGATGTAGGACTTAATAATTCAACTTTTATAGTTACTATGTGCCTTCATGTGCCAATTTATTGTCCCTAAGCTCTTTATACAAATATTTATGATTTAAATAAGGTTTTTTATTGTAAAACAATTCTATTTTGGTGTTCATTAATTTAATTTGCTCAATTAAAAAATCATTGTTGTAAATTATTTAATAAATTTTTCTTCACATACTCATAAATATGATGAATAATTTTATATACTCTACCTCTCTCTCTCTCTCCCCACATCTATACATAAAGTTAAATCAGGGATAATTCCCTACTTCTTTTACAATAGAAGACAGTATAACCTGTTGCATGTTTCTTAATGGAAAGATTGTCACCACCAAGTAACTCCAATTGTCCCATAAAATGCCACAAAGGATCTTCTGTAGTAACTCAACAATCTGTTAGATAATTTAATATAGCTAAGTATATAGGACAAGTTACTGAAAAATTCTTCACCATACTTGCTTCCCAAAATCAGTATTTCAATGAGTAATCAGCAGAAAAATGTTGTAAAGTGGGTCAGGCCAATAACTTTTCAGCATATCCTCATATATTAATCCATGTCCATATTGATTGCGTAATTTATATTTCTGATCCAATCAAAATATACAAGACTTTTATTTTCACATTTTAATTTTCCTTTAATAAGAGTTCAGAAGAAAAAATCCTAAGCTTTTTTTTGTTTGGGATGAGAAGAATTTTCATTTAATAAGATGGATAATTTTTTATTCTTTAATAAAAATTACACTTTAAAAATTTAATTTTGATATTTTGTTTGTTCACTCCACTGTGGTTGTGTTTTAAATATACATATATGAATATACATATATCTACAATGTTCTTCATTTCAAAAAGGGAAAAGAACCAATTTATGAATATTTTTTTTTCCAAAATGATTTCTTTCATAAAATATAGCCATTTACTTCACATTGAATTTTTAGGCAAGATGAAAATATATTTAAATCAAAATGTGTCAAGAGAAATGACACTTTGGATCCACAATTCTAATTGTCTTTGTATCAGTGTTGAATTTTCATATCACTGGATTATTCCCCTTGCTTCAATCAGCAAGAAGCATGTTTTAAACATTTTTGTATTAAAAATGAGATTGCAATTTCTTAAGTTCAACTTAGTATCCTCCGAAATTTATAATTAGTTAATTAAAATTTCAAATTAAATTTGAAGTGTAATTCACTCCTTAAGATATCCAATACATGTCTACATGGCAAATGTACAAAAATTTACTTCAAATATTCTGTATGTGTGTGTGTGGGCATCTGTGTACATAATTATTTGGGGTTATTTAACTGTCAGTTTCTGTATTTGTTTAGATGTTTACAATTTATCTTTGTATTCAAAATAAGCAAGAAGGATTTGTATCTGATCAAATGAAAAGCTAAAACTAGAATCAAATTTCTCTGACTATTTTTAATTTGCTTATGTTCAATTTCCTTATTGATATTTGTTGAATGACCTTAACTTCAGCACAAGACCATTTTTATTGGGATTGAGCACTCATTAAAGATTAAACTTACTATCAATGGTCTTCCAGAACATTTTATAAACTTACTAAAATGATAATTATTACTTTTTTTTCTTTTTTTTTTTTAATCACAACATGCAAATTTCTTTACAAGTAAATCCACTCAGATGTCATTTTATTAAAACAATGTTTGAAATTTAAGAATGCTTTCAAACTCTGTTATTACAATGAAATGGAGTTTATTAGTTCAATGATATAATATCAGGAAAATGACTTTGCTGGTGCATATAAATATTTAAGCAACATATGCTTTCTTTTTTCATTTTAAATCAATTCACCTCAAGGAAGGTGATAATGCCATGAAGGTGCAAAGAGCTACTAGGACTGAAAGAATGAAAAAGATTTTAGAAGGAACCATAAACTCAACCCTACACTGGAAACAGGGAATAAACCTCTACTCCTGTTCAAAAGACAAGAGTGTGAACTGGACAATAGGTGAACCTATTTACTCCTATTTTCCATTCTTTTCATACACTTTGGGCTTTTTCATGTTTACCTAAATAATATTGATATTATTCACAAACAATTCCCATCAACTGTAGAAAGGTGTAATTCAAGTAGGTTGCAAATATTCAACTATTTCTTCTCCCAAAGGTCACAGATATTTGGTTCTTTCAGTTTTGGGGTTTGTTTTTTGTTTTTTTATTTATTTATTTTTTTATTCAAAGAATAGAACAATGAGGATTCTCCAAAGATTAGAAAACAGAAATTAGTCACAATTAGTCATAGAAGTTTGTGAAGTTCAAAATGAAGACAAGGCATAAATGACAAAACTAGGGCATTACATAATTAACATCAGTTAAGGAAAAGATTAATGTTCTTTCATCTTAAATATGATAATTTCCTTAAATTCATTAGAACTAATTGTTATTTTATTAAATAGTTAACAACATATCTAATTATATTTCAAACAAGTCTCTTCCCTGAGTTTGACTTTATCCAGTACACCAAACAATTTATGTACTAAATCTCATTTTGGTTACTAGAATGCAATTGCTTGTATTTTTACTCTTGCTGTTGTTGTTAAGAAATTTTGGATAATGAATTCTTCAACTTTCATCAGGCATAGAATTCATTGAGATTGAAACAGGTTAAAAAATATCCAGCTACATGTTCCAAATAAAATAAAATATATGCTTATTTTCATACAAACTCCTAGATTACCTCTGTGTTTGCAAGCATCTTTGACATTAAAATACAGAAGTATAAAAGAAAAAAAAAACAATCAAATGAATTCTACATATAATTGAGGCTGAAGAACACATCTGTAATAAAGCTAAAATAATGAAGATATTGAGATAAATAAAGTTTTCAATAACCAACTAATTGATAATCATCTGAGTTAAACTCAACAAATGAACTAATTTTTTTCATTTTTTTATCTTCATTTCTGAAATCCATGAAATATAAATATGGAATTATTGCTTTCTTCAATTAAAATTTGGTTAGTAAAAGTATTTTGCAAAACTCAAGATCCTATTATCTATTAGACAACAGTTCATCCCCCCTCCCTCTGAGTCAATGCTCAACATAAGTCATGTCTTATCTAATTGAAATGGGACATTATCAGTGATCAGGTATGACATATTATTTAGGTGAACCTAACTGAAATCAGTTGTAACACCTCCATCAAATTGGGTGTGATACAACCTCATGCTACACTTAATCATAAACTCAGCAGACACTTGCATAAAAAGATACAGCTGGTTCATGCTCAGATGGTACCAGACATGGTTTTGTGGAAGATAATAATACATGAATAATTTCATCTTTTTTTATAAAACTATTAGTCTTTATATAAAGCATCAAGATAATTAAATCACAGTCATGCATAAATATTTTAATTTATCTCAAGTTTGGTTAAAGACTAGAACAATCTTCTTGCTGTTTACCTTTTAAAAGTAAGTGATTCAGATTAAATAAATTGAAAATACTAAAATTACCTCAGATTCATTTTTTGTTTTGTTTTTTTTGCATCCTGAACTTTTTTCTCTTTGAATAATAAATCCATTTATCCATTCCTTTCAGATAAAATCTTTTGCACAAAGAAAAATTTGAAATGAAATATTTTTGTAAAATAAGCTTCTACAGCTTAACTTCAAGGAAGAAAAACAGAGAAGGGAAAATTTTGTAATCAAAGGAAAGAAATATATAATTTTTAATAATGTTAGTACACTAGTATAGCTAACTATTCTCTCCAAGCAAAAAATCTTAAAGCTGAATTCCTATAGGAAATACACAATGTTCTTTTTCTAGTATTGGTAACACTATTTGCCAGGTCATCAATGAGTGACTCTCACCATAGACACACAGAAAGACATGTGTATATTTGTACCCAACAATCGGAAAAAGACTTCAAATGGAAATATTTCTGTATATCCTTCAGGATTTCCTGAACGTATATTTCTAAATAGTTTGTTATTTATTCTCTGCATTGAATCAGTATTTCCTGCCATTCTTGGTTTTGTAAGTGCAGCAAAAACACTAAAACAATTTATACATCATAAGACTTTGCTGCTGCTTTTATGATGGCCTCAGAGATATGCATACAAATGGTAGAGAAAATTATAATTTTAAAAATATTGACCTAAAAGAATTTGCAATCTTCTCTAAGAGTATAACAAGCTTCTCAATAGGCCTTGGCTGGCCCAAAATATTTCTTTTGTTTCTTAACTAAAAATGAAAGACACATTTTTTATTACTAACTATATTAAACAACATATTTGCCATTTTGGGGTTACAGCCACATGACATTGAAACACTGGTTCCCATACGATCACCAAATTTAAGCAACATCAAGCCTGGTCAGTAACTAGATAGATGACTGCTTGGGAATACCAGATGCTGTAAACTTCAATATGCAGGTGGTGTAATTGATAATGGCTTGAAATTGTTAATCAGAGAGCTGAGTTCTAATTTCCGTTGGATTCATTATATTCAATTATGTGCAAATAACTGTGAGAAAGGTATGAATCCACCTCTTCTTTCTCAAGTATGAGTTAATTAGTAAGACTTATATCACTAAACCATTAATATCTCACAAAAAGAGAAAATTCTTACAACCTAAAAATATTTTCTGGCTTTAAATAACACCCCCCAAATATAAACTCTTTACCTATATTAATTATAATTTATAAACTTTCCCTTTCTCTAAGATCTCCCCAACTCTCTTTCCATTACTCCTTTACTCCTTTACATCTTTTTATCTATATATTTTAAAGTTATTTTTAAACCCATTTTTATTCCTCTTTTAATTTTAAATTAATATTTCATTCATCATATAGCCCCAAATTGATGTCATAAGATTAATATTTGGGTTTAAATTTATAAAACTTCTTCCCTTTAAGACAAAAGCCCCTGTCTCATGCCTCTTGTCTGACTGAAACATTGAAATGGATAAATTCTGTATTAGTGTTTTTTGTTTTGTTTTTTTTTTCACAGTTAAATTTCTATTTCTGACACAAACTCAGTCCACACTGAGAGCTGATAAGATAAGACAAGCAACCAATATATTCATCTACTGAAATAGACTATTCCCCATATGAGGTTATTTTGTATTTTATTGTTTATTAATTATATTGCTCTGTAATAATAAATACATTGAGCTCTTTTTGTGGATCAGTTTTCATATTTTATATTACTAGGATCCAATTGGATTATATACCAACAGATTTGTTACCTTTAAAATATACATATATATATATATATATATATATATAGAGAGAGAGAGAGAGAGAGGGAGAGAGAGAGAGAGAGTAGATATTTTGATACAGAAACTATGCACAAAAGTAAAAATAACTTTGCCTCCATTTGGTGATATCATGATGAAGATTTTTTTTTTTAGGGAGTAAATTGAAGAAATATTGTTCTCTTTTTCTTTTCAAACATATGTGCATGCATAAGTTCAGTGAGTGTGCATTGTACATCAACAGACTTCATAGTGTTCTTGTCTTCTTAAATGGTGCAGAGCAATTTGACTGTGTTGCTATCCACAACTTACCCTTTTTTTTTTTCTGTCACCAATATTTTGGATCCATTTCACAGTGTCAGTTCAATTTCATTGAAGTCTTCCCCAATAAAATTTTAAATAAGCCCATTATTTTGGGAAATCAGTACACTCATTAGACAGACTTTGCCTGAATATTCATTATTTTCAACACTTTCTTGATTCTGCTTCTTTTTTGTTATTGTTTTTTTCACATTCTTTTCATTCTTAAACGTAAAAAAAAATTTCTCTTCTTATCTCCCCTACTACCAATTCTTTCTCTTCCTTATCACTTCTTGGTTTTAGGGATGCATAGCCAAGAAACACCCTTTGCTACCCTAATGTTTTCACAAATGCATAAATTTCTGTATTATATTTTTTTTTACTAATAACTTCACTAATGACTTCAATATTTTTATGTAGCTCCCACTGTATCACTGCTCTCTCTAACAGAGGCACAGTGCATTCATTCTCAGGGTTTTCACACACCCTCTGAAACCTATCGATTATATTGGGTGGCAGATCTACTATTCTGCCTTCCTCTGAGTCAGTGTCACTCACAAATGCTGCTAACAAAACCTTTCATATCAGTGTATTTCTACCTTCTGAATTGTTCTATTCATTAACCTTTGCACTGCAAAGATTGACTGCATGTGCCTTTATAGTTACATCCATAAGCTGTTCTTTCTATAACTATATAATATGGCTTCCACCTTTTATCTAATTCATGCCATCTCTGGTGATTCTTTAAGTATACTGGTTCTCCTATTTCAAAGCTAATTTCTTTACTCTGATTCTATGCATAGTCTTGTTGTTTTTTCTTAGGTTTAGATACATTTATTTTCATTCTAATGAAAGCTTTATACTATTGCTGGAAGGCTGATTGTTCAATGTAATGTGGTTGTTCTATCTCTAATTTATTCCTAATTTTAGCTAAACATAAAATAGTTGACTGACACTTTAATGTGATGTTGGAAGGTCATCCACATTCCTCTATTGATGACACACATGTAATTTTGACTCATAATGCTCTTAAATTCTCCAGAACATAAAAATGTATAAATTCACTTTCATCATATTTATTTATTTTAGTTTATGTTTTATTACAATTCTACTGCCATTTCTGCAACAAGAAGGTGATGTACTATTTTACTCATATGATGTCCATGCTACTCAATATGTTCTGCCAAATGACCAAAAAACCCTATCTGGAATGATTGTAAGACCTGTCTTTTATTGAACACATATACATGATAATTCCTGACATTTTTCTTTGTTATCCGACTTAACAATTCTGTCTGTTTTTATGTCTTATGCAAGACACATGGCCAACAAGGTGGTATTTGCCATCTGTATAATTGTATGCATGTGAAACTACAGGTCAATGTTAACATCCAAAGAGTATATACTGTGTATTAATATAGGGTTGGGTACTATTTATACACCAGTTATTTTGGAATTTATGCATGTATTGATCTGTGTTTGTGATCATTCACTGTAATCTTGTTATATTTCTTGTATATTATGCTGAAAATATATTTCATTGTGAGAAGCAGACACAGATTTCTTTTATCTAGTATTTTGATATTGAGTTTTTAAATATGATTTCAGTCCACATTGGAGATTATCTCCAGTCAGTCTATTACAGTAATAAGAATTACTTCAGAGGTACTGGAAAATTTCAGTTGATGCTTTTCATCAAGTCATTGCATCTAAAATGGCTGATTTAATAATTCCTCTTTCTAATATGCTACTTCATTAACCATTTCGTCGTTTTTAGCCAAACAAAACAAATATAAAAGAAACTTGAAAATAAAATTTTCTTTTTTACTATTCATACAAAACAAGAATCCTATTTTCAAAAAAATATTTAAAGAAATTAATTCTGTAAAATATAATAGTAAAATTTATTTGTTCACCTTCCATTAGTTATTTGCTTTCTTTTAGATTACGCTCTTGCCTTGTCATAATTTATTTTATATATTTGTTCTTCTAAATAATCAACAGAAATTTCTCAATATTCAGTAATTTACCAATATTCAATCTCCTTAAAATTACTAATAAAAAGTTGATTTAATTACGTGTCACCTCATTTTCATGACAACCCTGAAATCTCATCATGCAGTGGGAAGCAGAATGATTCTGAACCTCAGAAGAAAAAATGGTGTAAGAAGGGAAAGGTGCTTTTATATGAGGCGATCTAGCAGATAAGCCCATCCAGTTAAATGGGTGAGCTTTAAATAAACAAAATCAAACATGTTTGATAACTATTTTTTATTTCAGTTTTATCAGCGAAAAATTTTACCAAATTCCAAACATGTATCACATGATCTCGTAAAAAATGTAGAATTTACAAAGAATCCAGCTATAAAAGCAAAAACAGTTGAATTCAGTTATATAATAAACAGTAATTTGAGAAAATATTTCTTATTGGATGACAACCTGTTAAATGTAGTTAACATAGTGCAGTGACAACATAGATGTTGTCAACACCACTGACTTGTATAGTTTGGGGGATTTACTAAGTAATAGCAGTTATTTAGACAGCAGAGGTGACCCTTTATAAAATAAATTAGTATCCAACACAATTTTTTATGCAAAACATGAATCTATAGATTATGTTGTATAATTATTTGTGTGTCTCTATCCACTCATCCCAATCATTCAACAAGTCAGAGCACATATTGAGGTGCAAATTGGAGATCATTTAATTGGTTAACAAATAAAGAAATAACAGATCAGAATTTAACACCTGTTCCATGGCATATCCATTAGGTGAAAGAGATCTCTCAACAGTGGTATGAAAGATATAAGACAGAAGGTATCCAAATTAATAGTCATGATATGTGGTAATGAATCTCATCCTTCTGGCACTTTGAATGAAAACAGTTTTCCATCCTGATTTCCCTGAGAGATTTAAAATCTAAATTATATCAAAAACTTAGAAGTCAGTCATTTTGTTCTACTTGTGAAAGTTAAAGATATTATTTTTCATTTCTCAGTTTGGCAGAAGAAAAGAAAAAGATCAAGCCCATAAAATTGCATTGCAATTGTGTTAGGGAATGAAAAAGATATTCCATGAAAGTTGCACACTCTTTTAGAAATTATTTTCAACATAATGACTAATAAGGCACAAAAGAAAAACCTTACTGTCACTAAAACTGGATGGCAAATGCCAACATGGAGAAAAACATCCAATTTGAAGAGGGGAAAAGATTAAGGTTTAAAAATCTTATATATTTTTTTTTATAAATTAAAGAAACCACATTTTCATGTCATTTATTTCACATGTATATCTACATCTAGTGTTTTATAAATACTTATATAAAAAATATATATATTGTGCAAAGATATATATTAAGATACATAAAAGTTTTAAAAAATATATAATTACTGAGCCTGTTTGATAACTGAGGTAGATGGACATTGCCACTAATATCAGTAGTGGTCTGTGTGCAAGCCCAGATAAAATTAATTCTCAATCTTCTCAGCATGGCAGATTGGATCAATCACCACAGTTCCCTCACCACGTGGCCTTGTGCCAGACTAAGTTCCTCTTAATAAATATTTCTAAATATAAAGTTTAAAAGAAATGTAAATATTCATTATGTTTCACAATATAAATTACCCAAAATGCACTCTTTTCAGATGATATCACAATGAAGGCTAGTGATAGCCTGCATTATTTCCAATCCTATTTATGGGAATCAACTTGAACAGTGTTTTAAAATGATGGATAATTTTGTTTGTTAAATTTCCCACTTCTAGAATATTTTGCCCAGTGGCAAAGGGGCATTTTTTAGAAAATCAAACATGATTGGTTAACCCAAACACAATCTTTTGTTTTAATATCATTTGTGTAATCAGTAAATTACAAAAATTATATAACTTATAAACTTTACACACACGTCTTCTCCTCAATATTAATAGCAACAGAGTAACAATAATCAAGACTCTTATTGGTTATTGATGACATCATAGGATGCTTGATCTTTCATTAAAAGCCTAAGCTTTTATACTTCCATTTTATTTTTATATAGATGTTGGTAAACATTGATTTTTGCAAGACTTCAAGATTTTCTGAGCTTGAAGTTGTTATGATATCACATAAAAACTATTTTATTATCTTCATTGCAAGTTCTTATTGGTTGTTGGTAGTATCTTAGAACAATGTAGTTGCTGGGGAAATTATTTTAGATATAAAACTCTACCCCCATCTTAAAAATAATTCATCCTTTATAAAATAAAGGAAAGGGGCAATCCAAATAATAGTAGTATTTTGCATCCACACCAAATGAAAGCAGTTTGGTTTACATTAGTGTTACCCTGATATATCATCCTTTTAATTTTGAGAAATCTGGAGAAAAATATTTGTTTCCTTGTATCATCAGGTAATATTATTAAAACAAAATAGGTTAGGAATTACTGAGAGAATTCCATGATAATTTAGCAATGTTTTTTCCATTCTCTGTTGATTTTTGCAGTCTTTCTGGATGATCTTTACCAAAATTTAAAAAATCCTTGCAATTTGTTATTCTTTTGAAACCTTGTTGGTTCATTTACCAGGAATTAAAAAGTCCTGAGACTTTCGTGGCCGAAATTCTGAAAGCTTATTTTGGTAGGAATCCAACTCATCTAAACCTGAATAAAAAGAAAAAGAAAATTTGTTAAATCAAACAGGAGGAATTCTGACACAAGATCTTGTGATGACAGATTTCATTATTTAATCCTTACTAGATAAGCATTCTAAGAAGCTCTCTTCAGCAGGGATACTTAGAATTGCATCAATGATGAAGGGATGAATATTATTTATTGTGCATTGACTGCTATATAATGGTCACAGATTATCAAAGATGTTTTTTAATTAAATCTTCAGTCTTTTGGCAGATCTAGTATTATAGAATATTAGCTTGACACAAGGCCACTATGAATGAGCACCACTGGAGTTCAGTTTTACTAAATCAGACTGCTCTCCTGCAAATATCCTGTAAACACATGCACATATGCTGTTAGGAGTAGGAAGATTCTGTTACAATAATTTTTCAAATAACTCAGGCTTGTCTTGAAAATCAGCATTTAAAATGGGCTTGAATACCAAGCATAAGTGCCAGTTGGAAATTTACTTTCTTACTGTAAAATTGAACTGTAAATTGAAAAGCAAATCAGAATAAAAATGCCACACTTACTTTGGGCTGTACTCATGGTTCGTGTCATGTTTGTTTGGTCCAGTCCCTAAAAATATAAGAATAGACTCTTTAACAATGACTTGCAAGACATGCACATCAAGTCTTCAACATGTGTCCTCGAGGTTATCCAATGACCAAAACATTCCAGAATATGGGTAAAATCTTGTTAATATTAGCAATAAAGAAATTATAAATTAGGAAAATAAATCTCTTATTTTATATTGTTGAGAATTTTAAAAATACATTTGAACCATTTATTAGGATATTTTGATGGAAGGTTTTTCTATAAAAATAATAAGTAAAAAAAGTATTTTATTCAGTGAATAAAAACAATTTGCAAAGCTGAATACATGTTGAAAGTACCTAAATAAATTTAATTGTTTAATGCTTGAAAAAAAAGTATGCTTGTCCTTCTTTAATTGCAACAAATTTAAAGTCGAAAAACACACAGTGCACACCAAAGTTTCAGGACCGCAAGTCTATTCTCAACAGTTTCCTTTCTCAGTTATGCTATTCTATCTTTGAAAGAAAACTTAAACTTTTGTGCTGAGTAATTTTTTGCTGTCTGGCACAAAATGGTTAACCCAGGTCTCATTTTCTGTGGCGTTATTGCTCAGAAAGATATTATTTAGCATTGTGCAGCACAGAATCTCTGCTCCTACTTGGAGTCTGTGAGCATTCTGGGAGCCCACTTTACATAGGTCTGTTAGTAGGCAAGAGCACTCCCATGGCTCACCCAAAGGATCTCACCAAGTTTTGCAATATTCTTCATCAGTTATAATGAGACCAATCTCAATAGAGTTCAAAACTGTCTCTGAATCCTTGTGGGTGACAAATTATTTTCCACCCTTCAACCTCTCTCTCACAGGTGGGACATGACTAGCCTCTCACTGCTCTATTGCTCCTTCCATGGAAAGTGCTCAGATAAACTAGATTCCTTTGTAACCTTCATGGCTAAGACCCACCATGCCACATATTGTAGCAAACCACCCACATTCCCTCCATATTCCATCAGTGAGAAGTAAGTTCTACTCAAACAGCTTCTTCCCATAAACCACTGTTCTGTGGAACACACTCCCAAGAGGATATTTTCCTGAGCTCTACAATCTTAACGTATCCAAGTCTAAAGTTACTTTCACCTCCTATCCATATAAACTACCCCCCTTAACGCAACCTTCAACCTTGAGTGGCCTCAGATTACTGAATGCACTCAATGCTATTTATTCATGTTTCTTGTATTTCTGAGAGATTTGTGATTGCAATGTTCATTCAAAAAATCAGGTACTACATATTGACTGCACGGTTTGGTTGAACTCTTATAGAGTGAAATCAGAGAAACCGATCTTAAACATCCACACATTTTATAGTATAAATTATATTACAAGCAAAAATGAAAAAAACACCTACCACACATTTTAATGATGAATTTGAAAGCTCATTAAAATAACTCTTCTTTTGTAACCATTGACAGAAACCTTCTCTCACCTGCAAATGAGTTAAATATTAAATTAGAAATATTTCCATTACTCCATAGATTTTTCCAACTTGTGCTTTCATCATTATCACAATATTTGAACCCAAAATGTTCTAAGCAATGTTTAAAAACCACCAGATGTAAAAAAAGGTATTAAAAAAATAAAATTATAATAAATTTAATCAAAAGTAATAAAATAAATAAATGATTTAAAAATTCACAAGCTTTTAAAACCTCACTAAAACAAAAGTTGATTCAAAATATTTGCAGAGTTTCATTGCTATCCTCATGGCAATTATTGGAAAACATACAATTCCAATAAACACACAATTCCAATATATTAATATTTATATATTCTTTATTGTTTTTTATGCTTTCTTTATTAACAGCTTTCAAGTAGCAATCACAGAAATTTGGGACCTTGTAAAAGCTTTATAATTAATTTTAACCCCAAGACACCTGATAACCCATCAAGATACATTCACAAAAATGTATGAATTTCTATTGATTTGGCATCTAGAGAAATCCTGTTGCTTAAACTGATTGAATTACAAATATTTGAATATCCTCCTACTGAACTTTCTAATTTCATCATAATTGGGCTTAGCAAAACAGTTAATTTCCTGAGAAGGATAAATGATTTTGTTCCAATTTTATCAGTTCCCAAGTTAACCCTATCAGCATAACAACTTAACACCCAGTCCTGTGATTCTGTTCAACTGTCATGCTCTAGTTCAAAACATACTAAAAGAAGTTCCAAATTGTTGTGCTAAAACCAAAATAAATATCATAATTTGAAAAATATATTTGTTACTCCTCCCTTGGACCCTGTAAGTATAAAATGAGGAAATCCAACATAATCAAATGTTCCTTCTGTAATGAAGAATTAATTTTTTTCCAACAGGATTATTTAATTTCTTATTATGCTAACAACCTTATTTTAAAAAGTAGAAAACGTTTTTCTTGCTTATAACACAAAAGAAAAGAAATGAGCAAAACTTACTTGTCTACTGAATAAACAGTGTAAGAAGAAGATACATATGCCCTGTAAATAGAGATGAGTAAATGCTTTCATTTTTATAGTTGAACATGAAATTTTTTTATGAAATCAAATTCAATATTTATTGTTGAAAAATATTTTTGCTTACATCCAGGGTGATTTTGTGACAAACAAAATATATGCCTGGATTCTCCCATCAATTTCAGTTCCATTTTAAAATTGAACCCCCAGATGACCCACACATTTGATTTGATTATAGTAATGAAGGCTTGTGTAGAAGCAGCTATACTTTTTGAAAGAACTTATAACAGAGAAATGGTGTACAGTGTGCCATAAAATCTCCAATTAGTTCCCCTCAGGTTTGAATTCAGAGTTTTCCTTCTCCTATATTAGTTGCCATCCAAGGTTAGAGAATCCAGCCTGGCCAGTTATTTAATCCATAGCTGAGGGGAGAATAGATGAAGTCATACTTTTCCCAACGGTATTTGTGTGAGAGTGAATATAACAAACTTGCCCAGAATTTGAAATTTGCTGTCAATTTTTCATATCAACCCACTAACAGTCACACTATCTTCACATCTCTCTCTCTCTCTCTCTCTCTCCATATATATATATATATATATATATATATATATATATATTTTAAAGAGAGAAAATTAATTCCTTTAAATAATATGTGGAAATAACTATTGTTCACCTGATGAAAGTCACAAGACCTGAAACGTGAAGCAAAATATATAGAATAAAGTATATAAAAAAAGCTTTTTCTCTCTTTAAAATATACACTTTTTTCTCACTGGAACAATAATAATCTCTCTCTTATATATATAAATACATATATATTAAGACATGTTTCATTGAATAATTTGGACAAGTTTTGTCTACTTATTTTCAATTGGATCCTTTCATCTTCACAAACAAGCTTTTTGATATTATTATTAAAGGAAGAGAGAAAATTACTGTGTTGATACACACACACACATACATATATATATACAGATGCTTGTACAGATATTGGCATCTATTTAGAAATACACTTAATATTGGCTTGTTTTTTCTACAAAGAAAAAGAAAAAAAGATAACAACACAAACCTGTAAAGAATGGCAAATGATGAAAATGTATTGCAATGTAATATTTTCATGAACCAGAAAAAATCCTGCAATCCATGTAAAACCAAGAATTGGAGAAAGTAAGGCAATTCCACGAATACCAGACCTGGAAAAAATAAAACATGGTTCCTATTAAATAATTATATCAATATTATTTTAAATAAGAATATATGAGCATAAAAGGGACTCAAAATTAAGCATATATATATATATATATATATATATATATATATATATATATATATATATATATTCTCCTACATTAGTATAAAATATAGAAAAAGACATTTAAAAAATCAAGAGACCTCTTATGTAACTAAAATTATACATAGATATAGATTTATATAAAATTTATCTTGAGCCACTATTATTGTAAAATATTCTAGCAAATGTAATATTTTGATAAAAGTCAGAAAATCTTCCAACCTGATTCTCTCTTGAACTGTCTTTTGCATCATTTCTTGTGTCCGTAACATTCGACTGATTACAATAATGAAAATTATAGCATTTATCTGAAAAAAGAAACAAAATTTATTCATTTGAAAAATTTTTTAAAATTACTCAAAATTTTTAAGATCTTTCTTCTGAATTCATATCAGATCTAATCATCAACAATCAGATCCCATCTTTTCAAGAATAAATATATTTTCATTTTCTTTTGTTGGATTACCCCACTTATCTGCCATGGGACTTCTCATAATGCATATAAGGTGGCATTGTATAAAGCAGTATAAAAGGAAAGGACTTAAGGCTCCTCACTCTCTTTTTTTCTATCTTCAACAGTTCGATGCCATAGTGAAAAGCCATGTCTCATTTCTCTTTTGAGGAACTTAAACCTTAGACATGTCACATGTCACATGGTGAACCATATGTAACATAAACACTATGCTATCTCCCATTCAGAAAAACTTCAGATGACCACAATAACATCTCCACTACAACTAATCCCATAAATATATATTTCCCTCCTTTTCTCAGCTATGCTGTTTAGCATAAAATATATATAAAATCCATATATGCTTTGAATTCATTTATTTCGAAAGTGCTCAGCCGAATGCTGTTACATTTGGTAACCTATTCCCACAAATTATGAAAGACATTCTGATCACACACACATGCTCTGATTTACTATATTTTTCATGCACACATCATTTGCAAATACTTAAATGAGTCCAATACAAATATCAAAACCGTTCACCTTTTACTTCCGTGAACCTTTCATCTTTAACCTTAATTAAGAACAAATTATGTTGATAAGTGAAATTCATTGTTACCTCAGTCTTTTTCAGTTTTTGTCTCTCTATATTACTTATTCTTCTTCAAATCATTCTCAATTTTTATAATCAACAATTCTACAGCTATGCAGAGAATAAAGAGAGTCGATCTGATAAAGTTAATGATTAGAAGAATAAAATCATTGAATTCTGTTAATTACAAGTTTCTTTTTTATAATTGTATTGATTATTGAAGAAAAGTCAATTGTTTTAATGTACTTTACTTTTATCACATTTGTATATATATATATATATATATATATATATATATATATATATATATATATATATATATACATACACACATTGTGTTAATTTAATAACTGTATAAATGTATATGCAGTTTATAAGTGAAGAATTGAAATATTATTAGAAATAGAAAAACATGGATGCAATCCAGATAGGGTAGAGAAGTTGTATGCATTTTGAATGACACCACATGTGCACAGTCATATAAGACAAGAATTTCACTTACAAATATGATAAAAAATGCAGGTCCTATAAATGCCCATCGGAGTCCATTATTTACAGAAAGCCAACAACTGTAATGGAAAAAAAGCTTTTCTAAATGATAAACTTATAAAATAAGAAAAAAATTCTAAAATTACTACAAAATAGATAAGTTTATTCTGGTAGATGGTCACAAAAATTGGAGATTATGTTCCAGGAATGCAGGATCCACCAGCCTACCTTGAAAATCAGCATTCAAAATTCTAGTTCTACTTAGGCATGAACATTTGTACCATTTAAAAGTATACAACTATCATCACATGTATTACAAACTCACACACATATGCAAGTATATAGTCAGGGATATGTCTGTGGGTGGGTATGCTTCCTGACTATCCTGTTTGTAAAAATAACCATTGAAAAATGCTTTGTTGTGTGAAAATCCTGTTTTGTCAATTTGCAATTATGTACCAGTTTTAGAAATAACTTGGAGCTTCTAAGAAGTGAATTTTGCTTACTGAGCTCATTTTCAATCATTACACTGTACCATTCTCAATAATTACAATGTGGCATTTAGCAAGAGGAAGAATTGAACTTACTACCTTGATCTTCACTTAACTAAGAGGGTTATGTTAAAAGAGCTTAAAAACTGGTCATTTTTTCATGAATTTTGATACAGAATTTAGCAGATTCAAACTTTTCTTGTCTCATGCCTTTCTACTGGTTTCTCAAATTATGTAGACATGAATTACATATCAACTCAAATATTTCAGAAAGAAGTTAATTGCCCCCCAAAAATGATTTTGATTACATCATCCAAGGAAAATTATGTTTTGAGGGTAATGTGTATAAAGATTGAAATATTAACAAAATCATTTACATTTCTTGTAAATAAATACTTATGAGAATGTTTGCTGAGGGGTATATTCATTGTCTAAATTTTACAATTGACTGTTATTTTGGAAAGAGAAAGAGGATATGAGTAACTGGTAATTTTTTGTCCTTTTTGTGGGAAAAGTAATAAAGTAGATAATTGGAAAGATGTATATCCTGATGCATGGAAATTCATGTCCATCTGAAAAGAAATATTTTCTCTATATAGAGAAAACTATTAGTTATCATTTATATGGAAAACAGTTGTAAAATACTTTTGAAAAATATATCAATTAGTTGGATTTTATTCTGATTTCATGTGAATATTGAGAAAAAAATTAGAAGTTTAGTTTTACTATTTATAAGGCATAAAATAAATGTTAGCTTTGTTAATCTAGGCAATCATCAGGGTGCCATGTTGGGTATTTAATGGCATTTCTTGGGTAAATTCGGTTACTTGAGGGTACTTATCTCCTTTCCAATTAAGATAAAACAAATAGCATGGAAAATTTCCTAACTACTCTGTACTCTTCTTGATCATGATATGTCAGTGACGAGACTTTTATCAAAATATATAGAAATTGATTTGATCAGTGATAACCCTCATACCACTCCACATTTTTAAGAAAGTGACAGGCATCCTTAAATGCATTGCTAATGACAAAATATTTTGAATTTCATATTTTCTGCAATTGTAGACAAAAAGCCAATATTGATGCTTTAGAATAAAAATATGTTGCATCATTACAGGGGGATGTTCACAAATTATTGATGAAAAAAGCATTCATTTTTAAACAACAAATGTTTCATTTTCAAAATAATTTCCTTCCTTGTCAATGCACTTAATTCAGAGACAAATATTGATTTCATAGATTGAATATTATGTAGTGAAAATTTCAGATTAAAATTAAATTACTATGCGTTAAGCTATGGATTTATTGATCTACCCTTTTAAGTCAAAAAGTTGGAAAAAGAATCACTAAGTTTCTTTGAAATAAAACTCAGTGTAAAAGATATAACGGCTCAGCAATAGAATTATTTTTAGATTTTACATTTTACTTGGATTAATGAACTTGATAAAATATGTCTAGATTTTTTTCTTTAATAAAATATGTGGAACTTTTCATTGGTTATGTCTTATGTACATTTTATATACATTTTTAATAATGAACTAGTAATAATGGTTTGTTCTCATTATTTTTTGTTTTTGATTTAATTTTTATCCCTTGGGAATTATGTCTTTATTCTCTCTTTCTCTGTCTGACTTGTCCGTTCAAGATATGGACAATAATGGCTTTCCACATTTTCCTCTCATTTGTTGCTCTAATTGACTCTTTCTCCTTTGGTCTTTGTGATTTTTGTTCTGTCATTCATTGACTCAAATTTATCATGTAGCTTGCTGCTTTCCTCTACGTCTTTTAACTTTAGTGTTCTCTGTGAGTGTTACATTTTCCAGATCTTCTTTCTTCATTACATGGCATATGTTGTTAAGGTTATGTCCTCCAATAATAAATCCTGGTAGATCTTCTAGTTCACTTAGAATCCTCTAATTGTAATGGATAAATAAATCCAATGAGAAAACACATCCAAGCTGTTTGTTCCCAGAAAAGATTTCAAAGAACTTTCCTATTGCACTTTGGGTAATTCATGAAATGTATTTATATATCTTTTAACACTTCTCTTGCTCACTCTGATAGATTAGAAACATTGCATTTCTTGTTCCTTTATCTTGAACAAAGCACACCATTCTTGCTTTGTTTCCCATCTAATTCAGTGATGATCTCTAGTCATTAGAATTATAATGAATAGTTATGTGGTTCATCAAGCTGATAATTTGTTACCATTCATATCTGGTTTCTTTTACAAAGAATGATCTACTGAAAGCATCTTGTATTTGGCTTCTATCATGTATTTCATTGATAATTTTGATAACTTTATCAATTCTAAAATTGATTTAGGCTGTTTACAGTTCTATCTTGGCCAGTTTTGATCTAACACCTGATTTTATTATTATAGCTCCTTCCATGATTTTATGTACCATGGGTTTCTCTCATCTGTTGTCATAAAATATATCTCCAATGTATTTTTTCCATCTCTGTTGTATCCTTTCCCATATGGATTATTTCCTCTCTTTTTTCAACTTTCTACCAAAGAACATTTTCTTTACAACTATTTCTTTTATCCATTTATGCATGTCCATTACATGTGTTTTACAGTTTTTCATATTTATATGACTTACTTCATATTTCTCATTGAGTCATGTGTATTTTGCTTGCACTTATTTCCACTGTTTTTGTTTAATCTTGTATATTCTGATTCATTCCTTAGCATTGTCTGCTGCTCCTTTTACATTAGATTAAGAATTTCAGCTATCATCCATTTTTTCTTGTCTTTCATTCCCCAAGATAACTTATTTTGCTGTTGTTCCTTATGCCTCCTTTTAAGGCATTCCACTTAGTTTCAAAACTTTATATTTGTTCTTAAATGTGACAGCCATTGTTGTGCAGTTTGTCATATTGATGTTTAGGCATTCCTTTGAGCTTCTTTAATTTTTGTAATTTTATTCTGAGTTTGTATATGACTAGGAGGCTTCATTTTACAGTGCAAAACTGTATTTCTAAATCATTCCTTGATGACTAAATGTCCCCAGCTGGATTTTCCAAATTCACAAGTATCTTGGATGTTCTTCAAACCAATTGTTGATTATTACTTGGACATTTACTGTACACTAATAAACCTATTCTTTTCCTGTTCATTATGTGATCCCAATTCATACTTAGCACACATTTCACTCTCTTATTCCCATCTTACTTTTGCATTTAAATTCACCATGATAATAATCTCTTGTGACTTGGTCTGATATTTGGCATTTTTCTAGTGTTCTTCAGTGATGTGGATGCATATGCCATTAAAAATGCCATATTGACTGACTTCAGATTCAAGTTCACCTTTATGACAAATGCCAGTAGCCCCAAACAGACTTCTTCTTGTCTGTATCTAATATGCTTTTCTCTACTTCTGCATATATGCTTTCATCACACAGTTCATAATCTAAGTCCAGATATTTTGTCTGCAAAAACATGGACATCCAGTTAAATTTGCATGCATTTCAAATAACTAGAATTATGATTACAAAATTTAATTATAATAAATTTTGTCATTGCTTCTGTTTGTCAGTTTTTGTCTGGTTGTTAAATTAAATTTTAGCAAATCAGGACAAAGATCTAACTTGAGACGAGACTCACACTTGTATCTTACACTCACATCCCAAATATCAGATTCTAGACAGAATTTATTCCTGTGTTCTGAATTTTTGGCAGATTAAAGAGCTGAAGAAAAAGGAATCATATAAAATTGGAGTAAAATGCAACAAAAATCAAAACAATAAAAATAGATGAAACACTGAAGCTATTTTGCGTCAGAATCATCAAACAATTAAAGCAAAAAGGAGAATTCTTTGATACTTACTGATTATAATCTCCATAATTATCAAACTTGATTGATAAACTGATGCCAACAATCAAAAGTGGAAAAACTAGAAAATAATAAAGAAAATATTTTTTCCTTTTTGTAACTTTTCATGATCCAACTTAAAAAAGTAAAGTAGATGTAACATAGCAAGAGAAATCGAACAAAGAAAAATTTTATTTTTAAGGTTGATCAAAGACATAGCCCAAAATGAAAAACACTCAAATGTGAAATTTCTCAAAAATGTATACAATATAAACACTCATTATTAATGATTCAAAATATCCCAATATAAAAACCCTTAAAATTGGTTGTACTGCCAAAATGTGGGAGAATACTGATAAAAAAATACAGAAATAAAATACAAAAATTATTTTTTCTGGGTTTTCCATTTCATAATTCAACATAATGTTCAAAAATTCTCACAATTTTTCTTTGAAAATCAATTTTTCATGTACATCAAGCTTGAAAAGAGTCATATAAAATTTGGAACTAGATTTATGGGAACAAATGCAAAATTCTGATTCAGAATGAAGTGACACTGAGACAAAGCAAAATTTTACAAGTATATTGAACTGAAAATATAAAAATTATTTCATGATATATTCAAATGAGTATCTGCATCTTCATTGTTCTTATCATTATGTTTTAATTGATGTGCTGTTTACTCTTCATTAAAAGTAAAATTCATTTAGTAAGGTTGTTTTTCTTCCAGATAGTTCTAGATCCAGGTGTCAAAGATTCTAACAACATCATTTATAACATTTATTTTGCATATCCAGAGGTACAAAATATGGCATAAGCTCCTTTCTCCAGGTGGCTTTATGCCAAACATATAAAAACTCCTTTGCTGCAGACATCAAAGCCTAACCGCATTACCCAAAATAAAGATAATACATCTTGAAGGTTGAGTTTAAAAATAAGTTTCAAATGTTATATTTCACTTTGGTATAGATGTGAAGTTTTCACAAGTTTTCCAATAAATGGAAACATAATTTTGATGATAACATCACATGAATTAAAATACTACTTACTCCAGGTTCCAAGAATTAACCACTTGACCTTGATTTTCTTGCTGAAGACTAATATGACAGTGATAAGCATATCGAGTCCTTCCATCAACATGCTGAAGAAGACTGACAAGTAGAAGAAATGCAGTAAAACAGATATCACTTTACATGCAACCTGTGAATAGATGAAAAGAATATGCATTTTTTAAATGTTTCATATTGTAAAAAAACAACAAAAAAGAAAAATATCAAAGAAATGGATTTTGTTCATTTTGTTAAATAAAAAAAATAACAAATAAGAATGAATGTTTATTTCTAAAGATATAAACTCACTTTATTTTTGTATTCCTGACTTCCAGCAAGAAAAATAATATTGGCAATTATCAGAGCCACACAAAGGTTCATGAGGATAATTGCTCTTGATCGATTCACAGGATTCTGGGTAATATTCCTATGAAAAAACACAAACAATAATCAGATCAGTTTGTTGTATTATCTACAAAGTACTTTTTGAAGAGAACACTAATTACTTGTATAATTTGTTCAAATATTTTCTACTAGAAAAAAATCAATCATACAAAGATGAAATATTTCCTTTTTCAACAGTGAAGATCTCTTGATTATTTACAACTTAAATTCAAGATGATGCTTTTAACCTCATGTCCTTTTCCTTGTAGGCCTTCAAATAGAAAACTTTTTTGAAATTGCTAAAAAGTAAAAGATTGTACCTGAAAAAACCTTAAGATGTAAATCAAGAATAAGGACAGATGAATTTAGATTATATGAAAAGTGCCAATAAATTCAGTCAGTTTAAAGATTGTGATTTCCACTGAGGGGAAAGGTTACAAAATCATATCAAAACAATTTCAAGAGCCAGTTCTAAAAGTTCAAAACATAATCAAAACCTCATGCATATCTTCACCATGAAAAACTTTAAAGGACAAGGAAGGAAAACAAAGGTATCACTTCATGTGTGGGAAGAAAATTCCCCAGCTACACATTTGAGCACAATCCAAGAATCACCACCAAGAATTCAATGTTTTTGTCTTCAATTATTTTGTCAGATGAAAAACAGAAATTGAATTTCTTGGACATAAAGTCATTGTTTTTCTTTGATAAAAAAGAAGTGAAGCTTTCAATACAAAGAATGCAAAATCACACATGGTGGTGACAGCATTATATGAGGTGACAGCATTATACAAGGTGACAGCATTATACTAAGGGTATTTTTTCAGTGGGAAGATGTGATCGTGAAGAAAGTATATTCAGATTTTGTAATGAGCCACACAGAAATAGTTTAAGATAACTTACAGAAAACACCCTTGTTGAAAAATGGACCCTGGAATTCAGGGTAAAAGATTCTTCATGAGCATTTAAAAAAACCTATTAATTTTGGTAAGAAAATTATTTGTTTGTACAAAACAAAAATTGAACTTTTGAGATGAATCCCAGCTGGTCACGTATGAAGAAATTTGGCTGACTCTAGGAAATAAAAATTTTACTATCTTCACAGTAAAATACAGAATAGAAAGAAACATGATTTGGATTTGGTACAGGGGCATTTTATATGATTGCAATAACCTTTATATGATTGCAGTAACCTTTATATGATTGCAATAATCTTGAATGAAGCAAAATGTAACAGAGTATTTAAAAAATTAATTTATTTTCTTAGGTACACTAGTTAGAGTTTAAAGAGAATCTTTCAACAAGATAATAATCTAAAGTGTACAACTAAAGTGACTTGCAAATGGTTTGTTCAAAACAATATAAATATGCTTCAGTGACTTAGTCAATCTCGCAACTTAAGTCCAATTGAAAATTTATGGCAAAGTCTGAAAGATTGAATTCATCAGTGAGACCCACAAACACATGAATTTAATATCATTTCTAAGTAAGAATAAGTAAGATATCAAAAGTTTCTTGTTGAAGAGTTACAAAAACAAAAGGTTTCTGTGTAGAAATTGCAAAAATCATGACCATGCAGGATTAATTTTCGACCATTATTTTTGCTTATATTTTATTTTATATATATTTGAAAAAAAAAAATTTTCTTAGTAATTCTTAAATATAAACAAAATACATCACCTGTGCAAATTTATAGTAAATGTCAACATCAAAAGCATATTAAACAAATATTTTACAAGTACCCAAATATTTTTTTCCTTACCGATATATTATTAAATATATATTATAAGCTTAATTTATGAAAATAAATAAATACAAATAAAAATATCAATCATAAATGATAAAATTCACTAAAATTTACCTGCAAATAATTGCAATATCAAAGAATGAATGTTGTAACACATCACTACTAAGAGATATGTTATTAAAAACAAAAAAAGAACAAAGTTTATTTTCTGAAATTAGAATTCAAGAAAGATCTTATTTGCTTCAAGAGAATTTACTTACGGCCAAAGTGCAGCATAACATGCAATAGTAATAAGAACTGCCAAAATGGAAATTATTCCGCTTATCAAAGAAATAGCTGTTGTAAATTTGTCATTCACAACCTGAAATGCACAATTCAAATAAATGTGAGAGCATCATTGGAATATAATAAATGGCATTTATACAATGGTGGCTAACTTATCATTTTTACTTGGGCTGAGTATAATTTTTTAACAAAATTTAGTATACATACAATTTGGGATGCAATATTCAATAGAAAATTTAGACAACTAATTACAACTGAAGGAATCTTATATGCATTGAGAGTACTTGAAGGTCATTGAATGAAGACAAGCATGATTATTTCTGTTTATCTGTACAATTTTTCAAAGTGACAACTTGAAAAATTGGCTAATCCTAACCCCCAAGTTTGGGGGTCTGACAATTTACCTGACTCATTTTTCTTAACCTGCTGTCATATAAATTTAACTTAAATAGAAGAAAATATATACAAATGATTTTTAAGGGATGATTCAATATTTTGAAAATGTTGGCTATCTTATATGACCTATAATTTATTTACACTTAATGAACAAAAATACAATCAGCTGTAATGACTATAATTAGCGTGGTGGGGACTATCAGAAAATTAAAAAGATTATTTATAGGAAAGGCTTTTCTATATTAAAATCAGCAATGCATTTACTGGGAATGAGCATTTTACTTGTGCATTAAATTTAAAATGTGTCAATTTTTTCAAGAAATTCATGTTTACATCATCTAAACATGAATTCCAAGCACCTTGATTTTATAGTAAAGTCCTCTAATATCTTGTGATGTCATTTTTCAATTGTAAATCAATAATGTCTTTGTTTCTTGATAGAAGTATAAGCCAGAGAAGACAACTGTTCTTGAGCCTTTGTGTGTCTTAAGAATGATTGAATTATGTCCAAGATTGAAAAGCTTTCATTTCCAACTAAATTTGCAGATAATCAAGAAAGGTTGTATGAATGTAACACTTTCAGACATACTTTATAAAGTAGATCTTCGTCTAAATTTAAAATTGCTTGACTTGCACTTTTTAAAGTTGTTGGCATTATGTAAATACATGAATTCATTTACTAAGAATTTGTAATCAAACATATTGCAGTTTTCTTTTACTTCAATGAATCTCTATATTGCAGAAGGAATATCTGGGCAAACACTTCAAATTTAGTATTCAATTAATACTAAATATGAAATTTCCTTAATGTGAGCAAATTGCTTCCTTCATATTTCAAAATACGTCACTTTGTTATTCATTTGCTCTCCTTGATTCTTTTTGTGTGAAGGTGATCTAACTTATTTCATCTTTAATGTTTGCCGTTGTTTCTAGAACAATGTTTTCATAATATTCATCATATTATTTTATCATATTTCAATTAAAGCTGCTTACACAGTATAATGTCAAATAGTTTTTCACTTTGTGACAGTTTTGTATGAAAACAATTTATGAAAAACATGAGAGAGTAGTCATTCAATTCTGCCAAAAGGTTATTGGTTTCACCATGTGTATTATCATTCCATATTTCATTACTGTGTAAAATATTTTGGAAAGCATTTTTCAAATTTTCATGCAACTTTTTTATAGCTGACACAATCCTGGATGTAGAGCACTACTTTTTCCACTTTGTAGATATCTATACGTTGTTAGCATGTTCCTTTGTAGAAAAGAAAAATGTCATTTCTTCTGTCTTCCTTGGAGCAATTTTTATTTGTCTTATTATAAATGTTTGGGTAATTATCTTTTCTGGTGGCAGATACAAGCTAAGGCCACTCAACATTTATTTGGTAACTCAAAGACAGCTTTCTTTTTAAAGTTATCATTCTAAATATATTCATTACAAAAATAGAAATGCAGAAATTTTTGTTCCTTATTGAAATCCAGAAGTGATCAACAGATATGGCTAAATCTACTTCGCTGCTTTTACTGAAATCATGATAATCAGAAAGTGTGCTTGCTGTAGAGCAATTACTTGTTATTGCAAATGAACTTGTAAAATCTGCAAAGTTTTTCAAGTTTATTTTCCACTTTTTTCCTTCTTTATTTTATTGTTATATTTAAAGAAATTGCCTCTTCAAATCATCCTGAAAATATTGCCTTATGTCTGACATAGTCTAATCAAATAACTAACTATATCTTACCTTTGAATGAGTGCTCATCAGGAGGGCAAAGTTGGTGAGGTGGTTGCAGGAACATGTTGTGCATGTTTGGTTCTGAGAAACAACATGGCAGCCTCTTGTTTCCCATCTTCCCCAAAACCCAGTGATTCGTCTATTGAAACACAAAGAATGTTTTTCACAGTCAGTATGATGAATGGCATAAAATGATTTTAGCCAAACATTACATTAGTACAATATCACTGCCTATTTTTACCTTAACAAAAAACATTAATCTATATTAAAAAACAACATCTTGAATATATATATATATATATATATATATATATATATATATATATATATATATATATATATATATATATATATGTACATACACCATACACACACACACACACATTCAAAATTTGAAAATTGCATTCAATAATCATGATTGAATGCAATTTTCAAACTTATTCATACATACTGCTTATATGCTATATCCCGGATATTTTGTACTTTTGCCCATTATATATATATATATATATATATATATATATATATATATATATATATACACATGCACATATATAAGGAGGTACTGAAAAGTTATTGACTTGACCTACTTCCCTAACATTAACCAAATGACCAGAATTCAAATTTTTTTTAAATCTCTTCTTGGTATATATGTATCTACAAGTGTGCTGAAAAGTTCTTGGCCCAACCAAGAAGAGATTAAAAAAATCTTTGAATTCTGGTCATTTGGTTATTGTTAGGGAAGTAAGTCAAATCAATAACTTTTCAGTACCTCTTTATATTTCTGTATGTGTGTGTATTTGTGTTATCTTATACTAAATTTGAATCAGTTTCATTGATATCACTCTGATATTTTAGTTATTTTTCAGGTTAAGAATGATAATCCTCTCATCCCCACAACTCTAACTCTGTTTAATTTTCTTTAAACAATTTTATTATTTTTCTGGCAGGCACCAAACAGTTGTTTTTAACTTTAGTTCAGCCAATATAAGGCTCAAGTGCCACTCAAGAAGGCTTCTAAGTGAGAATGTTATAAGAATGTAAGGGAAGAGGAGAGGAGGAAGTAAGAATGGCATATTATGAGGATATGTAGGATAGATATTGATTGACCCTGGAATTAAAGAAGTTAAAATTGTAGTGATTAGGAAAGCATCCACCTGGGACCTGAGTTTCAGAAAGTAACAGTTGTGAGAAAGAAGCAGTCTGAGTGGAACTTACTCCTTACCTTAATTATACCTTAGGCATGATTTAACAGTGTGAACATGGCATGCTGTGTCCTAGCTGAAACGGTTTGAGATAAGGAATGTAACTCGTTTGAATGTTTGCCTCAGTAATAGCAATAGAGAGATTTTGAGATAGGAGTTGTAAGGTGGAAAATAATTCATCACCCACAAGTCCATGTAATCACTTTTAAACAGAACAGTAAGGACTGAGCATCACCAGCCCAGCTTATTGGATGAGGATTAGATAACTTTATGGCCATTGTTTTTTGTCTGTATTGAGAATTACATTTACAATTTTCCAGAACTTACAGGATTCAAATATTTTGTTTTCTACTTTGGTTTGAACTGCCTGTACATTTGCATTTTCCACAATTCTCTTGCAGTAATTGCACACATTTCTGATAGAGACAGTAATAATGGATACAGTCCTTTAACTTTGTGCAATGTGAAGCTAAGCTTAGTAAATATTATAAATTTTTTTGCATTTTTTAAAAATTGTATTTAAGTACTTGAGCTTAGAAACAATGTTTAAAAACTAAATACTTACGATTTATATGAAAAATTCCAGTAAGCACAAACAAGCTTCAAATTTGATCTCTGAAAATTAAATATTTCATATAAAAATTACTTTGGCATTTACTTAAAGAAAACATTATCTAAAGAAACAAATGAATGAATTTTAATGCAGTCTAAAACTGTTTTTGTCATTTTATTATAAAAATGGTTTGGACATAAATTGTATAACATTTTTTTCAATTTTAAAAAAGGTAAAAAAAAGTAAGCATACAAACCAAAAATTTATAGTTTAAAGAAAATGTTTACAGCTTTAATTCATAGCACATAAAAAACTTACATTTAATTGTAGCTATGAGATATATCTGAAAATTAATGTACTACTATTTACTCATTTAACATGTTTACTATTATACAAATAAAATATTTGTGCACCTGTGCAACAACAGGTCCCAAATTATGTTAATCTGAAGAACCCAAGATCATCCCAAACATGTTACTAGGAGTACACCAGATGGCCATGTGTAGAGAGACATTATCCTGCAGCAGGACAACATGCAAGCATACTGGATTCTTTCAATGATCAGCTTCCTTCAGCCTCTGTCCAGTTTATCACAGAATCCATGTTAACTGTGTCATGATGCAGTATGAGAAGCATGTTTACATCCCAGTTGTCACTGAACTTTCTTTTTTTTCAATGACATTGGATATTTCCAGGTCATGAAATCAACCTTTGTTAGAATTTCTCCTTAAAAAAGATCTTATTACATCTCCACCCACTATATTTGTCCACTGTTTTATGATGGTAGCCATCTTTGTTGTGATGTAATATCCTATGTACTCAATATTAAGGTTGTTCTGGATATTACAAGAATATTGTATACTCCTCCCCATTGATTTTAAAATATTTTAATTCTGGTTAATTTATGACTCACTTTTCATGAATCCATTACATTTATTATTTTTAACTTCATTTTTCCCAAGACCAAATGAGAAAAAGAAGATTGTTATTACATTTCTTTTAGGTGTGTTATGCTTGCAAATTTACCATTTTTTCCAGTTTTTAAAGTCAACATTGAGAATTCTGCCTTCTTGCTAAACTTAGGAAACTGTCTTAATAAAATCATATAATAATTTTTTCTTTTATCATTTTTTTCAGGCTTTCAACAAGCTTTTTGTTTTTTTTTTTAAAGAAAAAAATATTTAGACTAAAAATATTGGCTCATGTCAGGGAAGCCTATTTATGAAATTTTATGAAAGATATTTGTGGAATCACTGCAATTTTTGCATAAAACCACTTTTATAGTGTGCCCAGTACAAACAAAGTCAGTATCAACTGCTTTCAAGACAAAGACCGACATATTCAATGTTCATTTAATAAAATATATATATATATATATATATATATATATATATATATATATATTGAGAGAGAGCATGAATAAAAGAGATAAAAAGAAAGAAATTTAAATATATATATATACACACACAAAGTTTTGACAATTGTATGACACCCAGTCAGAACTGATTTCATAATATCAATCTGAAAAACTAGCTTGTTAGCCATCACTCTTATGTGTGTGTGTATGTGCGGTAGTTGGGAGAAACTAATAATCTTCATAAATTTAATTACTACATACCTTAATGTGATTCAAAGTGAAATTGATATTTTTTTTCAGAGGATACTTGAGCTGTGGATACAAGGAGATTGACAGAATGCCAGAATTCAATCGTTCACTTTGAGAATCCTTTTCTTTCCTAAAACATAAAAAAAGTCCTCAACAAAAAAATGGAAAAAAAAATCCTTTTATCATTTGCCATTTCATTCTGCATCTGAAAGATAAATGATTTATTTAGTCTGAAAGATTTTGTCAATGTCATTAACAATTCTTTTTTTAAGAAAAGCCATTCTATCAATTGTTGTGCTTGAATAAATGCCATATGCTTATATGGAAACAATTTGAAAATTGTGATAATGTTAATTAGAATATTAATTAATTATATTATAAATATAAAGATACTTACCAAAATGTTGCTCTTGTTTTCATCACAATAGATAATGTTTTGTAATACACAAAACTGTAACGAATATTTTCTGAAAAAATATAAGAATGAATGCGTTACAAAAATTAAGTAGTCTGATTTATATCTTTTAGGTATATATGTACACATGAATAGAGTGAGATAGATTCACAGTATAGCAGGGTCAGTTGGGCAGTGAGAAAAAGAGCTCTATGACACAATTCACTCCACCAGAAATTTGGAAATGGCATGCTGTACTGGTTGGCATACATACCAGAATCTCCATTATGAATATTTCAGAGTGTTTGGGTGTCAATCTGAGGACAGTCTAGAGGATTCAGAAAGATTTGGATGAGTCTAATGGCAATTATGAAGGTACAGCAGCTTGGAAAACTCACTCTGCTCATTCGGATAAGAGAAGAATTCCCAAAGTAAAGAATAGTTTATTATGTAAGTTAAACCTCAATGGAATTACCATTAGCAGATTTGAAAGATTTTAATTTGACAAACATCAGATGAAGTTTAATGTCAGAGTAGTCAGAAGAAAGTTACTTCTTATAGCAATACCCATTTCCAGTCAATAAAGAAAGTCTTTATGTGACACCAGGCCCTCAGAGGTTTAATCAAGCAAGAAAAAGTAAAGAAAAAATAGGAAGAGGAAGAGAACTACCAACTGGATGATAATTGTTGAAATCCTCAGGAAAGTGCATTGAAAAGTTGAGAAGAAAATTAAAACCGAAAGGAATGCATTGAAAAATCATGTTACAAAATAATAAAATGAAATCACAGTTCCAAGAAGGATCAAATTCAAATTTAGCTAGATGGAATTCAGTAAGATTGAGCAGAACCAAGACTATCTGTTTCTCCCCACTTTTCACCAATAGGAAAGAGACAACATAACTTGAAGATGTCAATCCTGAAAAATAGAAAATAAACATATGTTGTCGATAAAGAAACCCAGGTAGTCACTAAAATAACATTTAATATTGTTCTGCACAAAGAGCCAGGAAAAACATCTGGTTTGAACTGACTACCCAGAAGAAAAATATCCCTACAAAAATATAGATTAACACCTAAGATTGGGAACAGGTTCATTCATTTTAATTTCTGTGACATTTGTCAAAGTTTTATGGCTGACATTATTTCAGATTCCTTTGAATGCAAATGATAAAGAAAAATTAATTACTAGCCCTGGAGTGACCATAGGTGACTGGCTGTATGGCCTGGTCAATCAAGAAAAAAGAATTAACCCCACCTATATGGAGAGATGATGTGAGATGAGATGTGAGGAAAGTTGGAGTTAAGGAGGGGCTTCATTCCTCTGACCACTCTCAAAAGGGGACTGAACAACCCCTAAATTTGGAAAATCACTCAAGTAAACATATTTTGAAAATATGGAATTTTAGAAAAAAGGTCAATGCTAAGGGTGGACAATAACTAAACCCAGACCCTGGTCAACCCCACCCTTGCCAGATGCAGGATTCCATATAAGCTGGAGATTTGGACAACTTGAAGACTCCCCACATTACTGTTACTGGAATCTACATCGTTAGCTGAGACCTCCTGAACAAGACCTTGTGCCAGCCATGAAATTTAAATTACTGCTAACACAAGCTGCAAACAACTCGAAAAGCAGAACCCACTGTCATTTGATTATAACAATAAGTGTGAGATGATAAAACCACTGAATACAACAAACCATATATAAACCCAATCATAACATTAATTCTTTATTCCAAAGAATTCATTTTTTTTTTTTTTTGCATAGCTCCTTGCCATTCACCTGTCCTTCACTTCAATTTATTTTGTCAGTGATTTTCTCACCCTCTGAGATAAAAAAAAACACAATGTGGCAGAGGACTGAAAGATCATGAAGCAGAGTGGAACCATGTTCATCAACACAATAACAGTGACAAATCAGCAATGTGTTAATGATTGAGGAGTCAGCTAGATGGTAATCATGGTGCTCTGAAGGAACCTGAAGACCATCACAAGGGATGCAGAATTACATTATTGGTTGCCATTGACCAGGATTGACCCAGGGCTACATTTAGAAAATCCTTTGTTTTATGTTTTTAATATTTTCTGATGGAATTCTTCACATTTCTGCTTCATTTGCTGAATACCAACTGGTTTTTGATGCAATTTTCTTTGTAGCAGCTTAGTGTTTGGAAAATAAAAAACCTCTTACATTTTCATTAATGTCATTGCCAAAAAATATTAAAATATTTGCTACAATGAAATATAAAATAATTTGGCTCACCAGATGTTGTTGTTTGGAGAAGTTGTTGTGGAATATTAATTATGGCACTTGAAGAAATTTGATATGAGTTGAGAATTTGGGCTCTTTGCTTTGAAACACTTCCATAATGCAAAACTGAAAATGGAAAAAATATTTGCAAATACAACATAGAAAAAATCATAGAAAGAAAATGGCTATTTTAGCCACATGCCTCAGTAATAATAAAGAACCACCTACTCATGCACATGTACATATTCTGAAAAGGAAAGAAAAATGTAAATATTTCTTTCTAAGAATGACATCAATCATCCTTGTGGATTTTGTATTATACATTGCAGCAAGGAAGATCCCTCCTCTATGGTGTTCATTTTTATTTCTCCAATCAACGAATGAAAGAGATGAAGCTTTTGTGTGATAATCAGGGTTGTCTTGCAAAATTTAATTTCATGTCTTTGATACAAACAATTGGTATTAATTCAAACATAGACTTTTTATTTATTTTCAAGTATCTCTCCCATTCAGTCATTTCCCAATTATTGTATCCCATCTGCATTTTTCCTATATTCACTTTCTAAGTATGAACATAAGAGATACAAAACAATCTCTGTGTTGCACCAAGAATTTATGCTTGGGATATGCCTTTGCATCCAAACAAACTAGATAATTCAATATGAAGGAACAGAAACAATCTAGCCATTTTAAATCCAGTATCATAACAGAACAGCAAAATTATTAAAATCTGCATTGCAATTTTGTACAAATTGGTATTCCCCTAAAAATTTCATGTTAGACAAGTGATAATACAAATTATCTGGTCTGAAAGATTTGATCACAAATGACAGAATCATTTTCTTTCCTCTTAATAGATTCAATTACATATTAATGACCTAAAGGAAAGCATTTCATCTATAAATAATAGCATGAAACCTAAATTTTAATCCTTTGTAGGAATTTTTGCTAAATGTTACTTTTCTTTTATTATCATTGGTAACACTGATGCATATGCAATCCTAAAAGTGACAATGCTATAAGTGACAATACTATAAGTGACACTCTATCATTGACTCTGATGACATAACAGCAACATAACAATTCACATTTATAAGTTGTTCTTTCCACAAAGAATCAAATGGATATTCACATATTTGTTCTACTTACTAATATTGTCTTTTTGAATTTCTTTAGTTTTGTCTCCAACATTCATATGTCTGGTTACACCATCAAAGTAAGAATCAGTGGCATTCATGATATTGGAAGGCTGGACATTCTGGAAGAAAAAAAATTCTCAATTTGCTTGGTCAAAGGAAATTTCTGAATTAAGCCATTTTCTTAGAGCATCATCAAGGACCAAATTCATTTTCTGGGAATCATAAAACCCAATTCAAAAACACTTGCACAATATTTCTTGTAATAGTTCAAGTGAAACTTATGCAGGTTCTAAACTAGAGACTGAAAATCAATAATAATACTAATAGTAATAATGGCTCATTCATTGGGTTCAACAGAATTTTGAGATGCATCTTTGAACTGAGGAAGAAAAAACTAAGTAATAATTGTATTTTAATAATCCAAACCAAAACATGGTTGTAAAAAATCTCTTATCTTTTTATATATTTGCAATCATATTTTTTAACTGACAGTATAATATCAGTTTCTGTATAATGAATGGGTCAATGTGCTTGTCATGAAATCTGGTAATCATGACAATTATTAGCTGGTCATCAGCACTGACTTTTGGTAGTCAAAGCATTTTTGGCATTGATAAGTTAACTAAGTCACAGAAAGAATAAATTCAAAGTTATTTTCTTTTCTTTAGAGAGAAGGCCGAAAAACAGATACACTTTGATCATCTCTTATACAAAGACCCTGGAAAAAGATTTGAGCTTATTAATATAATAGGAAATGATCAATTTTTTTCAAGACTACCTGTTTTTAACAGGTTTCATTTAACATTGAATTATTTTGATGATATAGTTTTAAAAAATATGTAACAGTTTATTTAAAAAATCTGAGTAACTTTGGATGATCTTGCTTATTGATAGTCCATTATTTCTTACCTTTTGTGTGAGATTTTTCCAACTTTCGATGTTATTAGTTGATACTACATGATCAACAACATCTATGAAATCCTGTGAAAAAATATGGTTAATTTATTATTTTGCTTGTAATTAAAAAAAAGCAAAAGAGATATTTTATTTATGCATTACAAACAGTTTAAACTTGGTCCAAAGGAGTTTTAAAAAGCATGATTTTTCATAAATTAAATATAAATTAATTTATATAGAATTAATAAGTACAGTTTAATAAAATAATATACAGATGTCAATGTTTGTATATATATATATATATATATATATATGTGTGTGTGTGTGTGTGTGTGTATATATATATATATATATATATATATATATGCACACACAAGAATATTTGGTAACACAACCAATACCACTAATCCAAATAACAATTAGAATAATATATTAGGTCTACACATAATGCACCACTGACCAGCATATATAAATAGTCAAGCCAAAAATAACACACATGGCCTGATGATTGTGTTTAAGCATGAAACATAGACTGTTCTAATTCACATGCCATGCCTTTTTGGATATCTCAGTTTCAGTTAATTCCCTTTAGTAACTCAACTCTCCAAGTTTTTGTTCCTTCTGCTGGGGCCAGGTATTGAACACACAGCTCTTTGTGTCAAGTCACTTTTAGGATTACTTCAACCAACACTTTTATCCACTGGTCCAGATATACTGAGATATCCAGAAAAAGCAAGCCATGTGGAATCAGGACAATCTATGCCCATGGACTAAATAAAGGGTTCAGTTTGAAAACAAACAAACACACACACACACGCAGTCCTAACAGACAATCCCTCTGTTTACAGAGGTGGGGGTTCTGGACCTGACATAAATTCTTTCTAATGTCTTCAAGTGTAAAATGAGCACAACTCAAGATGGTGAAAGAGTCAGTGCTGAAACGATGGTACAATTTGGACTTTTTATAAAGTGCTCTGTAATGGCAGACCTATATATATGCATGTATATATATATATATATATATATATATGACCACATCACTCAATTGGAATGTACCATTCTTAATTTTCTTAGGTATGTGCTGATGCATTCTAGTGTCTTTTCTATTCCTAAAAATATTTTTGTAGAGCTAATAAGATTTACCATAACTATCTTGCTGATAGCTTAGGGGTAGAATCTCTGACTGTTGCCAAATTGTTCAAGTTTCAATCCATCCAGGCTTGAAGCAATCTGATATCTATCCACACTAATGAGCTGTGATACAGTGAAACAGGCTTGTATGTGGATGATTATATGTATATATATATATATATATATATATATACTCAGTTACTCAGAGATGCCATCAAAATCCTGCTTTAACAAATTTCATCTGTCAGTGTGGCTTTGTCACTTGTAGCAAGGCCAGACTAGTATCACACTTAAGAAAGCACAAATGAAATATGTCTTCCCCTTACCTGATTTTCTTCCCAATAGTCCATTCTAGCATTCATAAGTGTAAAACAAAAGGCTGACCCTCATTTATTGTTCATGATAGGAGAGTCCACTATATATATATATATATATATATATAAATATAAAAGTGAACATAGAAGTCAACACTTAGAGGCGACAGTCCGTTTTATGCTATATGCAATCGTCAGGCCACGTGGCCTGACGATTGCATATAGCATGAAACGGACTGTCGCCTCTAAGTGTCGACTTCTATGTTCACTTTTATATTTACACATGCTCTATCTCTGATATTGAGCACTTTATTCCATAAATATAGCACACCTTAAGACTATATTTCTTATATATATATATATATATATATATATATATATATATATTTTAAGACATTTTTATGTTTAACATTCTTTTTATAGATACAAATATTTAAGTAAATGCTATGTTTATAATAAACAGTATTAAACAACATTTACTGGCCTGAATGTCTGAGAAATTTTCACAGAAAATATTCGTCCTCCGACAGGATTCGAACCTGTATCCTATACGGAACCACCATTTAGCTTGACGTGCCTTTATCGATTTGGCCAAGAAGGAGTGCTCGGTTAGCAAGGTCGAATTTACTGTATTTAAACTTCAATCTTCCATGAATCTCTCACACACATTGATGTCTGCTCATGGTGTATCAAATGTAAACAAATGATGTCACACATTATGAAATCTTTGTGAAAATTTCTTGGACATTCAGGCCGGTAAATGTTGTTTAATACTGTTTGTTATAAACAGAGCATTTACTTAAATATTTGTATCTATAAAGAGAATGTTAAACATAAAAATGTCTTAAAATAATTGTTGGACTCTGTCCATTTCATAATGTGTATATATATATATGTTATACTCCATTGCAATTAGATCTCTTTCTGATTCATTATGCATGCTGGCCAGATGTAAATGCCATGAAATCAGAAAATTAAAAAAATAAGTTGTTCTCTGTGTATGAGCTCCAAGCATCACATACAATCCATGAAGCAGGTCCTGACAATGAAAGCATTACTGTCCAATCAGGAACATTCCTGCTAGAAAAGGAGATGCCCCCGGGGACTACTAGATCTGCTTAAAAGTAGTTCTCCAATAATGAACAAGTAACACCACTGGCTGACATGCAAAATGCTGCTGCTGCTGTTGCCACCACTGACATAACCGCTCATCTCAATGACTGTTGCTGCACCTGAGCTTGACAAAACATGTGACTCTTCACACACGAATTCAGAACAGCATCTCAATGTCATCACTAACCAGCTACAAGCCCTCACCGTCACTGATGCTGTCACCTCAGCAAACCCAACTCACTACAGCTGCTGACTATACAACTTCACCATGATAACATCTCAATATCGATACCACTCATCCACAAGCGTCTCTCATAACCAAAACTCTCACCTCAGCAAACCCAACCCACTACAATGTCCAACTATCCAATCTGACACTACCTTGGCAACCCACCACTGTCACCTCAGCATACACAACTCAGTACAGGCATATCTTTTGCAGTCATCACCATAGTCCCGTTCCGTGGAACACTCCTACCAACCACGCCAATATTGCACCATCTCATCATCTCAGCCATCTACTTCTACTGCCATCACTTCGGCATACCTGACTTGCTACAGTAATACGGAAATAGGTCAACTCATGGCACTACACTTACACCTGATCCCCATCCTGACAATCAGCAACAAGAATTGACTTTCCACTCATGTTTAATGTCTCTGTAAGACACTCTATATATAAAATAAATACACATTGTTCAAAATATAATCCTCATTATTCCTCTCCTCTTGCAAACAAATGCTTATTATAACATATATATTATATACATTCACACACATACACACACACACACACACACATATATATATGTAATATTAGTGGTCCATATATATATATATATTATATATATATATATATATATATATATATAATTTTCCATGAGGAAATGTAGATGTCTAGAACAGAGCAAGAATATAATATAAAAGGCTCAAACACTAATATTCCATGGTTATAGTTGTTTTGTACTTTAAATAAGAGAAAATTATTATACATGGTTAAAAAAAAGTGAGACATGATTTTTTATTGGACATTTTATTATGACAAAAAGAAAAAGAGCATTTAATGATTAAATTTTTCTCTCATCAAAATATCCTCTTTTAGCCTTGATTACTGCAGCACAAATTTTGGACATTCATTGCAAACATTTCTAAAAGTATAAATTTGATAACTGATTCCAGTATTTTTCCAAAGACTCTAAGAGCTCTTTTTCATTTATTTCACTCTTCTGTCAAGTTCATCCCATGCTAATTCTGGGGGTTGCTTCAAACTTTCAGTACCATTCACACACACACACACACACACATACACACACACACACACACACACACACATACACATATATATATATATATATATATATATATATATATATATATATATATATATATATAATTCTTATGTGGTAAATCATGAGTGATGGAAAAGAAATGTAGGATTTACATATGTCAAAATCTGCAATAAACAACAGCAAGTGGAATTTCAATGTAACAAAATAGGTAGTTCACCTTTAATCTGATGACAGCCTGAAAATAACTGCAGGTGAAAAGAACTAATAGGTCTTTAGTACTGATAACAATTGTTGTATAACAAAGTTTTATAATAATTGTAGGAATAATAATAAAAAAAGCCCTGACATAACTGGCATTGCAATTAGAGAAAAAGGCCAAATGTCTAACTGCCATATTTTCAGCATTTATAGTGCCATATCAATGTAGAATTTTCCTTTAATCTTTCTCTTAAAATCATAACAGCTATATTAATAACTATTCCAATTTTAGTCCAGAATCAAAAAACATCTTTAAATGATTTTTCCTTTAGTCTTGTGAGTTAGTTATGATATTTGCTTTTATAAAAATAAACAGTTAGCATCTTCCTTTGTCTTATTTCTCTTTGAAGAACAAGAATAAAAATTCAGTTTACACAACAGAAATATTCACATTTTTTGTGAGTTACTTAGAGAATTACTTTTTGGCAGACTGTACAGTTGAATAATTATTGAATTCGGTATCATCAACATCTCTAGTTCAGCAGATAAACTTTAATGTGTCCATTTTTCTTTTGACAGTTACTATGCAAATACATCATTGTGCATTTGTTACCAGCACTGTTATACTAGTTATCCATTTGATCACCACTAAGATTGATGTACTTGTCCTATTGCTGCATCAGTAAATAAATACCCTTCTCAAAGGATGTTGTGTCAAGTGACTGGAGCTACTCTTGCATCACTGTTGCAACATCATCTGTGCCAAACCAATTCCTAAATAAATGTCATTTAAGGGATTCATACAGGTGATAATCTGAAGGTGCTTAATCAAGACTATGTGGCAGATGTGGTAAAATATCCTAACCATATCAATAGAGCTACTTTTTTGTTAGTTTGATGTGTCAGGAGGCATTGTTATACAACGGAATTGCATCTTTAAGAAAATTCAATGGACAGTTTCCCTCAGCTTGTCTCATGTTTCACAATATGTGCTAGCCTTATCTGTCTGATCATATGGAATGAAGTCTACCAGAAACACAATATTGCATCCAAGAACACAGTTGCTATCAATTTTGACACAGATTGCTGAACTTTGAATTCTTAATTTTGTCCCAGAAAAATCCTCAACAACTCCATAATACCATTCCAGAAAATGAAATGAAATGACTTTGTACTGGAATTTGTGCTCCTCACTCATTTGATTTTGGACCCAAACTTGAAATTTTGTCTGTTTTATGGTAGCAGCCATCTTTGTTATGGTGTAATATGCTCATGTACCGAATATTGAAGCTTTTCTAGTTGTTCCATGGTGTTTTCATTTTGTTCAATTTAGAATTACCTGTAGCATACTTTTTGGACATCTATATCAATTGCAATGCAAATCAAAGAAATGAAATTAATTATTACTCTTATATTGTATAGAAAAGATTTCAGTTACCTTTGTGATATTTTCACTGGTGCTATCTTTTGTCACATAGCTTAATTCTCTCACAGCTACAGCAATGTTGTCTTCTTTTAGAGTCTTGTATTTTTCCACAAATTTGGCAACAGTACTTATTCTTTTCTCTGATGTATTACCAGCCTGAAACAAAAAAAGATGGGAGCTTTTATTTCATGTCTAATACTATAATATTTTAATTTATTTATTCCCCTTTTTTATATGCTTTATGTCAATTAAATGGCCAACAATCTTGTGTGTGTGTTTTAAATTAGTTTAATATTTATTAATAAATAGCAAATTACAAATGAAAATAGTTTATAAAATAATGTCTTAAATGTTAATCAAATCAGAAATTATTTTTACTAATCTCTAATGTTTGTATAGCATTGATCTGGTGTTTCCCCAAATGTTAGCAGATTCAACATGAACATATGTAAAATTGAAATGAAAATGTTTAATTCCTACAAAATTCATAATTACCATGAATTGTAGCATCCAAGTCGTGATTTGAAAACATTAAGTTCATGATTGGTATAATGGGTAAGCTTTTATTCTTAAGTGATAAACAAATAAGTCAACCTTCTTAAAACAAATAAGGCTAAAATCTTAAGAGTTTCATAGGGAGTCTGTTAATATCTGAAGCCAAGAAAATCCATTACAACAATAAAATTTCATTTTTCAGGTAAGATTGCCTTTTCTTCAAAATATCACTGAAGACTCATATAATTTTTAGAAATTTAAAACAATAAGATCAAATAAAAAATTTAGAATCATAAGGTCACTTGCTCCACACAGATTTAGTAAGATTTATTGATAAGAAAAAAATTTGAAAAATTCTTACTGATTTGAGTTCCTCTCTTAAGTTAGGTTGTACATATGCATCTGAAATAAAACAGAATTTCCTTGATACTGAATTATCAATACTTGGAAACATTTCATTGTTCAACATTGAAAAACAGTTCTTAGCCTTTGAAATTCATATTTGGTAAGTGATCTTTAGTTTCACTTATACCTTCATAGACAATTTCTTACATTTCAATTTTTGATATTTAATTACTGACCAAATTTCTAAACTGAAGTGTTCATATTTTTCCTGAAATTATTCTTTGTTGTTTCAATCATTATATTTGGCTTGATATATTTATGTATATATATATATTTATATGTGTGTATATATATATATATATATATATATATAAAGAAATATAGTCTTAAGGTGTGCTATATTTATGGAATAAAGTGCTCAATATCAGAGATAGAGCGTGTGTAAATATAAAAGTGAACATAGAAGTCAACACTTAGAGGCGACAGTCTGTTTCATGCTATATGCAATCGTCGGACCACGTGTGCTGTTATTTTTCTCGGCTATTTATATATATACGGGTTAGTGGTGCATTGTGGGTATTCTGTTATGGCGGTTATTTCACCGGAAGTCGTTTGTTTATCTATTTAGGTCAAATTATATTGCTTGTTTTTATTTTTGTTTCTTATTTTATTTATTTATTTATTTATTAACGTAGTAAAAATTTGTTTATATCACTTATTTAGCAGTTTTGTTTTGGTTTGGGAATTTAATAGCCGAGAAAAATAACAGCACACGTGGCCCGACGATTGCATATAGCATGAAACAGACTGTCGCCTCTAAGTGTTGACTTCTATGTTCACTTTTATATTTATATATATATATATATATATATATATATATATATATATATATATACATATACATACATGTATATAAATAATATATATATATATATTTATATAGAGATATGTATATATGTTTATATAAAGGGTATATCAAAAATTCTTTTACAAAATTTGGGATGGCTTCGTCACACAAAACATGGGCAAAAGTCCATATAAACATATGTCAGCAAACCCTTTGTTTTTGAGTTACTAAGTTTACAGAAATTTTATGGGAGATGTCACTGTGTTGCAAATGTAGACTAGGTTACTTTTGTCATTCGTGTACATTTGTGACTAGTCAGTCTGCAATGTTTAATGAGTGTAGTAGTGAGTTAACTAAGAAGTGTTCCATTTAACAATGGTACAATATTTATATCATGAGCAAGCAGTTATGATTTTACATAAGTTTGTAATAGTATTTTCGATACAGCCTCTGTGTGTGTGTGTGTGAGTGTGAGAAAGATTTGCTTATTGTCAATAAACCCTAAATTTAATGATCCAAGTCACCTATAAGGAATTTCTAATGGAATCATTTATTTAATGTACAAGTTCTGCTTAGTGAAATATCACATCTTGTTTTTATTTAGTACTTCTCAGCTAATGCTCATCGTGTTTCTCTAAGTTTAAACTATCTTCACAGTTATTGTACTCCCAATTACTATAGAACAAATTCACAAACTTTAATCCATTAGGCTCCCAGTATTCTTCTATTACAAAGAAAACTGAAAATCTTTCCCTGAACAAAAAACAAATCTGTCACTTAAATAATTTTACCCTAACATAATTTAACAAACATAAATTTCTGATCAGTTTGGTGAAATCTGCTTGCCTCCAACTCTAGATTTATTCCCAGTAAAACAATGTTTATGCAGTTTTTATTTTATTTTATAATAATAAATATTCTTCTTGTAATTTTAATTTTGAGATGCCACAACTTCAAGAAAAATTATTCATTTTGATTTCTCAAAAACATGAGAAAGAAAAAATTACTTAATCCTTAGCTTCTCACAGTGAACTTTTAATGCAACTGATCAAATTTTGAGGAGAAAGCAAAAATTTGTTGCATAATATGTGTTTTTTTATTAGAAATAGACAAAAATTGAAAAATTCATTCAGTCTAAAGTTTTCTCAACAAAAGTGAAAAATTTATCAAAAGAAAAAAATATAACTTGTGATTTTCTTCATGGAAAACAATTGCTAAATGAGTCAAACATAAAAATAATGAATAAAAAAAGATTAGAATTAACAAGCATTTATGGATGAATGTTTTTTATGATATCCAACAAATGAGTTTGACAATAATCTGGTCAAAACACTGGAAGGATTTAAAAAAAAGGCCTACTTGCAGTAGTCGTAGACATTTGACTGGTTCTTTGACTGCTTGAATAAATGACATTTGGTCTGCCATTCCACATTTCCCTTGCCTTTACTGATGGATCTGGAGATCTCAGAGTGGGCAAAGTGGTAAACTTAAATGTAAACAGAGAAAATATGTTTCTATTATTTAAACTTGTAAATTTCCAATTCTAAGCATTTTTGATTAGGAAAAACAAAGAAAGGAAAATGAAAGAGAGAAAGAAAGGAAAATGAAAGAAAGAAATATGCATATCGAAATGAATTATAATAACAAATGGAAGAGACAGAATAAATAATTTGTGCAAACAAGTTTGGATTTACAACCAATGATAATTTTTATCTAAATTTCCAAGATTAGTTATTGTTACTAAATATACATTGATTATTTTGGACCAAGTTTTAAATCTATGTTGTCTTGATTTCAATGTTCAAGTTTCCAAAAAATCCTTGTAGAATAATACTGAATAGGACAATTAAAGGGATGACAGCAACAACATATTTTTCTGGATTAAATTCTTGGAATATAACCATCAACTAAGAAAGCCTGAAGAATAGAGTGGCTGAAATGGTGTGTTACAGTGAATAACGAGGGAACTGATCCAAATGTTCTGTTGTCTGTCATCTCTGGGTTGCAGTCATCTATTGGCAATTCCTTGATAGGGATGTCAATGCTGCATCAACAGACTGAATCAAGGACATATTTTTTTTTCTTCAGATTTCTTTTTTATTTTTGGAGGATGTATTAGGCATCATTTATTGGATAAAGTGAGAGAAAATGTATGTCAAACTACCATCCTTTTTCCACCGGTCAGCTACTATCCTCTTCTCATGTGTGACTTGTCTCCTTGTTGAAACTACCTGTACTCAAAGGAATCTGGGAAAGGAAGGCTTGGACAAGCATCAGAGTTTTTGATTTCTCTACTGCCACAATTGTACTGCCTGATTCTATATGTTCTTTTAGTCTTATATCAAAACAGACAAAAACAATCCATTACTGTCAGGATTGCATGTCAATGGGGTTCAAACTACCCACACTCAGTTTGGGTGATTTGGGACCAAAATTCTGTCCAAGATGATAGGGTTTGGAATTACATATGCTACAATGATCACATTACCATTTTTCTAGTCTATGCATAAATAAATCAGTGTATAATAAAAGTGCATGAAAATAACCTTAGAGGTGAGTATCTCTTCATACACAGGTAGACTGTCTTCACAAAATCCTCACATCACCTTAATTTCTCATATCCTGTCCTACAGTGTAGAATTGGATTTCTGGGATTTCTTAATTTTACCAAAGCTAAAATCCACATTAAAACACCGAAATAAGCCAAAAATATGACAGAGTATTTGATGTTGATTCCATAAGAGAATTTTGCAAACTGTTTGGGAAAGTGGTAGGAACACTGGAAAAAATAACGACCCCCCACCCCTGCTAGCCTTGTTAGATTTTGAAAATCTTACCAATATCCCGGTCAAATAAACTACTACAGACATTAGTAAAACAAAACATATCACTCCTAATATTAGACCAACAGTTCTGTATAAACTTATGTCTTGCAATACACAAATACCTTTTTTACCAAATAGATCATTATGGTAACATTTATACACAGACTGATGGCGTAGCTATGGGCTCGTCTCTCTGTCGCACTTTATCCAATTTCTTTATGATTTATGGTGAGGAAAAAATCTTTAATAATCTTACCAAACCTATTATATTTTTTTATATATTCATATTAACGAAAAACCTAGATGATATTTTTTAAAACCTTAACGAAACTGTGGAGAAAATCTCCTTTCTACAATTTACTTATGAACTTAACATAAGTAACAGAATTTTTTATTTCCTTGATATTTTAATAGACGCCTAACATTCAAAATTATCTACTTCACAAGCAAAAATTCTCGTCTTTACACAAGAGAATGTCCTTTTGTTAACTATCTCTGACAGAAAATATTTTTTTAGAAAACTTGAAGAAACTCTTTTCAAATAATAATAAAATTTAACTCACATCTTCTGGTGCCAAACAAGTAAAACATTTCGTTTTCTCTGCTGAAAAAGAAAGTTAAAATAAAATATCTCTATTCTCTAAGAAGTATGACTTTTCACAACAGTCGATAAGTTCGTTTTCCCTAGACTGAAATCATCAAATAATATCACATAATCACAGTTGTCAAATATCATTTATAATAAAAATAGGCTTCAAAATTAAGAGGATCTTTAATTTGTTTTCATTATTAATTACTTGTCATCCAGCTGTTCATTTTTAAACTTTGCACCGTCAAGCATCCCGAGGTCCATTTTTATTTGATTTCCTCCTTTTTTTTTATTTAGTTAGTCACACTCTCTAGTTAACGTTAGTCACACTAGTTAGCGTTGCTTGCAATCAAAATGTTTAGCGGATGATAAATAAACACAGAAGGATTTCAAACAGAATTCCTAATCAATTCCAATTGCAGATGTTATGATATTTTTAGGAGTTTATCTACTGTCTTGTTAGGCAGACAAAATAAAATTGCTTTATTTATGTTTTATAATCTATTTTCATTTGTGCTCGTAACAATTGACCAAAATTTACTCACTTCTTGTTGCCACCGAAACATTTATAAAGTGAATATGCGTCACATTCAAACGTTTTTTCTAGAATAAAAAGAAAAGAAAAATCAGTTATACGAAAATTGAATCATAATTAGCAGGATTTTTAATTAGTCATTTATTTGTTTATTTTTTCCACTTTGCAATACAAAGCTTTTGGAGTGACTTGGAAGGAAGGGTAAATGATGAAAAGACTGTCAGTTAAAAATCAATGATAATTACCTTGATAGCCAATTTAATGTCAATTTGATCCCTTGGTTTTTTTACTGTTATGTATCCATTCGTTATTGATTTTTCAAAATAATCAGTCCAATTTTTGTTTGAGGCTGAATGTATAAAAAAAAACATCCACTAAAAATAACGTATAATGTGCATGTGTGTGTGTGTATGTGTTTTTGCGTGTGTCTGAGATGGTGTATTTCAATAAAATGCCTGACAAATTACTCCAGTTCTGAATAAAAACAACAAACCAACTTTTAATAATATCAATTACGAACACGGTAAAAAAAAAAATGTATAAATCGTATTCGAGAATTAAATTTAAAAACGAAATGTCTACTTCCGAACAACTTACAAACCATTTTCAATAGCATAACATGAATCTTTGAAAATGGTTACTGATAGATTAGACATCGGCGTTCGGAACAAATAACAATTTGAACATACACTATGCCCCCAAAAGCAATCTCTTCTTCGCACAAAAGAAAAACACAAGAAAAAAAAAACACAGAAATGACTTGTCAGTCATTTTTAGTGACACAGGCACACACACATCCACAAATATATCTTTTAAAATTATATTATTGATAAAGGAATAAAATTTTATTTAAGAAAGATTAGTAAAAAAGTGCTGAACATGGTATGTAAATCAAAACAATTTATCCTGCTGTAATCAGATTCACTCAAACGATAGAAAAATGAAACAGCTGCAAAAATATAATTCATAAATCCTACATATAGCAATAAATAATTGCGATTTATTATCTGTTATTAAATATCTAAAATATTCCATTTAATATTCAATAATAAAATCTCAGTGTAATCCTTTGTATAAGGCTAATTTTGTTTACAAATTTGAAGAATCTATACCTGAAACAATCATAGTATTTATAACCACAACCTTCTCTCGTAGATTTACATGTCATATGTAAGATCAAAGCACAATACGGCAACAATACAAAAACATAAAAATTACAAGAACATACAAGTACAAAACAAAAATATTAGAATGCCGTGTAAAAGTTATTTTTTATCGTAATTTAATTCAAAAAGGGAAACTTTCATATATTTTACATTCATTACACATAAAGGGTAATACTTCAATTTTTTTTATTATTTTAAGATGGTTTACAGTTCATGAAAATCAAAAATTCACTTTCTGAAATTATGAGAATATTTCATATGATTGATCAAAAACAAAAAGGAATTATAATACGAATTTTTCAAAAGTTCCTCTATATACTAAATAATTGACTTTGCATGAATGACTGCATCAATTACCGTAATTCAGGTGTTATGGAAGCAAAAATAGTGGTTTTCATTTCCACTTTGTCTGCTGTTTCTCATCTTCCTGTTGACATTACTCCATAGATTCTTTATGGAGTCCAGGTAAGGGAATTTGGTTGATCAAGCAAACAGGAATACCATGATCAGTTAAATAGTTACTAGTAATTATGTCACTATGGACAGGCGCCAAGTCATGCTGAAAAGTAAATCAACATGTCCATAAAACTTTTCAGCAAACTGAAAAATCAAGTGTTCTAAAATCTCATGGTCGACGGTTGTATTGACTTTGAACTTGATATAATACAATGGACTACTACCAGTAAATGACATGGCACTCTAGATCATTACTGTTTGTGAAAAGTTCACACTTGACCTCAAGCAACTTTGATTCTCTGTCTTTCCACTCTTCCTTTGATTTCCAAATAAAACGCAAAATTTACCTTAAACTGTAAAGTAAAGAGGGTATTATCTTTCTCTCCTTATACCAAATAAGCTTCTTGTACTCTCTTTAGTTCGGAGTAGCTTGACATTAGACATGCCACGCTTTTAGCCCGTTTCTTGGACACGTCAGTGTGGGGTGGCTTTTGATTCACTGCTGCAGTTACTCACTGTGAAGACCCCCAAGTTTTTGAATTGACACTGTTAGACTATCCTTGGATCCTTGGAAGCGATACAGTCATCTCCCTTGCTTGTTGACTTTATCCTACCACACCCTTTTCCTTTCCAGTCAACTTTCCATGTATAAGTTTTATAGCGCACCCTGTGAACAGCCAGCTCTTTTCACCAATAAGGTTCTGTCGCCTACCTTCTTCAAGAAAGGGTGTCAACAAGCGTTTTCTGAACAACTGTCAACTTAGCAATCTTCCCTTTGAATGTAAATGCGTGGACTGGACCAGATTGAGATTCTTGGTATGGATAAACTAATTTACTCAAATTAGAAACGAAGTATTCTAATATTTCGAGATATATTTTCTGTAGGCCATAATTATCAAAATTCAAATTACAAGCTTGGAACATTTTAACGTACAAGCAAGATGTGTAGAACATATCAAATTTTTCACTTTCTGAACCAACTGACAAAATACTGAACGCTTTCACGATATTCTATTTTTAGATACACCTGTAATTATACCTTTCTGTCGATAATGCAGTAATACTTAAAACAATTTGCAAAAAATAAAAAATAAAAAATACGAAGATATTCATATTTAGTTAACTAATAACAAAATTACTTATAATTTAGGGACAAACAATTTAAAAAAAAAATTACGTTCTCAAAATCCATATAACACCTCAATAATGTGATATCACAAACATTTAAATTAAAATATAACAGAACATTCACATGGCACTAAATATATTCAGAAATTAAAAATAGCTAACGCATCATATTTAAAATCGAAGTACAAAGTCATCATAGGACTTTAATTGTTCACAATAATGAAAATTAGTGGAAAGCTCAAAATACTTAATAGACAGACTTAAAGGCAGAACAATCTTTTCACAATGTAAATCCTTACAATACAGAATGTAAAACGCATCAGTCAGAGATAAATGTTTTAAAATAGGCACAATTTGTCTATTTTATCAAAACATGTTTCACTTAACATGTGATAGCCAAATGCATACAATTTAATTATGTATGTGTTAGGGGTGTGTGAATGTATATATCTATTTTTTCATGTTGAATAAGAAAGAATTGTGCATTTGTTTACTTGCCAATAATCGTCCATGTTTCATTGCTGGTGTGCAACTTGCATTTTGTTTTTCCCTCATCAAGACACAATTCAATTGATTCTGGAAAGTCAGCTTTGATAAGAATTTTCAAAAAGTTCCCATCTTGTAATGCCTGAAAAAAAAAATATTTAAGAATGGATTCTCTATTTTATATCAAAACCTTTTTGCTTTTTAATTGGTGTTTTCTTTATTCTTCATTTTATCTCCTTTTGGGAACACAGTGAAAATAATTTATAAAATGTTTATTCAAAACTAATGAGGTTCACGAATAAAGAAATAATAATTATACAAAAAAGATTTAATCTTAAAATAAAACACTGAGACTGAGATGAACATTAGATTGAAATTCATGATGCAAACGATCAGCAACACATTGATTTCAGAGAAAATAGGTCATAATTTGCAATGAAGTACATGAAACAAGGGTAGTTTGTCAACCTATACTTGGTGAAATTATACTAAAACTTTCCTTTAGTTTTGTCGCGGGCTGGTGTATGCGTTGAGAGATAAACACGTGTGTCTTCTGAAATGCCCACAACAAACATGGCAGACTCGGGATGTGAGTCCACGTAAATAAAAGAGAAGAAACAACAAGAACCAATATATATGTACAAACAAATGATAATGTATTAACAATAAAGAGTTACAAGTGACAAAGATGTATGTGTCAAATAAATGTGAAAATCTTTTTGGTCCAAAGTATTTGTACTGAGTAAATGTGCGTACGTATGTGTGTGCATATGTATTGTTCATGCGCTTCCCAACGGGAACGCGTTCTCCGCGCGAGGTTACATGTTGGCGGATATGATCAGAAGAGAGTGATAAAAAAATTATCGCAGAGTATTTATAGTCCTGAGAGCGTCTCCTAGGAGCAATTTCGAAAATTAGGAGGAGGTAACCAGACAGTTTTCAATGAATACTGTTGATAATAGCAGGTAAAAAAGGGCATACATTTTCTTCAATATTTATTTCCATGTGCTAGAGAGAAGTTCTCACAATATTTATTCCTCGGCTCTTTGGTGTCAGTAACTTTTATTGTATAAATGCATTTGAAAATTTGAGATTTTTTCAGCAATAAATATGCCCCTTAAGACTATACTGAAGTTGTTAAACTGTACAAAAAACAAAAAAAAATTATTGAATTATTGCTGATAATTTTGAAAACTTCAGTCACCATGCTTTTGCCACTAGAAACAAATTTCTACAGCAAAATAAATAAATGTTTGACTCGAAAAATATTGTCACAGAGAAAGAGAAATCTATTTGCTTTATTGCTAAATTATATAAAGAGGATAAATGAATATCTCCTGTTTGAACAAAATTAGACTTATTCACACTATTTATATTCGAAAATTTTTATTGTCAGCACAACGCTTTGACCGTTGTGCCCTCCGGCTTTCCTCAGGCGTATCTCTGGGTAGCCTACATGGAATTCTGAACTGAACACTTTATTAGTTTGTAACTGCTGATTATGCTATATCTACTGTTAACTGCCATGTTTTGACTGCCGCTCCTGCTACAGTTGAAGAATTGCTGTCATTTGTCTTTCTTCATTAGTGGCTCACATATTGTATTTATTTCTATACAAGGCCTACTAAAGAGGTTTTCATAGCATAGTTGATTCTTTCAGACGACTAGCTCTCCAGGGTTTTAACTCTCCTTGTCCAGTATTTTCACTTCATTCCACAGGTATCGATGACTATCCCTTTACCTCCATACCTTATCAGCCATACACAATTTCATTGCCCACCTCTCACTACGGCTTTTCCATCTACCCCTAGCCTTACTTTTAGGGTGCGGTTTATTTCACCTTTATATTCTCTACCATAACTGTAAAGAACCAAGTGAACGCAATTCTTGGTCATTTTTTCCTCCATTTTACTTTACTCAGCAAATATTTCTCCGTAGAATGGAACATACTTCTGAATATTGTCCTGATGTTGTATCGACTGCAGATCTTCTGAATCTTTCCGATAAGCCCTTGACGTAAGGCAATTCTCTGGTCATCTTCCTTGTCCCTTCTGTTCCCATCTGTAGACGCTGATCTCATGCTTGCAAGTAGTTGGTATTCTGAAGGGTACTTTTGATGCTGATCATTTTTTGTTTGTATGTGTCTGGGTCGCCACTGATGTTTCTTTACACGGTGTCGGACGATCTTTTTCTTCACCTTGTATGGATGGTGGGAATTGATGTTGAGGTATTGTCCGGAAAAAGTTGACTTGTGATATACAGATGTTTTGAATCCATTCTCTGTGCCCTGAGTTATTAACACATCCAGGAAGGCCAGTTGATTATTTTCTTCTTCCATTGTGAACTGGATCAGAGGTCTTATTGCGTTCACATGGTCCAGCAGTATTTGTACAGCTTCCTGATGCGGCCAGAATATGAAGGTGTCATTAACGTATCTCAGCCATACTGTTGGCTCTAGTGGTGCCGTTTCTAAAGCCGTTTCCTCGAAGTATTCCATATATATATGCTTGCCATCATAGTGTAAATAATGATAAATCATCATCCCAGAAATCCAGACAAAAATTTGACTTGAATAAAAGAATTTTGAACTTTGCTGGCAGGCATATTTATTCTTTGTGTGTGTTTGAGACCCCCATCTGAAGTTAGTAATTAGTAAGTTTCATACATTCTTTAGTCTAATTAACTACTACCAAGCAAGGATACTGAAAGTACTTAACTCAATAGGGATTAGCGTCCAAATCTTTGGTGATCGGTTGTCTAAAACATAAAATCACCCAACCTACAAATTACTATTAACCATCAAAGTAGATTAGGTAAAAAAGAGTTAAAATTTTAAAGAAACTTTATGTAATAATGGGTTAATTTCGTTATTATTATTATTTTTATTTTCTTTGATTTCTGGCGTTTACACATTTCTTTCCGGGTCCTGCCCAGGGACCTAAGGTTAGAAATGGCATCATGACACTTTCCACTGACAAAAGAAAAAAAAATTACATCGATAAAGCCCTTCGTAAAGTGTGGGCTGTACTTGTCAGAACAATTTTTTGTATCTCCTCGAGGCATGGACTTCCAGGAATCCCTTCAATTAGTCTACTGCAATCTTTTCAACCAGTCCTAGGGCTCCAACTACAACAGGGATTGTTGATGTTCCCATATGCCACATTTTCGAGATTTCTATTTCAAGGTCCTTGTATTTTGACAGCTTTTTGAATATCTTCAAAGATACATTGCAGTCAGCAGGGACTGCCATATCAATAAGGAGGCACCGTTTTTGTTTGTGGTCTTTAATAACAATATCTGGGCGGTTGGCTTTGATTGTTCTGTTAGTGTGTATTGTGTAGTCCCATAGAATTGTAACAGGTCCTATCTCCGTAGCCGGATCTGGGTGGTGTTCATACAAGTTTCTTTCAGTTTCCTTCCTGTAGAAGTTGCAGATTTTCCAGTGCAGATATTGGCCCACTCTGTCATGCCGGGTTTTATATTCAGTGGGTGCCAATATCGTGCAACCGGATACAAGATGATCAATCGTTTCTGGATATTTATCACAGAATCTGCATTTTGGGCTGACACAATATTTTAGTATATGTGCTTAATAATTCCTAGGCAGAGTATTGGCTATGAAGCGGTTTATCTTGCCATCGCTTCTGTATCTGGTCGGTTGCATTCGTCTCTGCTGTCTTTTTTAAGTATTTTGCAGTTTCAGCCGGTGTATTGTGCTGTAGTTGCATCTCTACGCCCATTTGAAACTCCATTTTGAATTTGTTGGCTTCTTTTATTACGGAGTAAAGACGCTTACTACTTTCATATTCCTTGACGCATGCCATCATCCAGTCTTCTGTAGTTTCTAAGTATCTTTGGAGGCCAATTGTCGTTTTGTAGGACAGTTCTAGTTGAACTAATCCTCTGCCTCCTTCGGATCTGGGCACATACAGACGATCAAGGTCAGCTTTGGGATGATGTATGCGATAGCAAGTGAGAAGCTTTCTCGTTTTGGCGTCCATTCGCTTAATTTCAGCTATGGTCCAGTTAAGGACATTAAAGTGTATATTACCACAGGGACAGCCAATGTGTTTATGGCTGATATTCTGTTTTTTGATTTTTTATTATTATTATTATTATTATCATTATTATATAGTGCGTATGTGTAGAAAAATAACAAACAAACAACAATGTATTGCCGATAAGGAGGTGATACTTGTGGGAAAAGAAGTCAGAATCTCGAAGATGAGTGTGAAATTGTGATTTGGCCTCGTATTGAAGCTGATATTGAGTGAGGGTTGCTGCCTTAACCCAACGTCAGGCTGGTTGGCTGCTAGTGTTGTGAACTGCTCTGGGGGACGCCGAGCGGATCCTCTAAACACACAGGGTGGACGTCACTCAACATTTTTGTCATGCTTTGTTTTAGCGGTATCTGTTTAATTGTGATTGGCTCTTTAATCGGGGTTAAATTTTATTTAATTTTTTTGTGTGCTTCAGGTGGAGTATAGCATTATTATTGAAAACTTTTATTATTGAAAACTTTTCAGGGAGAGAAAGTCCTTCTGGTCGGAATAAGCTAGTCAGTTAGTTTTGAAACCTTCAATTTTTAGAGGATTCTTCGAAATTCAGAGGGCGGCCCTAAAATTTTGTTCTATATTCTATCTGTTCTCGCGATGCAAAAAGGTCAAAAACTGACTCCGAAAAGGATATTTAATCCCCACTCTATTCACTGAGGAAATAAACCCACAGCAATCGGATGAGCAATAAATACTGATCTAACAAGCGATGGAAAAGAATTTTAATAAAATTTGATAATCACAGAAAATGTTGATAGATATACAAACCTCTTCCATAATGACATTATTGCCACTCAGTTTTATTATTCCCTTTTCCACTGGATTTGACCAAAGCTTCATACAGTTTGGACAAGTGTTTTGGTAGTGTTTAATTTTTTTTTTAACAGTCGGACAACAGCAACCTTCACAGACATAATTTACTAAAAATAAAAGTGGTAAATGTTAGTGATACAAATAATTTCCACACAGAAAACAAAAACACACACACACAAAAAAAAAGTTGAATATTTTTTCCATACTAAAGTGAGAAATTAGTTCAAAAATAAATTACCGTATACTCGTTAGAGATATTTACTAGGCTTAACATTACTAGTCTTGGACATTCATGATCACCGAACTGACTAAGGTCTGTTCAAAATCTGTTTTCGAGGTTAAGACAAGACAAATAAAGCACGATTTAAACTTTCTTCATTATCCATTTTGGACTAATTATTATAAAAATTGAATATTTTACTTAATTCAGACAGACAGCAATAGTGAAGTGACATTGAAAAGTAAAATAGAAAAATATGTGCAAAGAGTGGATCAACTAATGTAAAAATAGCAGACGCCAGGAAAAGACAGTCAAAACAAAGCATAAAAATGTATATACTATGGAAAAATCAGTAACAGACGCACAACGTGACACTAAAAGATTTTCTAGCCATTCGCCTTTGGTTTGAGGAGTTCTGAAAAGGTTCCGAGCTAAGTCTCAAAAGTCCCGCAGAGAAAATTCGACAACTCCACCATACTCATTAAAGATTTTCGCTTGAATACAATAATCTGTTGCTGAAAATCTCTTCCTCATGCGATGACATATGATCAAAGCCCCTTCTCCAACCATTATATTTCCTTTCCTCCTATTATGAACAATCTAAAAGTAAATAGAAAGTAATAATACGACGAGGTGCGGAAGTGTTCTCGATTCGACAGATTTACCAAAATCTGACCAAATGACCAAACATCAGGATTTTTTTTAAAATAGCGTCTTGGTTGGGCTGAGATCTTTTCAGCACACTCTTCAGTTTCTAATTCACATGAACTTTTTCATTTGCAGAAATATGTCCTTGTCCTTGTGATTTCAAATCTTCAGAGGGTTAATAAATACTAGTGCCAGCATGGTCATGGTAACTGGACAAATTCTGTCCTTGGCTCATATTCCCATCTTATATTGAACTTGCGTCACACCACCGTCAGGATAGGATTAGCAAATGCTAAATATCATTTTTATGAAGATTTCACATAATAGGATACTAAAATCTTTTCACTAATGTAAGTCAACGTGTATAGAACTTGACATATAAATCTTCTTTGCATATTGAGTAAATAAAAGTTTGTTTTGTATTTTACATTGATTCAACTTTATTGAAATTCATTATTATTGAAAATAACTCTGCAACTTGTAACCATGGCAACTACGTAGAGTTGTTAATGCAACCGTCGCATCTTCGAAAATTTCAGTTTTTACGTTACCTAAACGATTGTCACGAATTAGTAATGAATAAATATTTAAAACTTTGTTAAGTTCACTGAAATAAAAAAAAGTTTTACCTTGACTTTTAAGTGTAATATTATATGTAAAACTGACGCCAGGATATATATCCCAGTCTTGATTTTTACAGTCGAATTCCTTTGTCTTAGTTTTAATGACACACTTTTTTTTTGTAACTTGGCAAGTAGAGGGATTCCAAAAATCTGGAATTAGAGACAAAACAAGGAATTATAACTGTCAAAAGAAGAAAACAAAGACATTACACTGATCCTCACAATTATTTCACCTCATAAAAGGAGTTCTTTAACAGAGGAGGCGAAGAGAGAACGTCAACTCTCTAAATCCCAAGAATTATGAACAGCGGAAATGGAAAAACAAAAGATTGAGCTGTGAAATTTGAAAGAATTTTACATTTATTTAATGACAAAAAATAAAATTTGCAAAACAAGCTTTGCACAAAAAGAAAAGATTTCTAATTACAATTCTATTGGGCGCATAAAAACAATTATAATTATCAACATTGTTAATGTTCACTCACTGTGGCTAAAGAGAAAAATAAAAATAAAATTTACCGCTCAGCGAAGTGGGCTAACTCATATCTTTCAGACAACCAGTTGAAGACAATAGGTGTCACCCCTATTGACTGGAATAAGATCCCCCAGTAGTGATCTATAAGAACCTCTGTTTTTTTCTCTCTCTCTCGCTGGTGAATGGTTTCTCCTGTTGCCACTAGGGATTAACTTTATGATTTATTTATTTTGCCAGTTGCTCCATTGCTGAGAGTGTCAAGTGCAAGAGAAAAAAATTATTCTTATTTGAAACTACAAACTATTTTAACACGCAGAGGGGCAAAGAATGGCAGGAAATATAAAATTAAGCAGTGTGATGATGAAACCCTTTTTGCTGAAGGATATGTCAGTAAAATCAAACTGATGACAAAGCTTCAAGAAATTACGAATATTATATCTTATACTGCTTTATCTTGAAGGTGACGCCCTTGCATTATACTTTGAGGTGGAGGAACTAAAGTGTGATGCAGATATCACAGAACTGAGATTGAAGGAGGCGTTAACAGAAGGCTCATTTGTTGCATATGCGAAATTGGGCAGTGTGGTGTGGTTTGGTGAATCGACTGATGTATATACCGACAATATCAGGATAATGGCAGGATTTATTGAAAGGAGTCTTGAAAGGATTAAATGAACTTATAAATGGATTTCAAAATCACATCTCTATAGCACTGCAACGGCTGCCTGGTGTACATATTATGGAGATGGGTGAACTAATAATTCGTACCAGTGTATTGGCCAGGCCAAAGGAGTACAAGGGACAACTTTTGCCATAGGAATGATTAGTGGTTGCAAAAGTTGCAAAAGAGCTAAAGTAAAATCTGAAGTTGCGATGTTTCAGATGCCAGAGTGAAAGACTGTAAAGCGGAGAGGCCTGATATTACCTGCTGCCGTTGTGTACAAGTGGCCCACATAATAAGATACTATCCTCAGTGAAACGAGCAGAAGTGAGCTACAAGTAGAGCTAAACGTAAATGGTCGAAGTGCAAATATCACTGTTGACACTGGATGTACTTCAACACTGGCCACGAAGAATATGGTTGTTATGTGGCGTGGAATCAGCAGAATTAATGCGATTGATGGAAGAGGGTGTATGCATTGCAACCGTACAGGTGATGTGCAACTGAGACCACGTGGAACGGAATTAATAATTTGAGAACGCTATAGAGTTTGGTAAACTATATTCTGCTACTGTGTGCGTAAAGAATGGCGGTAGTGCGTCAGCAAATACTGTTATGGGGGAAATATGTACAATTGAGAATTGATTGAATGAGTGAGTGAGTGATCTGTTTTATCTGTTTTAGGTGGATCATTTAATGCCGAAGATTTTCAGGTGAATAATTTGAGTTTTCTTTTGGGAGTAGACGATTATATACAGGGATTTTTTTTATGAGAATTATAAGTTTTATAAAATTGGTTGCAAAACAATGTCGGTAAGCAGGTTTGTTCATGAATTTGCTTTTATATATTTTCCTGGAGATCCTAATTTCTTTAATGAAATTATGATACTTGGATCAGTATTTTCAAATAGATCCATTAAGTTATCTGATTTGTAATATGTCAATTTAGTAGTATATGTTTAACAATGTATGATTCCTGGCATTGGGCACATATTGGCGGTTCCTCATTTTTTAGTAGATGTTGGTGGATTATGTATTTATGTCCTATACGGAGACTGGCTCGTACCACCTCCTCTCTCCTTATCTTCTGTAATTTAGTCTTTCACTAATGATTGGTTGGATGTTGTAGTTTGTTATTTTGACAGTTGTTCTATAATTACTGCCATTTTTATTTAATGGTCTTCTTTATGATGTGTCAGAAGTCGGTGTATGGAACCTTTATATTTGAGAGGGCCATGTTCAGCAATTCTTTTTCCATTTTGTCAGCTTTTCCATTTCCTTGTATGCCAATACGGCTGGGTATCAAACATAAGACTATTACAGCAACTTTTCCCTCTAAATAGTGTCAATCCTATTCAGTAATTTATTTATTAAGGGTTTTCCCATGTTTTTATTATTCAGTGATTTTAGTACAGATAATGAATCTGAGAAGATGATTCTATCTGACCCACTGGATTCTACAATATCTAAAGCCAAGTGTATGGCTAAGGCTACTGTGCTGAAAATCGAGAACATCCAGGAATGGGAGTGTATTGTTACTCTCTTTCTCCATCGTGAACTGTATCGAAGGTCTTATTGAGTTCACATGGTCGAGTAGAACCTGAACATCTTCCTGGTGTGGCCAGAGTATGAAGGTATCATCTACGTGCCTTAACCATAGAGTTGGCTTTACAATAGTGGTTATTTTCTTAGGAGAGCCAGACATTGGTTACAGGCAATATTAATCGTGTTAAATATTTGTTTTGTGAATTGAATTATATTTTATTTAAATAAATTTTCTAATAAATAAGGCTTGCTATAGTTTTTTGCTTTAATAAAACTTAATTTAAAATTATTTAATTTTTTATGTTATTTTATTTTTATTTTCCATAAGATGGCAGAAAAATATTAATAAGTCATTAATACACATACACACAACTGCCCTTTATAAATGTATAGATAGATAATATCCCTACAACATAAATATAAAAATAAAATGCGTGTATTAAAAGTAGACCTGTTATTAAGAATAGTAATTAAAAAGTTCCCGATTAAAAATATCGAGAAAGATGACAGTCTTATTCTATTGTAGGTACTTCGATGAAATCGCTGAAAAAAAAAAAAAAAAAAAAAAAAGCATAGCATGATGAAAAAGACGCCGAACTCGAGGAAAACAATATTTCATCATCAAAATGTTTATATTATTAAGAGGAAAGTATTTTTAAATTATTTAAAAAAATGTTCCCTTCTTTTTAGAGAATTCTAACTTTTGATAAAAAAAAAACTTGTTTCTCTTTGTATCAGCGGAACTCCAAAATGACATAAAATTTTAGCGTGTTTTTTTTTTTTTTTTTTTTTTTTGTTTGTCTTGTATGACATACATTAATTTTGAAAATTTCCTTTTTTAAAATCATGGCAAAAATATTTATTCTAATATTTATTAAACCCAAAACCACCACCACCACGAATTAATTTTATGAAAACTCTAGAAATTCATTACCGTACAATTTAGTGATTATAATTAGATAAAAGAACAAGGCATTGAGGAAAGCAAATCATTTTTTTTAATTGGACCACCTCTACCTGAAAGTCAGCTCAAAATTGTAACATACAAAACTCAATAAAACAAAGATATTATTTAATTTCAAATACTTTTAGGTGTTTTTATGAATATGGATAATATTGTCTGAAAGCAAAAAACTTTTTCGGTGAAAAATGAATTTTTAAAAAACAATTATGTTATTACTGAAATTATTCTATTATTTTTACATTAAAGGTTAAATATTCTAAAATTAGTGAAAATGGTGTACAGTTTAGTGTTTAGTCAATGGTTTGGTCAAGAAAGTGGATCCCCATATTATTAGAGATGCTGTCAAGTGCGAGGTAGACAAATGTGAAACGTGTCAGTCAATAGACCCAGCTCCAAGTAGACACGAAACTGATAATATTAATGTGAAGGAAAATTGATGCTGGTTAACTGTTGATGTAACCCATTATCGACAGAACCTGTACTTGACTATGGTTGTCTGTGAACCTGGAGTAGTAGCTGTCTGTCGGAAAATTTCTTCAGAAAATGCAACTGATTTTCTCAGGTGCTGGAACTGATATTTCTGGAAATAGGTCTAGTAAATGAAGTGTTAATAGACAACAACACCGCATTTTGTTCAACAACCCAGAAAGAGATGCTACATAACAAGGGAGTTAGCCATTGGGAGCGGAAGTCGAAAGACGTCATCGAACAATTAAGGTCACGGCAAAAAGAAGCCGTATTTTACCACTGAAAGCTGTCGTTTGGCACAATATTTCACCAAAGACAAAAAATAACCACATATCGACGCAGGAACTGAATCAGAAATTTGATAAATTACATTCTCCATTGGTTAAAAAAAAATCACAAAATGTATTTCTTTAAACCACGCCTGTTTGCAAACTTTATTTAAGCGGGTCTTCCCTTCATTTTTTTTTACAGATTTTCGAAAAACAAATTTTATATATGTATCTTGTTTATAAACGAGTAGGCTTCATTTTGACGGCAATTTTACAACATCGGCTTCATTGTAGTATTTTTTTTATTTAAAGAATACGTGTTTTGACTTTCTTCCTATAATTCTGCGCGTGTTGTTAAAAATGAATATCACAACGGAATGCAGATTTTATCGCAGTTACAATAAGTTTGTCTTTATAATTTACCCCTGAAAATGATCTTAGAAAAGGTCGAAAGTACTTGGCTTAAAAAAAGCAAACAAACAAACAAACTAAAAACAACAAAAACACGGCACCTGCCTTGATGAATTTCAACTTAGCATCAAGAAACTGATTAGACAACTGGAAAAGATTATTATAAAAATAAGTAGACACAGTATGTATATATTATCCATTGAAACACACACATACACAGACACCTATATATATATATATATATATATATATATATATATATATATAAATGAATGAAAACTGTTATACAATAGTCTGGTTACAAGAATACAGAAACAGGGTTACAGGAATTTTATGTAACTAGTGCCATATTACTAATGAGTTTGCTGTTATCAAATATCAAAGGGCTGCTATCGAACTGAAATTGATATGCAGTTCCCCACAGAAATAGAAAAAATACATTTGAACTTACCTAAGCATCTTTTTGAATCTGAAAGATAAAAAAAACGCTTTCTGTAATTAAAGCAGTAAAGAAAATTCGAAAGTAAATATTGTTATGTTTATAATTTTATATTTAGATATTTTCTCCGTGACAAAAAAGAAAAAAATGTCGTTACATTTTATTCAAGAATTGCTAAAGTTGATGATCGGTTTTAATACAATTAATTGTTATTGATTACGTTACTTGTTTTCTTAAAAATGGAAACCTAATAATTATTTCCTTTTCTGTATTGTCTTTCATTCACTGAATGTCTTGTGCAAATGAATTTGCTTTCATTTATTGGAAAAAAAAACAATAAAAACCGATGAACTTACAGGCATTTGATCGATTAATAGCTATGCACATGAAAATGAGAGGCAGCAAAATTGATAGTGTACCGGGAATTTTGTCAGCCATTTCTTAGGCAATGTGTGAGGCCTAAAAAGAGAAATTGTCACAAATTGATTGAACAGATGAAAAAATAAAATAAAAACAAAAGACGAGAAATATGTGTGTAAAGTGAAAGGAGACAGAGAATGGCGGAAAGTAAAAAGCAGAAGAAGAGAAAGAGAAGAGAGAGAGAGAGAGACTGGAATAGGTAAACAGATTAGGAAAAGAGAAAGCAATGAGAGTTGGGTGAAATGGAAGTGATAAAGATGGAGAAAGATCAATGCGAAGGAAGAGCAAAAAGTAAAGGAAAATTAGTTTTAAAACACTAAAAATGATCCCCATTATTCAAATAATAGGGATATTTTGGATAATATTGTTGGCGTTAACAAAGAATCTCACTGCAAACAGACAGATAGATAGATAGATAGATAGATAGATAGATAGATAGATAGATAGATAGATCTTAGTCTGCAATAAAATGACTAAAGTACAATGCAATCTTTGTTTGTCCCTTTAAAGATTTGAATTCTGAAGCATTGTCAAATATGTTGTTTATTGCTTTTAAGATCAAAAGTCATAGAAGTTGATGCTTAATCTAATTGGTTTCATGTTAAAACAATATCAATCACAAATAAAATAAAGAAAATACTGGCCTGATGAAGTGAATTTCGGATCATCCGAGTTAAATCCATAGGATGATCGTTAGTTAGTTATCTGTAGTTGAATGTAGAATAGAGCGAAGAAACTTTAAACAATGTTCGGTGTTTGAAGTATCGTCAACTAAACACAAGATATTTCTTTGCTTTTAAAGAAGTTAAATTGGGCAACTATCAATGCGAAAACTGAAAAAAAAATTTTTACTTGAGAACAAAGCCTTCACATCAACTTACATCATATTTTCATGCTGCAACTAAGTTACCGATTCATTCAAAACAATTGTTATTTGTTTTTCTCTTTTTAAAAATAAAAGTGAAGGGTAAAGTCCATCGAGATATTAAAACAAAACAGCCAAGTAGTTATAACGACAAATTTCCAATATATGTATTCTTTTATTTTTAGAAATAACAGTTGGATTAAACATATTTAATAAAGAAACAAAAGTGTTTTTTTTTTGTTTGTTTTTTAATTGGGTGACCATTAATGCTTGCGGTCGCATAAATTTGGATAAGTATACGTCCACAAGATGACTTCAAATGTTCTTTATGCCCATTTATTGAAAGACATTTTATTTCTTGATTTGTGGATCTATGGCTTTTCAAAGTCATCATTCTTAACAAATGAATCTAAATACTTCAAATATTGTCTTATTTTATTTTTATATTCAATTATTCATTTATTTTGAAAATGTCTTATTGTTTTTACATGCTTCATAAAATTTGAAAAATCCTGCTGTGATAGAGTTTCAGTTTTTTGTTTCATTACTTGTTCAAATCCTTAAAGATTAATAATCCATTGACAAGTATATCCTTCAATGGACTTCTCTGTCTAGCGTTTTTCTTATTTTATATGTAACCGTAAATATATATTTGGCACCTTTATTGGCAATTGCAGTTCCAAATTAAAATTTTTAACAAAGCTGAAACATAAAAATAAACTAAAAGTACTAGAATCAAAATGTGGCGACCCAAACATATACCAACAGGAAATTATTAGCATCGAACGTACCTATCAGAATGACAACCCGGCAAATATAACATCAGCTTCTGCGGACAGAAACAGAAGTAAGAGGAGCGGAAAACTGCTACGATCTCTCTCCTTTATTAAGAGTTTATCAGAAAAGATTCAGAATATCTGCAATTCATACATCAGGACAATATTTAATAACACCCCCACTCTATGAAAAGATCTCTGCTTGCTGCATCAAGCCTAAAACAGAGAACATGATCAAGAAATGGGTTTCTTCCATTCCTTGCAGTTGTGGCAAAGAATATAAAAGTGAAAATAACCGCCGCGTAAAAATAATACTGGAAGGACATCAAAAAACCGCAATAGGAACGAGACAATGATATCAGGCATGGCTGATCATGTGTGGTGGGTGGGGGGGAGTGTAGTCATCAAGTAGTTTAGTGGAATGGAGTAAAAATCCTATACAGAAGAACATTGGAGAGTCAGACGCCTGAAAGAATCAGCTCATATGCTAGGCTATGAGGATCTCCTCAGTAGGCCCAGTATAGAAATAAGTGGGTGCCGTTAATAAAGAAACAGAAAAAACAATAAGCTTTCAACAGCAGCAGCCGTAGTAGAAAAGGAGAAACTTCGATGGGTGCAGTCAAGGATGACAAACAGAAACAAAAGCAGCAGCAACACTCATCGACAAGCATGTAAGGTTATGGCTCCATATTCTTCACTTAGGATCGCCAGTAGCCTAGTGGATTAAAGGCGTTGGTTTGTAAATTTTGTTCAACCCCTGGGCCGAGCAGTTTGTACTTTGCCTTAGTGGAAACGCGATGAGCAGTAACTAAACAATACTCAATAAGAACTAAACGAGATATCTCTAGCTATACATGGTCACCGGTACGAGAAAAATCTACCCTCCTAGATTAGATAAAGGGTTCCATTAGAAATTCCCAGAACGTTAGCCGTATTAACAAGCATCGGAGGATACGACGTCTAAAACGTTGTGATAATATTAATAACAACAAAGATATGGACAATATTCCATATGTAAATAAAAAACTAGAATGACACAAAAGCCCGTGACTTTTGTATTTACAAGAATTTAAAACCGAAAAAAACGTGTCTTTGTTTTCTAGTAATTTAGTTCAAAGTAAAAGTAGTACCGAAAGTAGTTGTGTTTAAATGTGCTGATGTTTTTATTCACGATGTAAAGAAGGAATAATGACAGCGGCGAACAGCTTAAAAGGAAGCTTTTGTTTTTTTTTGTTTTTTTTTTGTGGCCATGAGAGAATTCCTTGTTGTAAATAGAAACGGCAGAAAATTTAACATTTATATTAGTAATGTTTCAAACATTAGTGGAGCTTGAAGATATATCGAGGTTTCTTCAGCTTTCGCTGACTAAATTTATTGAGCAAAAAGCAACCAGATTGAAAATATTCATTTCTATATTCAAGTTCCATTGTCAGATTCACCACAAACCTTCAATAGTTTAATAAAAAGAAACAACTCATATTGTTGTTTGCCTAAATGTTTATTGGTCTCTGTTAATTTTATCAATCATTCCTTCAAGCATCACGGCCTAAAAATAAACAGTATCAAAATGATATTGTAAATGCTATTTTCCTTAAACGTTGGGGTTACCAATGTAAATGTTGTTTGTTGAAAAGATTAATGTGCCTGCGTGTTGAAGAGCATTTAACATTTATACATTTTTTTAAATCAAGGAAAAACAATGGAAAACCGATTTGTTTCAACGATAAAATATATATTAAAATCAACAAATACAAAGCAATTTTTGTAATGTGTGTATAATAAGGAGAAAAAAGTAGTTTCCCTTCGTCTGTTAGTTGAATAAGGAACTGTCATTAAGCAAGTTTTCTGAATAGAATGTTCAAAATTCTGTATTGAAATAAAATATGTATTCAGAAGAACATACCGTAAGTTCAATTGTATATTTTGTATAACTAACAGAGCTGTTGCAACTTGGCTTGTTCACAAAGAACTGATGGTGAATGATGTTCAAGTTCTGTGTCTGTGTGTGTACGTGCGGAGTGAGTAGAATGAATAGTCTGTGTAGACGCGTGTGAGTAGTTGAGTTCTACTGTCTTCAACTCTACTGTTTAATTTGGGAATGAATCCAGACTTATATTATTACCGGTAGGCTCCCAGCACGAACGCGGGATAAATTTTGCAAGAACACAAAAAATATCTGATTGGATGAAAAATTAACCAATCGGTGATTTTATAACAAAAGCATGTTTGTGAATTAGCGGTAGGAAAAATTCAGTGTGGTGAATGCAATCAGTAAATTGTCCTGTGGTATTTAGTATTTATTATTTGACCAATCACAGTTGAGAAAAATGTAGGCGTGGCAAACATAGTAGTAATCACTACAATATTATAGGTAAGATTGGACAAATCCACATTTTGACCTCATCAATAAATCCATAGCCTGTAAAAAACAAATTTACACAGCATTTCTATTTTTCATCGTAACCTGACGTTTTAAAATCCAGGTCAAAATGCAGTTAAATAATTCAGGTTACTGATATACTGATCTTCTCTCTCATAGACAATGGAAAAGACTTCATATTTTTTCTATTCCTTTCGAAACAGGAATGGAAATTATTTTAAGAAAATGTTTTTTATAGAATCATAATATTTGACTTTTAATTCGCAGAAAACACGAATGTTTTTCTTTTTTTAAGAAAGAAATTTCCGTAATGAATGTGGAAGTACTTGCCGATGAACATCAGCAACTGAAGTCTGAGTAAAAGTAATTAGTTTATTCCGTGTACCTGGGTCGGTGACATTCCTTACAAGTTTACCAAATAGAAAAACTGACATGAAACAAATGAGGAAATAAAAAAAAAATCTACGATATTTATTTCTGAAATTCATTTCAAAGACGAAGAGGGAGTAGAATCTATCTTCACTACGTCCCCCAAAAGCTCAATGTGTGTGCATGCGTGTGTGCATATTTAAGTTCTGTTTAGTTTTATTAATTATTTCAGAATAGAAATTTTCAGTTTCAAACATTTTCTTAATTCTTAAAAAAATAATTTTCTAAATTAGAAATGTTAAAATATAAAACTGTGTGTCTTGCATGCTAAGGGTCTCTCTATCGATGCTTGACATAGTTTCGAGGACACTTCACCTCCAAGGTTTGATTGAGAGTAAAAAACTATAAATATTTTGTATTTGATGTTTTCAAATTTTGAAAGAAAAGTGGTCAATTAAGCTCGATAAATGATTGAATTACGTTGGTTTCTATCATCTATGGATTGTGGTTAATGAAGAACATTTTCGAAGAAAGAAATTTAAATATTGTTCTTCCAATTTTCTTTTAACAAATCTTTTATGGAAACCAAGAATCAAAGTAAACGAAAAAATGATTAAAAGTATCAACAGAAATTCTCAATGAACTTACCTAATGAAATGAAAATTTTAATTTTGATGTCCTCTGACTGGTAACAAATTCGATTTCTGTTGGGAAAATACGAAATGCGTTGCAACGAACTACTGTCGGACAAATACTGTTATTGCCTTTCCCTTCACGTCACAAGATTAATGGCTGTATCCTGTTTAGCAGCATAGTTTAAATTTTCCTTTCTGAGCCCTTACTATCTGTTGTGCTGTTTTTCGGCTATTGGACAAAGTTCTTCCTGTGATAGCTACTCAATGTCCGGCGCTTGGCCACAATCCTACATAAAAAGATTTTGTCTTCAACATTTAGAGGAAGTTGGCAGGACGTCACCGCACGACCTCCATATTTTAACAATGTCGTCACATCGTGTCCTCTGTGCGTCAGTCAAACAGGCCTGTGACTTAACGCGATTTTTAAATGACCTAACTATTTTTAAAAAAGCAACTTCAAATCAGTATCGATTCTATGGAGGTTATAATCGCTGATTTTACAAATGTATTTAAACTGATGAGAAAGACTTATTAAAGGATTTGAAGTGAAGCCAATGAATTAACGATGCTTATCGTTTTTTCTTGGGTGATCTGTCAGGGGTTATATCGAGGTTAACAATTTGTAGAGATGTTGCTAGGCGTGGGACAATACCATCTGATGCAGGTGGTGCTTGGCGTAATAACATCATCTGTTGAGGATATTAACAGTTTGTAGAGATGTTGCTGGGTGTTATGAAAAATATGATTCTTCGAATATGGTATAATAAGTTTCAAAAATGTTACGAGACTTGGTGAATACAGTTTGTCAGAGGCGGTAACGTGGTTATCATTGTTTAGAGACTAATTCTATATATTTTCTTATCTAAGACAAAACTATTGGTTATTCTGTGAAGAATGACATCTTACATATGGAAATATCAATTTATATTAGTAATTTTATTTAATTTTCCTACAGAATAGATTTAAGTTTTGTAAATAACATTTTTCAAGAACCTGATATAGCAAGTATTCTTGAATTCAGGATATACTTTTATCAGATATATTTAACTTGCTTGATGATGTGAAATTATATTATGCAATTTCGATTTCGTTCGTATATATATATATATATATATATATATATATATATATATATATATATGGTTTATCAAAAATACTTTTACAAAACAAGATAAAATGCCCATATAAACATATGTTCAAAAGGCCATCGTTGAGCCTCAACACAGGAACTCATAGCAAATATTCAAAATGTCTTCCGCTTGCTTCTACACACGCATGCACCCGTCGGATTATTGACTGGTGAACACTTTCAAATATTCCTGCATGGTATCGAATATTTTCACAGGTTCTCATGACACGTTGATTAATTGTCTCTGCATTATTAATATCTGCTGCATAAACCAATTGTTGTAGGTGGCCCTAAAGATAAAAGTGCAAATAACTGAGGTTGGAGGAACGTGCAGTCCATGGAAGCGGTTCTACCCTATATATCCATCTTTTCTTTTCTTTTTTTTTTTTTTTGTAGATGTCAATCAGTGCACCGCGAAGTATGTGACTAAAATGCACTGGAGATCCATCATACAGGAGCCACATGCGTCTTCGTATTAGCAGGAGTACATCCTCTAGTAGGCCTGGAAGTGTGTTCGAAATAAAGTCCCCGTAGACAGCTCACGTAAGACGTGCTGGGAGAACATATGAACCTATCAGACATTCACCTACAGTTCCATCCGACACATTAATCATAAATTGATGCTTGTGTCTAGCCTATATTGTACTATGGCGATTCCGATCCGCTCACAAATATTGGTTATGTAAATTTTTTATTCCATCTCTACCAAATGTTGCCTCATCCGTAAACTAGACTGAAGAGACAAACAACCGATCGGCAGGTTGCGCAATAAACCATCAGCAAAGGTTCTCCCGTAGTGAGTGATTACAGGGCAAAAGACCCTGCACACGTTGCAATTGATACGAATACAGGAGCTATGAGATGTAGGACATGCTAGAGCCACTTGACATGTGTTGATACCTGGATCATTTCCGACTACCTGTAGAATGTGTTCTTCGTGGTCAGACGTGCAACCGGATCTCGGCCTTCTTTAATGCATACTTTGTGGTGCCACGGATCCTATCTCAGCAACGCGACGATAAACAGCAGCAAATGTTGGATGACTCAGCTAGCTTAGGCCTGTAAACGGATTCTGATACAGCCATGCAGCCTCCCGTTCATTACCATTCGCGTGGCCATATGTAGAAATTATACGTGCCTTATCACGCCATTGTCAAACGGAACACTTCTCAGTTAACTCCCTATTAGACACGTTCAAGTAGACTAACCACAAATGTACACAAATGACAACTGTATCCTAGTCTACATGTCAACACAGCGCGATCTAACGTAAACATTCTTTAAACTCAAAAACGAAGAATTTGCAGACATATATTTATATATATATAAAGCGACGATAAGCAGCAGCAAAGGATAGATGACTCGACTGGTTTCGGTTTGGAAACGCAATCTGCGGAAACCGCTCCTAAAGTATTTTTGATACACGCTATATGTACATACATACATACATACATACATACATATATATATATATATATATATATATATATAGGTCAGCACCAAACTGTGACAGTGTTATGGTCCAAGTTCCTTGTATCACGGTGATGATCCAAGGTTAAAACCAATGAAAGAATAACACGAACACAGGTATGGAATACAAAGATATATTACAACAGAAATGTAATACAAAGAAGTAGAAGTATTAGTAATGACTATCAGATTTGGTTAGAGTGAACTATGTCGTCTCGACAATTATCACTATTCCAATGTCCTTACAATATGCTCTCAATTATCTCTCCTCGTCTTACAATCTAATATTTATTTGCACAAATGTACAAAATGTGGCACAAGGCCTAAAAGGAGGTTGGGGAAGGACGGTCTTCTGTCTTAATTCTAAACTTAGCTAGTCACAGACACGCACCAAAACATACCAACAATAATCCTATCACCAAAACAACACATTCACTCCTACCTTTGTTACTGCGTCCACCATAATACCTCAAATTCTCAATGAAATCCTAACTAGTCCCCATATGTACATTTCAAAGTCTGTGGGGGTGGGGAAACAACAATTTAAAAAAAAAACAATGATTATTTACAATATGACTTAAACTTATTTACATAAAACAAAACAAAATAGGGTTAGTAATAAAAAAACCCACAATCCCTAAATGTGGCAGAAACATCAGTTAGCTGGACGAAATCAATGCGGAACTATGAAAAATAAGAAAAACATTAATTCCTCCAAGGCATTCACACGGGCACAGGCACATTTATACACAACAACAAATACGAAAAATCACACACACGAAACGAAAGGCGCCCCGCATCCACCAGAAAACTGACATCACTGACCACCTAACGAGGGAGGGGATGGGGAATTAAACAAAAGAAAAATAGGGAGAGAAATAAAAGGGGGCCAATGAGCATGCATACCCTAGCTAAGTTAACCAGAAAACGGGAAACTAAAGATTCAAAATAAAAAACCTAAACTAACCTAATATCGGGGTGGGTTGCCTCTGTTCAAACCTGATAGGACAAAATCCTGAGCCTAACCGATATCCAAATGCCCCTTTCACTCTACACATTCGCGCAAGATTTACCCACCTTTTGGCCAAATTCTGATGAAGGGAGCCGCCGCCTTTCCGTCCTAATCTTGACTTAAAGAACAAGATCAGTTGGGAAGAGGTAACTTCTCACCATCATAGAATTCCTTCTGACGCGTCGTCCAAATCACGACTCTCATAACCCCTAGTAAGCAACAGAACACATAGTGTTCAGCCTTCGTCAATTGCGGCACCACATTGCTACAAACAGAACTGGCTTCAAGGACAAAACACTTTCCCTGCAGCATGCGAACCATAAGGCCTTCAACAAACCCGCACAACGGCACTACCGTCTTGCACTGAAAAAAGGCGTGACCAATGGTCTCGACTTCCCCAGTACAGCGACGACAGTTTGGATATTTCTCCAAGCCTGCTGAACAAAGTCTCTTGCCGACCCAGAGGGCCCCACGAATCATCAGCCAGGTGAGTGATGCCTCATCATTATTGAGACATTTCAATCCAGTCGCCCAAGGCCATATCGAGCGAGCCTCCTTCTTCGTAAGACCAAGCTCGCCAATCAGATCATCTTGAACGGCCCCCCTAACAGACGATACAATGCCTTACGAGACAACGCCTGGGCGTCGGAGAGTCCATCCGACGCCCGTAAGAGGATCTTCAGAGCACGACGACATTCGCAGTAGAAGGAGCACTCGGCTCGGGGTGTACGGCCGGCCTCCTCCTCGCACGAGTGCACACTTCTCAAGGATGGGAAATGTTTTCGGACGTCTTCTTTCCAAAAGGTGCCCACCTCATCCGAACCGCGACACATTCAGTCTAGAAAGATAATGCGAAGCATATGTTGACGAATCTCAATGCTAGGCATACCCAGACCGCCCTCAGAGAGATGAAGGGAACAGATCACGCGAGATACCATAGGGGCCTTGTCTCTCCACAAGAAAGAGAACAAGGTCCGTACTAATAAAATTAGTCTGGCATACGGAAGTGGAAGTACAGAGAGTCGGTACAGGAGAATCGGATAGATGTGTGAAACACATACTTCCGCCCTCCCTCCAGGGAAAGTCTCCTCCGAGACCACAGATTAACCACGATCTCGGCCTTCCCTTGTACCTCCGACCAGTTCATTTCCAACTGGAGATCAGGACCGAACCAGACGCCGAGTATGTTGATCGGCCCATCCGTCCAGAGGAAAGGTCCGGGAAGAGAAACTCCCTTCCCCGCACCCAACCGCAAGCTCACAGACTTATCGCGGTTGATCTTGGCCCCTGTCACCATCTCATAATCACTGATCTCTTTGCTGACTTCGTCAATCTCGGCTCTGCTCGACACAAGAATCGAAACGTCGTCAGCGTAGGCAGAATACCTGGCTGAGGTGGAAGCCCCAGACAGGGAAATTCCGCGCAGGACCGGATTCGCCTTTAACTTGCGAAGGAATGGTTCCAACGAAAGAACGTAAAGCAAAGGCGAGAGCGGACAACCTTGACGAATGGAGCGAGACAATACGAAAGGCTTCGATCTTACCCCATTCACTTCCACCAGCGCACCGGGGGTCGCATACAAAAGTCGGATCCAGGAGCGAAAGTCGGCTCTGAAACCGGCCGCCGAAAGGACAGCCTCCAGAAAGCGATTGTCAACTCTATCAAAGGCCTTGGACTGATCTAAATTAATCAGTGCGGCTTCACTGTCGACTTGTTCTAAGATCAAGCGTACCATAAGAAGGTTTCCTGAATAGTCCTGAACTTCACAGCACAAGTCTGTTCAGGGCCAATCAGAATAGACAGGACAAGCTGCAAACGGTTGGCTAAGATCTTCGCCAAAATCTTTAACTCTGTGTTTAACATGGTTAAAGGTCGAAAGTTCCCTAACCCATCCCCACCGTTCTTGTCCTTACGCAGCAACTTGATCACACCCCTGGTGAAGCGTTGAGGTATAGACCCCTGCTTCATCCAGTGGTTGAAAATCAGTTCCAGCAAAGGAACAAAAACGTGCGACAACCTCAAGTACACTTCGTAGGGAAATCTAATCCCCGAGACTTATCCAGGCCAACCTGCTTCAGCGCTTCCCAGATTTCCGACTTTGTAATGGGACCCTCGCACCTAGCCGCTTCAGCTGCCTCGAGGCAGGGAAAGTCAGCTAAATAGGCGTCGAACTGAGCAGAGCTCAGACCGGGCTCCCTGGTGAAAAGATCCTGAAAGTAATCCCGAAAGACCTCACATATGCCCGCGTTTGTAGTCACGGTCCGCTTATCCGGCAATGTGACGCACGCTATATGTTGCCTAGGCGCGTTCCGATTTTCCTCTGCACGCAGTTCAGCGGCCATATTCGTCGCCTCAGAAGACATTCTTTTTAACCTAGCCCTAGCTACCAGAGCTTGATCCTTCTTGATAAGCAAGGAGGACAACTCTGCCTTGGCTAAGGCTATTTCCCCACTAACACGGGATTTCGCGGCCCGATCAACTAATTATTTTCTAAAGTTCTAATTTTAGATTTTAAGCTGTCCCACCAGGCGTTTCCCACAACCGCCCCCGTCAATTCCCTTTGTATCATTAGTAAGAGCTGGTCCCGGAAACCCTGCTCACTAAATAATGAACAGTTAAATTTCCAGTAGCCAGCCAATCTAACCTTAGGCATATCTAAGTTTACACGGACCCGGACAAGCCTATGATCCGTATAAACTATGTAATGGAATCTTGAACACCCTAAGAGCCCTACATCGACTCTCCTAAGACTCGGTCGAGGTAGCTCGCAAGCGTCCCAGGAGCCGAGTTGCCACTAGTTGTCCAAGTCCATGCTACCTCCCGAGGGTGTTCATTCCGGTACTTATCGACAAGATCAAACTCATCGATAAAGTCCCGAAATGGTTTCATGTCCGAGTTGTTAGTACCTAGTTTTTGCCCTATACGATCTATATCGGTGTCAAGGACGGCATTCCAATCCCCCGCTAAAACTACCCGACGAGACGTCGTCAAGAACGGCGCGATCTGCCGAAATAAAGCAGGCCGCTCGGCATGGATATTGGGCGCATAAACCTCAATGAGACGTAGAACCTTATCCTTTATGGTAACATCCAGCACGCAAAGTCTTCTCACCGGATCCGCGAAGACAAGGGTACATGCAGCCTTCAAAGACCTGCTCACTAGCCAAGAGACACCCCTCGAACGACCATCAAAACATGCTGAATAAAGGGCGAACCCCTTAGACAGTATGTCCTCAAGGTCATGAGAAGAAAAACGGGTCTCTTGCAAACAACATACATTCACCCCGAGGCGCTGAAGGTCACGAGAGAGCCGCGCCCTCAGGCTCCGGACATTCAAACTAGCTAACCAGAGCGCCATTGTCAAATCGAATTAGGGTTGTCCTTCAGGATAGAACATGGCTGGGGTGAGGACACCGACAGCTCGTCCCATAGATCCGGACGCCATCTCACTTTCGACGGTATCATCTTGAGACAAGCCGCCGATGTCCGAAGGATAGGTTAATTTGAGAACACTATAAAGGGATGGGTGAACAAAAACGGGGACCCTCCCTTTGAAATTTTGATTTGATTCGTCCAACTTCTGGGTCGAGTAGGTAGGCAGCTGGGGGCACCATTTTTAGAGACGACTGGGCCTCCTCTATCATGCCCCAAATCTCCCGCGTACCCAGGCCAGTTCTTATTACGGTCAATATTCTTTTTGCGGATGGGAAATTTTCGGGAATTTCGACATCCAAGCCGTTGATCTGCTTAAAGTTCCATAAAACTTTTAAGTCTTTCGGGTTCCTCGTCTGCCCGAAAATCCTCTCCGCCTGTACCCGGGATACCCGGCAGACGTCTTCCCCTGTGAGATATGGTGGCTTGATTTTCTGTTTTTTTGTCAATAGCTGCCTGTGCATCGGGGCTTCTATTTCTTTTCTTTTTTTGAGGGGATTGAATAGGTGTTTGAATAGGAGTATCTCTAGGAGTGGTTGATGGTGTCATTCCAGAAGGAGTCTTAACAGGGGAAGGTTTTGTTGAATGATAAGATTTTGACGGAGAGTTTGTCAATGATTTTGGCGGAGGTGGTTTTGTGAAAGACTTTTTAGTTGATGAAGGGGAAGACGGGGCAGAGGATAGGGGGCCCGGTGCCCCCAGCGATTTCTGATTTTTAGCCCGCGTTTTGTCTAATTTCCCCTTCAACTTTTTAATGTCTAGAATTTTTTTCCAGCTAGGTTCATTCAGTTTTTGCGTACTTGTTGCATTTTCTTCATAAGACGCCGAGGCGTCGTCCTCTGAGCTGGTAGAGGGAATGGGACTGTAGGTGTTATTATCCCTGGGGTCATGATGGCCAGAGGCCCCGCTGCTTGGATCTTCCCTTTGGCTCTAACTACGAGGCGCCATTCCCCCTCTTCCTTTTCCTTATCCACACTTGTGGTAGGCTTCGGTTTTGGGGGTAATGTGGGTAAGGACCCAACCGAAGGATTTTCCCCACTGGTCCGCCTCGCAGTTAGGCCCACTACAGGCGCCGCGGATTTGACAGTCTCAGCCAAAGGAGGATTTTGGTCGCCAGCGGCCGGAACTCCAGGGGCCTTCTTCCATGGGCAGGAGGAGGAAAGGTGACCAGTCTCTCCACAACTCCAGCAAGTAGGTTTCCTACCGGTCATAATGACCGGCATTTTCCGGTCGCCTAAATCCAAACAGGATGGACTTGAAGGCCTTCTGATCTAACATAATATCGAAAATCCATCCCCCGTTCAAATTGTCAGAGAGAGCCTCTAAAATCTGGCCGAACTGCATAAAAAATGCAGCCAGGTGCTCTCCCGAAAATTTGAGGAGGGACCTCAAAAAAGGCCACCCTGGTCCTTCGCCGACCCTCATATTCCGTCCTTAGAATCAGGTCTTTTGTGATCAACTCTTTTTTCGCCATTGCTAGGCAATCTTCTGGCGTGAGCAGCAGAATGTCCCACATGAAGAACCCAGCACCTTTAATGACTCTTTGGGGTTTTATCCGCAGGGACAAAAGTGATTTAATCACTATGTCTTTCGTGGAGCGACAAATTTTGCGAGTTCGCTTGTCCACCACGAAAACCGACACCATTCTCTTTGAGAACACATTGAGCTCTTGGACGTCTTCAAGGAGTCCATCTTTATTTACAAGATGAGCATATCCCTTCGCCTTTTCCAAGAAATCCGCCATGTTCACTATGCAACTTGGGTGGGGGGACTTCCAGCAAGAGGGCAATTCCTCGGGTGTCTTTTTAGTTTGTGCCTCCGTCAATTGAAACTTGGCTTGAGACCTGCCTGGTCTCTCCCTTGTTAGTGCTACTAGCATCCTTTACACTAGCTTGGACTTCTATATTAGGGGCAGCATTTGCCCGTTTCTTTGATTTCGACTTATCCGGTGGGTCGGCCTTAGCAGCCGCTCCAAAGAGGTCTTTTTTAACACATGACCGACTTTCTTCGTCGACCATATTAAAAATGCGTGGAGACTTCCACCTGCGAGTTTAAATTTTTTTTTTTGTCAAACAATGGGGAAAGGAGTTGGGAGAAGGCAAAAAAAAAATTAAAAGTTAAACAAATAAAGGAAAGCCTGGATATACCAGGAAATAAAAAATTACAAAAACAATAAAACTTTAAAACAAAGGCTATTAAATAAATAAACTGGGAAAACTAAAAGTTAACCCAATAAATAAAAATAAAAGACAAACTACAAACTGAAAAGAAAGAATATAGAATAAATAGACAGGTAAGAAAAAAAATCAAAATGGCGCCCAAAGGCTGCCGAGAATAAGAGAAAAAACAATAAAAGAAACTCCTCTCTTTTTTCGTCAACAAATAAATTCAGAAAGAAAAATAAAATAAAATAAAAAGTCTGGTTTGACACTAGTCAAACCAAATTAAAAATAAAGGTTTGCGGCCGAAGCCGCTAAAGAAATAAATTAAATGCAAAATAAATACAAACTAGTCAAACCAAAAAAGATTGCAACCGAAGTCGCTAATTAAATAAAAACGAGAGAGGGTATAAACTAAAAAGTAAATAAAACCAAAGTTTTCTTTTTCTTTTTTCCTAAACGGTACTTATTGTTTAAAAAAAAAAACTGAAAAGAAATAAACAGAAATAAAAAGCAGTCGTCCGGTAAGACTTTGTCAAACCGGACTAAAAAAAAATAAAAATGTGGGCCGAAGCCCAGAAAAAATAATAAATCAAACAAAAGAAATGAAAGAAAGAAGAAAAGGAAAACTTAAGCAATAACTTAACTTAATCAGAAAAAACTTGGTGGGCTGAAGAAAGTTCGTCAATTAAGCAATAAACAGTTCGTCAAATATTAAGGAAAATCCTCGTGGGCCGAAGAAAAGTCCGTCGAAAAAATTAGTCAATCTGCAATATAAAGAATAGAATTACAAAAATCGCGCCGCCTCCGGTCAGAAGAAAGTCAGACACTCGTCGAACAATCTCCCCATATCTCTTGAGAGGCGCAGTATTTATAATGTCAGGAATAGTCCATTATTATTATTATGGGTAAGTTCCCATAACACCCCACTTCCGAAGCTTTTGCGTAGCAGGGGGGTTTAATATTTTTTTCTCTTTGGATCTATTACCAAAGGTTCTGTGAACTTTCTTTTTCTTGACGATTTTCGTAGTTCTGGCGTTGTTTGCGGTCTTTGTACATCAAATGTATCGAAAATCGTATCAATCACTTCTTCCTGAGGTGGACCGTTAGAGTCCTCTAACAGTCTCTTCCTTATTTGGTTTACGTGTCTTTTATGTGAGAATTTGGGTCCCTGTACTATGTAAACCATATTCCCGATTCTTTTTTCAATTGTACCTTGTTCCCAGTAAGATGTATTGTTTTGATATGCTTTTTCTCCTGGGTGGAATATTTTTGAAAAAAAATTTCCGCCGTTTAATTTTGTGAATACTTCTTTTGGACTGGGTAGAGGATAGTGGTAGTCTTTTATCGCTGCGTTCAAACCCGTTGAGAAATCAGCGCATACTCGAATCTCCCCTGATATTTTTTTTTTTTTTTGACGTAAACCGTGGGTGCGGCCCATTGACTGTATTCTACTTTTGTCAATATGCCGGTGTTTTCGAGTCTAACCAATTCTTGATCTATTTTTTCTATTGAAGCAAACGGCATGCTCCTTTTTTTCTTGAAGATAGGTTGAACGTTTTCTTTTATTTCTATATTTGCTGCCATTTTCTTACATCTTCCGAGACCTGCTGAAAATACTTCTGGGAAATTCTCTTTTAGTTCCTCTTTCAATTTATCTGCCTCGGTCAATAAACTTTTTACATTTTGGCAGTACGTACTTATTGGTAAATTCCAAAGTTCGAATTTTTGCATCCATTCCGTACCGAATAAGTTTTCTGTATTTCTTAGCACACACATTTTCAATTTTTTGGTCATTCCATTGAATGTCACATTTGTAATCACTTCACCCTCAAATTTTATTTTTCTTCCAGTTACCGATCTAGCAATTTTATCGGTTCTTAACATGGTAGGTTTGTTCAGTTTTCTCCATGTTTGTACGTTAATAATAGTTAAGTCCGACCCGGAATCCAACTGTAGTCTGACTTTTCTGTTTTGCATTTCTACTTGCACGTATTTTCTTATGTTAGTCTCATCCGCTTGGTCAGTCCTTGCGATTCTTATTCTGCTTTTGCTTTCTCTTCTAGTCCAACAATGAGAACTTTTATGTCCTACTTTTTGCATAATAGACAAGTTTTAAAACGGTATGGACAGTCTTTATACCAATGCCAAGTCCCACAGCGATAGTATGGATTGGGTGGTAGGTTTTTCTGATATTGACTTTTTGAAGTAGAAAAATTTCTTTGCCCTGTTTTTGAGGAGGGAAAATTGGTTTAGTTTGTTTGTGAGGAGGGAAAGTTGGTTTGTCTTCGTACTTTACGTATGTGCGCGATGCCAGCTTCTTCTATATCTTTTGAGTCTTTCTTTACACTTATGCATCTCTGGTAATCTTCGGCCAGTTTTTGAAGTGTTAAATATTGTTCACTCTCCAATTTTGTAAGGATTCTGCGTCTAATTTCCGCCTCTTTGGTTGAAACCAGACCTTGGACGTATATTAAACATTTGAAATTGTCCGATAACTTGAAATCATCACAATATTTGTTTACAATGGAAACGAAAGTTATGTAATCTTCGCTCTCCTTTTTCGTTATATTCAGACATTTCCATCTTTTGTGGAATAGTGAGGTATTAGGGCTGAAAAGATCTGTTAACAGTTTTATAGCTTCTTTGAAATTTAACTCATTTGTTTTCCTCGGTAGGATATAATCTACGAATTTGGTATATTCGCATGTGCCTAATTTTCTTAGTAGTAGTCGTACTTTTCTTGCGTCTGACCAATTTTTCCAGTCAAATCGTACCTTCGAAAGTAAGTTGCAAAAGTTTTGTCTTCGCCGGGTGCATACGTGAAATCTTCGATAGTGCTCCAAATAGCGTCTTGTGAGAGAACTTGTTTCATTTTCGTAATTTTGCCCTTTATTTGACATTACACGTAGCAATAATTCTTGTAATTCAAGATGTTTCTGTTCGTTTTTCTGTCGCTGTTCAAATTGGATTTTCATAAGTTCCACAATGGTTGACTTAAAATCTTCCATGTTAACGTAATTTTGTGTAAGTATTTTCCTTCAGTGTAGCCTGATATTTTGGAACCTGTGTACGACAAAAAAAAAAAAAACTTCCTGTGAAGAACTTGTGTCTTTGTTACCACAGTAAAGTTGATATCCAAAAAAAAAATTTCCTTTTTTTTTATATGTTCGCGTAGAACTTTTTTTTTTTTTTTTAGAAATCTCTACGTAGAACTTGTTTTTTAGAATCTCCACGTAGAACTGTTATGTGCGACGGATAGCAAAAAGGTTTGTCCTCCGCGTAGAGAGTTGGTTTCTTGGGTTACCTCGTCGCCACTTGTTATGTGGGATGGATAGCAAAAAAAAGTATGTCCTCCAAGAATATGTAGAGAGTTCGTTTTTTTTTTGTTTTTTTTTAAAAGAGTTTCCTCGTCGCCACTTGTTATGGTCCAAGTTCCTTGTACCACGGTGATGGTCCAAGGTTAGAACCAATGAAAGAATAACACGAACACAGGTATGGAATACAAAGATATATTACAACAGAAATATAATACAAAGAAGTAGAAGTATTAGTAATGACTATCAGATTTGGTTAGAGTGATCTATGTCGTCTCGACAAGTATCACTATTACAATGTCCTTACAATATGCTCTCAATTATCTCTCCTCGTCTTACAATCTCCCCATACCTCTTGAGAGGCGCAGAATTTATAATGTCAGGAATAGTCCATTATTATTATTATGGGTAAGTTCCCATAACAGACAGTCTGTTTCATACTTGAACGCTATTTTCAGGCCAAAAGATTCAAATGAAGACTTGAAGACTGCTTGATGTTGACTTCAGTGTCCACTGTCCACTTTTATATTGTATAATTATATACACTCTATCTCTGATATTGAGCACTTTTACTCATAAATATAGCAAACCTTAAAACTATAATTTTATAATACACACACACACATATTATATATATATATTGTTATTCACAGACAGACTGTTTCGCTGTTTCGCAGCTCATCAGTGTGATTAGACTTCCGATTGCCTTAAGCTGGGATCGAAATCCGACTGATTTGGTATCAGTCAGAGACCCTAACCCATCGTGTATTTGGGCAGCAATCCTTCTTCTATACAAGTTTCATTAAAGAGGACTGACAAGATACTGTGATTAAACTTTTTTATTAAATTTTTCTTGTATTCGTACAAGTACTTTCTTTTCTGAATAAGCAAATTAGACTTTTTCCTTCTAAGGTAACCAATAGCAACACTGAAAATACAGATAAAAACAATAACATTAACATATTCTATAAAAATCAAATGCACCGTAACTATAAGCAGGGTGAATTTTTCCTTAAAAACATTATAAAGAAATACACAACTCCATTCGACTAGAGTAAGAAAATTAAATTATCTACTATAAAAAATGAAAACAGTTAACCTCACCTTTAATAACAACTCAACTGCAAGATTCAAATTACAGAGGATCAACATCATTTATGAATTTACATATCCCTTAAGGGACTGCTTTCCTGGTCAAACAAAATTCATGAATAATTATATTGGACATCAAGAAGACTCTCGTTACATTTCTATGACAATAGTTCAATTAGAACCTATTTAAGCACACACGGAAGCTTTCCAAACTACGTCCGCAACATACTCGTAGAAAATGTGACTATAATAGCTTCAGCCACATGTTTAAAAAGCTAAAATAATGGAACCATTAATAATAAAAAAAGAAAAGGCCAATACTCAATAATATCAACTATGAACACGGCAACAATAGGCTGACCATGTTTGGATAATAAAAAATCATTCCCATCACTGTAGATACACATATATAAAACTGTACACTACAAATTTATTTAAAAATAAAAAAAAATCCTTGATAATAGCTAATAAAATAGTCGGAAGCACTCGCATATATAGAATATTCAGTCAGTCATAACAAACTTTATGGCCAGAAAAGAAAATAGATAAATGCTAAGTCGACATACCTCTCGAGTCAATAATAGCTGAATCAGTCGCCAATGCTATCTTCACACATTGGATCACTATTTTCGGGTACCCTTCGATAATGACCACCGATAGGGGTCCGCAATTTCAATCCACACTATTCAGTGAATTCACCAAACTTCTGGGAATCAAGCACATTTCTACTACAACATACCATCCTTGTGCCAACAGCCTGATGGAAATATTCCACCGACAACTTAAATACGCCCTAACAGCATCGACAAACTGCCGGACTTGGATTGAAAAACTACCCTTCATCACCGTTAAGGACCTAAAGTGCACTATCGCCGAATTGGTTTTCGGGACACCTCTAACCTTGCCCGGACAAATTTTCACCCCAGTAACAGACATCTTCCTACCAATCAGTTCGTCGACGATCTCAGACGAAAGATGACAGACATTATCTATACGCCAACTCGGGCTTACCATACTATGTCCCCGCTGACATACACAAAAATGATTTTGTTTTTCTCCGCAGACTCCTAACTACACAGGACTACACTAAGTCATCTCTCGAGCACCAAAGTATTTCATTATAGATCTCGCAGGGAAACATACAACGGTCAGCATTGATCGGTTGAAGCCAGCATACATTAATCCTGACAATAATCTTTCAACCACGCCACAAACAACTGATTCAGAACCTTCTCAACAACTGAATCGGAAGCTAGCCCAACTACCCGAAATAAGTCCGGTAGACATGTGCACTGGCCTGCCAAATTTACAACTTACGATACATATTAATGCTCAGGCTGCCTTTGACCATTAATCTAGAGGGAGTATTAATGGAATCCACCATATTTGCCAGTCACCCCTGCGGGAAAATGCGCTCACCTATCTGGAGCCGGTTTGAAATCCAAAAAGTCAATAAATAGGATCGCTTGACTTGATTCAAGCAGTCAGGAACTGAGTCTTGTCAGCCGTTCAAGTCAATCGGCTGATCGGTTGAACTCTCCGCGTTCGGGCAGGGAGGAAGCCGAAGGAGGCTACGCCGAAGGGCGGATTATCTTTCGGGGAGGTAAACCGACCCTGAACCCATTTATACGGGTTCAATGGGCATATTTTTGGTCGAGCTCACGGGCTCGGAGATCCCACCTTAAACCGGCCTTGTGCCACATAATGCCCACGTGGTGGGGTGACTAAATATAGTCAGGAACTGAGTCTTTGAGAGATGCCAACAAACTCCACGCGCGCCAGCACACTGACTCAATAATCACCGTTCTCTCTCAGCAACTCAACACAACTGGCACTGTCTTGCCGCGCGAATTAACTTACAATTCACTAGAAAAAAGTGACTTTATCACTACAAAGTAGTAACTGTATATTTAATCAATTTATATCATTAGTCAAAGGTACTTAACTCCTTATGACTTTAAACAGTATTTACAATTGTCACACACATACACACTAATGTTTGAACTCACACAAGTGATATTTCACCTTGCAGTATTCAAACTGTTTTAATTTCATAGACAAACTTAAACTACAAGTTTTCATACACCAAATCTCTGCATGGTCACTCCTTACAATTTTTTATCTCACTTGCCACATTTAATAAGCAATCATAAATTCACTTTGTGTATGTCAAATGTATATAAATTCATGTTATTTGTTGAAATCTATAACTACGTTGATTTCTTCCAATTGAATTGCTTTCAAATGTTTGCTTGTTTTATTTGTTGTGGACGAATGTTTAACGAACACGCACATTTTTAAGCCTTCACACAATTGCACCTTCTGACACATCCAAATTCCGCAACACATTCACCAAAATACAAACTCTTTATGTTCACACATAAACACAAATGTTAATGTCTATGTCCATTGTAAATTTTGTTGTTTAATACATATACTTGTTTGATATATATATATATATATATATATATATATATATATATATGTCGGTCTTGTTTGTTTTCTTTACACTTCTTTATGGTGGATTCAATCTCTGAGTCCGCCATATTCTTGTAGTGGACCTTCTTCTAGCAGGAATAAATGCACGTGTTCCTAATTTAACAACGCGTAAACCCACTCGGTCCGCTACAGAAGTCTATTTTTACGCAGCCAACAAAATACACCTTCTGATATACATATATTTTTCTCATTATTTACTCTTTCGCAACAAAGTCATCAAAACAAACAGTGCAGTGATTCAGGCCCAAAACAACACCGACTGGACACATGAGCTCATAAGCACCGTCTTGTACCACATCCAGTTAACTTTTTGCTACCCCTACAACTGCAAGGTTAACTGCCGCTACCAAATTCGCCACTTTGATTACCCCTCAGACGGAAGCCAAACATCAAATATTATAGACCCGGCGAGTTCAATCACCTATGAACTCCAAATTCCAAAATCGACACAAAACCACCCCATACTAAATTAAATAGTCGTGTTGCAGATTGGCGAATGTATTTTGTGTATCAGAAGGTTAGGTTATCAGAAGGCTTAGAATTGTAGGTGTTCACAAGACATTCATCCACAACAAATATAAAAATTAGATCATTGAAGGTAAAATCATTCAGGAGGAATCAGAAATGAGGACAACTTGATTAAAGGTTTAACAAATAACATTAATTTTATATCAATTGAACATACACAAACAAGATAGATATTGCTGATCAAGTGCGACCAGTTGTAATAAAATATGTAGAAGTATTATGCTGAGTTTCAATGTGTGTAGGCTTGTGGTTAGGATTTGTGTATGAAATTAAACAAGATGTTTTATCATATTATAAAATGTCTTTTGTGGGAGTTCAGTCACTAGTGTGTATGTGTGCGTTTGTTAAAGTTACTGTTCAAAGTTTGTAAGAGTTGTGTACCTTTAGCTGTTGTCTTGATGTTGGATTGAGATTTACAAATACTGTTTAGTAGTGGGTCAATTCACTTTCTTTAGTATATTGTAAGTAATGTTCCTGAGAGAGCGAAGTGCTGTTTGTCAAGTCAGAAGAATTAGCGCGCGAAAAGTGTAGGTCAAAGTTTTGGCTAGCGTGGATTTGTTTAGCATCTCTCCAGGGTTGAAGTTCTGACTGTTTGAATCGAATCGAAACGCTTCTATTTATTGAGTTTGTGGTATCAGAATCGGCACCAACAGCGGTGCGCGGGAAAAGGTATTTTTAGTCAAACTTGCTACAGTTTTAAGGTCTCATCCAATGAAAAAACTAGTTTGCTGGAACTAAGATGCTGATTGGTTAATAGGTGATTATGCGTGAAAAATGCATTATCCCAGAGAGGTGACAGGTAGGTATGGAATATTCCATCAGTCGCAACATGCCCGTTTCCAGAGATAACCCGACTGGAAAACTCACATTAAGATACAATGATTTCATTATGTCCAAATCAACAAAATATTGAATCATCGTTGGCTGCTATGATTTATGACTCTTTTCAACACGACTTAGAACATACTGAGTCATCGATTAACTGCTTTCGTAGACATCATGGTGAACAAGTCATGTAACCCAGGAATAGGCAGCTAGAAAGACACCGGAGACTGACACAGTGAATGCATCGGTGATTCCTCTATGTATATATGATATAAAAATTCCAAACTCCACATTCGTTCAGTTCTTCTGGTCCTCCTCAACACACACGTCTACCATCACAGTAGTTCTTTTACCAGCAAAAATACTACTGTTGTCATTGTCTGTTTCTTCTCGTCTATTTCTAACCATACGAAACACTAATTTATTTTATAAAACTGTTTGGTTATCGACTTTTTCTTTACTTTCATGATCCTTCCTAATTCTCTTTCATTAGATGCCAAAACTCACTTTCTTTTCATCTAAAAATATATTTCCTCGTCAACAGACTGGCTCAATTTGAATGACGAAGTTGAATTCCTGTTTCCTCGCTAAAAAAAAGGTTTTCATGGATTTCGTTCGAAACGGTTCACTTTAAAGGTAAAAACTGACTCAATGTTTATCTCTAAAGGTTGAAAGTAAGTTTGAAATATTCTTATCTATTATTAATAATTAACACTAAACAGATTAATAGAATTAATGGCAAAATAAGAGTGGAAAGAAAAGTGGCATTAAACTCTAGCGATCATATGCTTCTACCTTAATATAAAAGATATTGGAGAATTTCAGTAGAAAATTAATTACTTGGAAAAAAATTGTGCGAATCTGCAAACTTCAAAAAGTATTAAGAAAACAAACAATGACGATATTACGACAATTGGATTTTAAAAAAAAATTAAACATCAAAACTTTAAAAAAAAAAAACGCAGGAAAAAAAATTTTTGCGCTAAATCTCTTCTTTTTGAAAACCTTTTAAGATTTTTTTTGTTCCAGTGAATTGCAAGGAGGTTAAGTTTTGATAAGTATTTTGTTTTTCTTTTGAAGAGTGAAAGATATAAAAAATTTTAGTGCGAGATGATAATGAAGTAAAAAGTTTTGAAAAGAGAATTGTGAATGAAATGTTACGGCACAAAATATATTCTGGGAAGAAACTGAATGACACTAGTTTGCATCAATGACAGGAGTGGACTGGAAAAAAGTTGTAGGCGATTACCATTTCCGACGCTCCGGATCCGGGATAACATTCAGTACTAACACTTGAACATTTATAAATAACTTTAACAATAAGCAAACAATAAACGTTTTTGTTGTTGCTGTTTTGTAGAACAGATTTAACGCAAAATTGGCTCATATATTTATGGCATCAGTGAAGTGGATGAGCAAGACTGGTCGCTCAAAAATAGAGTAGTTTGACTTTTAGCATTCATTCCTCTTTTTACAAATAACATCAGCCTTTGTTGGGTGATTACTTATTTAACTCAGATTATTACAAACCGAGGTGTTCATTTTAAAAAAGATGAACGTGAAGTTAAATTCCCGATGTCTTTGAAATAACAATAAAAATTCAGTATAATATTTTTCTCCTACCGAAACTTGTTTTCAGTTTTTAGCATCCCGATACCACTTTCTTAACAATGTTGAATTTTGTACAAATTGCGCAAAAAAGTGAATCAAAGAGCTTACCCAGCTTCATACGTAGTTTCAGGAAATCTCAACTTCTAATTGGTCAATAATCACACAAGTGGGCGTTGCAATCCACCCACGTACAAGTCTTTTTCCAGACCAAGTCAATTTTTCCCGCTCTTTTTCCAGATGTAACCTTAAAGGAAACTGCGTTGTGACCCCATCACGGTCGAACGCTGAAAACATATTCACACATTCACGTACGTACGAAATTTTCCAAACTACATTACAAACATGCGAAACATTTCCAAACCAGCATCAAGAACTTTTCTCTTTAAAAATACTCTAATCAAGCTTATGCACACATCTTTACAAAGCAAGATTGTAATATTCTGTATATAAAAAAATATATTTGTTGTTCCAAACATGCTTTTTGTCGTAATTGAATATAGTTATCATTTGATTTTTTTTTTAAATTTATGTTTGTGGATGTAGCATGTTTCATTTTCAGCAAAACATTTAAAACATTCACGCAACCTTCTTAGATCCACTACAAGTTTTTCGGAGTTCCTTAAGCGGGAGCAGAAAAGTCGACAAGCTGAAGATGAAAGAAAGATTAGTAAACAAAAGCATACAAAAAAATTAATAAATCTTTAATATTTCATCATCCAAAACCCCAATTTTAGTTTGAAATATCAATCGTTGTCCTAAAGAATAAATGTAAATCTCGTGATTAATGCAGTTGACAAAAATAGTTTATTTCAAGTTTGAAGAAAACTAGGTTAACTGCGCAATAATTATTTTTAGTCTTATTAGTTTAAAATAACCAGAAAAAACGTAAAAATCACGAAATTGAGTCGGCTTCTAAGCTTTGAGAAATTCTGATACGATTATGAAATTTAAAAAGAGAGTATCAGAAAGATATCAAGAAAATGAAATTAGTAATATTGTAATATTATTCCAAGTTTAAGAATTCAAATAGGAAGCGTTTAAACATTTTTAGAGCCATATCGCAAAGTCGCACAAGAAGAGGATCAATATTATTCAATTCATAAAAAGATTTCTGAAAAAGTGTCTCCAACAAAGCCCTCATTATGAACATGATTTCAAGAATGGTTTAAGGTACCACCAATCCAGAGCGTTCCGGCCATACCACGCGATATCACAAGGCTATATTGGCTCTCCATCACAGTGTTATATCACAAGGCTTTGTTGGCTTTCCATCACATTGCCGGAATATCAGATGCAATCTCTGTTCCAAACTTGAAGCCTAACTTTCGTCAGACAGATAACTAATTAACCGCGCACCCACTCGAACAAAATAAGGCACAAGACCAAGTTTAATGTGGGACTCCAACTCATACATGTAACTATGGGTCTAAAATAGAAGAAGATCAATCAAATATAGCAAGCCTCAGGTGAGAATGATAAGCATTAGTCGTAAAGCCAATATTTGTATCTCTCGATCTGACATTGCAAGTAATCAAATTAAATTTAAAAATCAATTCACTACAGAATGAAATTGAAACCAATGACCTCTTTCTCGTTCTATGTTAAACAGTATGACGGAACAAAGCGGCAACATGACTGAGACTTCTTCACTCAAGCTAACCTTGCCTGGCTTCAATGCGAATGTTCAAGCATGGTTCCAGAAGGTCAACGCTAATTTTACGGCACGCCACATAACTTCACAGTCGTCGAAATACACATATGTGATAGAAAAACTTTCCCACAGACGTAGCTACCGAAATATACGATCTTCTAACGGATATACCTTCTGATAAACCATACTGTAGCGATAGGGGTACCATTATTGTTTATTTCCGACGGAATCACCAAATATGTAGTGGTTGTATTATCATCGTTGTAGTGAACGTTGAACGACGAACGTCGCGGTCATCAATATATGTAGTGATTGAGTTACCAATATTTAACTTGGGCTAGGAAAGATGAGATTAAGGACAATGCGTGAACGCAATGCAATTTATACTTGACGTAAATAGCACATAGAATAAAATACAAAACTGAACGGAATGATTTCAAAACATAACAATTAGATTTATTAATGTTTGATGTACATGCATGCGAACTGAAAAGGTAGGACAGAGTCGTGTCCCTTTGATTAGGTATTTAGTTATACCGGAGTTCATATTAAGAAAGTTTGGAATTGTGAGTTGTAAAATTGGTAAAAGTTCAGGTGTGATTTCAGAGTTTGTGAATGTTAGTAATTGCTTTTAACGTCTGGCCAGCAATGACTAAGACGGGAGTTCCTGAAGGTTATATCTTGGCACTTGGTAGCAAGGAATGAGACGTGCGAGAGAGATGAATGGAAAGAAAAACTCGAGTAAGTTTACACGTGTTGGGTTTATATAATGGTCGTGTACCACGTGGGAGGCTCAAATGGAGAACGCGGGAAAACAGATTGGTCGCGTGCAGGCGGTTTGATTGGTCGAAACTGACCAATCAGCAAGCAAGATTGGAGGTGATCGACCAATGAATACTTGTTATAATTGTATGAAAGAAGGTTGTGTTACTTACCAGATAGGAAGAGTGCATTTCCTAAAAAGAGGTAAGGCTGGTTTGTTGTGGAAGATTCCACAATACGACAAACTTAAAGATACTATTCTTCAGCGAACTGGACATTCGGTTGAACAAAAACTGAAAGAACTATTTACAAACATTTCACTCGAGAACATTCAACTCTTCAAAAGATAAAAGTTTATTCAAGATTAGCTTTATAATTCTTTCAACTCTCTAACAGTGAATATCTTGAGCGACAAGTTCAAATTTTGTGAGCTCGGATAAAAATATTTAATTAAAAACTTTAATTCAGTCACATGGACATAACACCAACAAAATTAGTAACCCCTATGCTTGTGTACATACATCATTATATAAATATAACTTTTGTTGCTGTTAAAAAAACAAAAGTCTTCTACAATTGATAGCCCGGATGCGTAAAATCCACGAAATCTTTCTTTTCTAAACAACATTTTCGAAGAACATTCTTGCATTTTGTCATGAAAACATTCAAACTTAATCAGTTTAACACAACTTTCTACGGCATTTACTCTACTAAACTTCAATCGGCAGACACCGTATGGACATAGAAGCATAACTTAATTCAACGTTTTTCACTGGATTGAACATATGATATTTCTGGACGACTTATTGTTCCTTTCGTCTACTTATGATGCGACAAGACTTTGAGAATTTGCAAGCACCTTATTCGCTGGCTATTAATAACGCAATATTCAGCATTTTCTCGCTACGCTGTTGTAGTGATTTTCATCACCATTGTAGTGCCACGCCTACATTTTCTCCAATTCTAATTGGTTAATAAATACATACTAAAAAATAACAGGACAATTTATCTATCGGATTCCACCATAGTAAATTTGTTCCTACACTTTGTCCAAAAACAAGCTTTGCTACAAAATCGCTGATTGGTTCATTTTCCGTCCAATCGGATATTTTTCATGTATATTCAAAAATATATCTAGCGTCTCTGCTTGGAGCCACCCTAGGTAGTATAAATATTGGATGCATTCCAAAAAAACAGTTAGTAGTAGTTCCAGAACCACAGTCGAGTGTACCCAGAGACAATAGATCTCACCTACTCGCTCGTGTATTTCATCCTACTCACCCCGCACGTACATACATACAATGCAGAACTTTATTTGATACACCACCAGTTCTCAGTGGACACACCAAGTTAAATCAACCCTGTAAGTTGCAACAACTGAACAATTTTCTGAAAGAAATATTCTATTTTCAACACTGAACTCTGAACATTTCACTCAGACAAATCTTCTTTAATACCTTTCCTTACAGTCAAGGGGAAGTTACTTTTTTCTCCCTTTTTCACTCATATTACAACTATTTTGTATTATTGTTGAAATTAATATACATATATTTCTTCGTTAAACAAAATTGGTTCTCATTGTTTTTTTCCTTGATGTTTTAAATATTATGTATGAATGTTTATTACCTTCTCAACATGCAGCCACATTATCTATTTAACCCATTCAACATTGGTGACCACAACACTCAAGAATCAATACATTCAACAATTGGTCAACACGACGTTCTAATCAACATTCTACACCATCATACATACAAATCATGCGACAAGCATTCATTGGTTAATCTCCTCAAAACTAGCTCACTGATTGGTCAATTCCGACCAATCAGATCGCCTGCACACGATGAATCCCGGAGCCGATCACGTGATACCCAGCCTTATATAAACAAAACACGAATAAGTTCCCTCATGTTTCTCTTCATTCATCTTTCTCCTTGCCGCCAAGATGTAATCTTCAAGAGATCGCGTCTTAACCACACGGTCAGACGTTAAAGAACATTACCAACACTCACGCAAGTACAACCAGTCAGAATTTCATACTGGAGAAATGCCAAATTAATCCATGCCAGTCAAAATCTTAACCAATTACACTTTTCCCGCGCAAACTTCTCTGACTCAACAAACAGCATTTCACTCTACCAGGAACAATTGCTTATGATACTAAAGAAAGTGAAATAACACACTACAATAATAAGTATTCGTAAACATTCAATCAAAACAACTAAAGGTACACAACTCATGCCAGCCCTGGACAATAAGTTAAACAAGCATACGCATACACACTATTGACTGAACTACCACAAAATAATTTTTGTACACGACTAAACACTTAGTTTAATTTCACACAGAAACCTTAGCATAAATACACTACATAATTCAATTCCACCATTCACACTTGTTCAACAATCTTTGATTCAATTGTGTATTTTTATTCTATATAAATCGATGTTATTGTTAAACCTTTATCTGTGTCGTTTTCACTTTGATTTCTTTTGAATAATTTGCCTTCAATATTTATGTTTCTTAATTTGTTGTGGATGAATGTCTAAGAACACCAACATCACTACCCCTTACGATAAAATAACCTTCTGAAACCTTGAAATACATTCGCCAGTCTGCAACAATGCTACTACGATGGAAAATTTCCGTAATACAGACGCCATCCATCACTTCATTCAACGATCGCATTCTATTCATTCAGTGTTTTTCAGCCAAACAATATGGATTTCGCTACTCTAGGTCAACTGCTGATGTTTAAACGCTTATTGCTGAAAGTGCATGTCAAGCTTTAGAGAAGAACGGCGAAATTCGGGCTATAGTGTTAGATATCTCGATATATGGTGTCAGTAGTCGAATATTTGACAATTCAATCGTTCTTAACAAATCGTATAATGTAAGATGTACTGGTCGGACACGATTCTAATTCATTTCACATAATGCGCCGCCCGGGCTCTATCTTTGGACCTACGTTGTTTCCTATCTTCATCAACGACTTTCCGATGTCAGCAGTTTCCAACTAGATATTTATGCTGACACAACTGTTTACTGCTGTTTTAAATTAACACTGGCAATTTATGTCCAAAAAGACTTCCAATTAGTGGTTAACTGGGACAAGAAAGGGCTTGTAAGCTTTATCGCCTGCAAAAAGTAACTGCTATCGTTTAATCATAATAGAGAACCAGTTTTGCTTTCCATCAGCATGTTTGATGCTAACCTGCAGGAAATTGCGGCTTCTTTGTCTAACGCTTTCCACTGACATAAGTGGGGCGATTATGTTAAATTAATTGCTAGGTTTGCTACTAGGAAAGTTGGTTCACTGTGTCGTTCCATACAACTTTTCTCGTCAGAATCTATCTTGCACATTTATGAATCTAGCATTTGTTTGTGCATTGAATATTGCTACCATATCTGGTCAGGTGCTCCTGCTATATATTTAGTGAATCCCGACAAAATTCAAAGAAGGATCTGTAATGTTATTGGTCTTGACCTGGCATCTCGACTCAATCACTTTTACACCGGTGTGAAGTGACTTCTATCTGTTTGATCTATAAATATTTTCATGGCAGTTATTCTAATGAGCTCTCCTCCTCGGTACCTCAACTGAATGAATTTAAGTGTACTACTATAGTGGCAGATAGGTCTCATCGTTTTATTGTTGAAATAGCTGGATGTAACATAGTTTCATTTCTTATACTTATTGCTCGTGAAACTCTTTTTTGGTTTCTTTCTTCCCTGTTAACCACGATGTTCAAAATTTAAATGCAACGCCAATCGCCATTTTCTGTCTTCCTGAATCCTGTTCGTTTACTGTCCTTTCTCCTCACTAACCCCTTACGTTTTATCGTCTTGCTTGGGGTGAAATGATTTCAAAAATTCTAATCTTGTCAAAGTTGCTTAGCTGCAGCAAGCGATTTACTATGGCTGTGTTTAACATAGTTACTAATTACTAATATCATCCCACCATGTTTTTCTTTGACGAAAAGCTTCACTACAATTCTGGTGAAGTGTTGAGGGATAATTTTTTTACTTTATCCAGTTGTAGATCAGCGATCACAAGGGAATAATCATGGGAGACCCTTTCAAGTACACTTCGTAAGGTAAACCATCACCTCCTGGAGTCTTGTTCGCCTGGTCTTTATTTCAATGCTTCCTGTTATGGAAACCTCACATCTTGTCTATTCAATTACCCCGAGACGAAAGGATTTGGCTAAATAGGCGTGGAATTGGAAAATCAGAACGGGATCTCTGGCAAAAAGTAATCACAAAATTTAGCATTCAAAGTATATCCATCAGGCAATGTGGTGCTGACGATGTAACAAAAAGATGTATTCCGGAATTCTTCTGCACGCAATTCTGCGGTCATGTTCATCCCCACAGCAGGCATTCTGGTCGTTGGTTTGACAGCCATTTCACGCTTGTCCTTTTTGAGTCCCTAAGTTAAGTTGGTTTATAATCGTCAGCAAAACACATAATAGTACTCTTGAGAAGTAGGGTTTTTGCTTTCCCATTACTGGTGCAGCCGACACAGCTTTTTGTGGACTAAACATCCGATCATGGCGCTCTTCTGTCGAACAGGGGTTTGAGATTCTGCAGCTTTAACTTTTTTGTCACCCTTTCCAACCGCCTGTCACTCTAAGACTTCTCTGTTGGTGCCACGACAGTTTTCAGCAATGGATAAGGCTGAGAGACGAGGGGTAGGATGTGCCCCTTATGTATGTATTTACTTGACCCCCGCCCCCCACTCAGGTTGTGATACAAGGTCAGTTTTTAACGTGATGACCCGAGTTTCTTCACTTGGGCCACTGGTCTTAGTTGGTCATAGATTGTACAAGTTGGTCATAGCTGGTCTTAGCTGATCCAAGCCGGTCCAAGCTAGTCATAGTTGTGGTACTACCAGCGCAGGAGTGGATCCCTGTGACCGGTAAGTATCCGAATGTGTATACCACTCGAGAGAGCGGTTTACATATGCCCCTTAAGTATTGACAGATTTTCCTGTCAACTACAAACGACCTTCGATTAGGTTTGCTCAACTAACAGTACATTCTACTTAACAATATGGCTTGAAAAATCTAGCCTACTGTACAAGGAAGTGGGACCTCACACATCGTTTCAGTTGATTTTCTTTTTTTTTTTTTTGGTCTGCTTCGTAACTGTTTCGTGGATTCGTTGTCTTTTCATGTTTCGTGTCAGCTTTTACTGAACAAAGCCTTCACGGCTTTATTCAGTTTCTCATCTTCGACGAACTCGTCCATACTTCATCGAAACAATACTGGTTTACCTTTCTTTCTACACATCTTTCTATCACATCTTTTATGAAATCTATTATGATTTTGGTTGTAGGTGGGACTTTACTGGAAGCTTCATACTGTAGCTTTGTAGCCTCTTCCCCAAACTCCAACATTTTGTTGTTTTTCTATGTATTACACTACAGGGATGCATTTAAGTATATCCCTCTTCCTACACACATTTCATCAGTCTGAACTAACCAAACTCCACAGGTTCAGGTTAACCGGTGTTAATATATCATTTTATAAGGTTCATCTGTCCAATGCCATTCCATGTAACCTTTTCCCTCTTGATATCCACCATTTTGTCAACGCACCCTGTTTTAAATAATAAGCAATTATCGTAAGACATTTGTTCTCTTCAACGTGACGTAGCTCTTTTACTATCAGATTTTTTATGTTCTCCATTACCGTGGATAGTAGCCAAAAGTCAAAAGATCGAATAATGCCCATGAAATTATTGAATGACAGTGCCAGCTAGATTGAACCTGAATTGAAGACATACTTAACCAATTAAACCACCTACACCAACCCAACCTTTTCAACCACCGGGGTGAGCAATGAACATGACGGATTTGATGCGAGCCATCTGCCCCAGCCAAGATAAATCGGTCCGAAGAAAATTCTAGAAGATGAATATTTATACAAAGTATTAATGATCCAAAACAAAAAGTGTATTTTTGAGTTATTGATCTGATTCGTAAATCGGTCGTGGGATATGAAATGAAGTCGACCTCGTTCTAAATAACGCTGGTCAGTTACACCGATGATAATTTAGTATAAAACTTGTGGACGAGAGGGGAAATACGAAATCATCCATTTAGGCGTTTGACAACTCAGTAGAAGCGGTCTTTTGTGGGGATAAAATAAAAATACAAAATTAAATAAAAGTACAAAATAAAATAAACATTAAAATCTCCCAGGAGTCCTCTGACAGGAAAGACAATTTACGCATGTGCAAAAAAAGAGAGATTTCCTGGCGCCAAAAATAAACTAGAAAAATCTATCTCTTTCTCTGTTGGACCTTGACGTGCCAATTGTTCGGGAAGGAAATTCCCAAACAAGAGGTCGTTGGAATCCAAAAGAAAGAAAGAAAATCAGTGTCCTAAACTGTCCCTCTAGTGTCTCCGTATCCTTTTGACACTTGATCAAAAGCACACATGACTGATAAGATCACAGGAAAATCTCATTAATGCACATCTAACTGGTTTCCTTAAACGTTTCCTAACCTAGGATGAGTGTTAGGTTCATCACTTTGAGCCAGAGACAAAGAGACAATCCATGCAGTGAAAACACCCTTTCTTACCTGCTCCAAAGAAGCCCAACTTCATTTCATCTGCAGGGAAGGTGATGGCCTCAGTTTTTTGGGATACAAAAACATTGTGTTTATTGAATAACTTCAAAATGGCTATACCATCATTGGAGAGTACTATGCCACTTGCTGAGGCAGTTATGAAAAGCTTTCAATACCAAACATCCAGAAAAACTGATGAAAGTAGTCTTGTTTCATGAGAACGATGCTCCAGCACAAATACTTGGTTTCAGTGGCTGCTGTGCATCATTATGGCTTTGGACTGGTTGATCACCCTCCCTATTATCTTGATTTAACTACAGACTGTTCATCAACATGGAAAAACACTTGGCTGGCGATTAGTATCGTAAGCATGATGACATATGCTGTTGATGACTTTTTGACCAATAGGATGTACTGTCTTCTCTGAACAGTCACCTCTCAGTTTACCTGGAAATAAACAATGCCATTATTAACACATACAATATTTCAGCTTTAGCATCTCTTCTTCATTGTCAGCCTATGAACTTTTTCGCCCATCTTCGTACTGCTAGGAAAATTGGTTCACCATGTCATGCCAGACAGTTCTTTTTGTCAGAATCTTTTTTGCACATTTATAAATCTACCATTTGTCTATATATAGTCTGTTGCTCCTACTATATGAAAATTCTTGACAAAATTCAATCAAGGGTCTGTAATATAATCGATCCTGAACTGGCATCTTGACTTCAGTCACTTTCCCATTGATCTGATGTAGCTTTGCTGTCTTTTCAACAAATATTTTCGTGGTAATTGTTCTGATGAGCTGTTCTTTTTAGTGCCTCAACTACATGAATTTAAGCGTACTACTAGATTGGCAACTAGGTCTCACTGTTTAACTAGATAGATATAACCATCAGTTTTCTTGTAATATTTTTCTTTTCTCACCTGTGGAACGTTCCAATTTCTTGCTTACAATCTTTAAAAATTTAAATGCGATGTCAATCACCATTTTCTGACTTCATGTATCCTGTTTTTCTTCCTCTGCTTCAAGTAATAATACTGTTCTATATAAGATTCTTTCAAGATATACTGGCTTACTTGTGCGTCTACCTTTGCTAGCTGGTGCTGTATCACAAGCGAGTAGTTTAAAGTTCTCAGTACATTGGAAAATTATCACTGGTTTTGTGGTGCAAAGTCATTATGGTGATTTTTTTTCATGTTGATCTTATTTTTGTTACACTTACTTCTCTCGTAAATTTAATAGGTATTTATTCCTCTACCTGTTCCAGAATTCATTTACCAAGAACTCTTATGAAGATGTCTTATGAACTTTCCAGGTGTTGGTGTAAGGATTGTGGAATTCATGGTTAACAGGAGTCCCAATGATCGACTGTTCATTGTGGACATTGTTTCATAAATGAAGGTCCTCAATGATAAGCTCTTCAATCTTCTGACAAACTGATCTACAATAGACTCTCGCATGCTCTTAACAGTCTGAATTTGTTTTTTCCCCAGACACCACACATATAGATGGAGTTAAGTGGGTTCACAAAAAGAGAGTTACAACCCAACCTTTTTACTGACCCTTGGTTTATTCCTTTTGTCAAATCTTGGAATTTGGTACTTCAGCTGTGTTGCCTCATATAGAGATAAGGCAATGCAATGCAATGCAATGCATTGAGGAAAACATCAGTACTAAGATCATCTAGTGCCTCAATGTAGGCTGCTCTTGGTGATGTGCAAGTGAACAAGAGTTTATATCTCTTTCCTTCTTGCAAGCCTTTATGTAAAATGGATCAAAACTTTCAATAGCATTAAAAGTAATTCAACTAGTGGTTTCCATGCTTCCCGAATACAGTCAGTCGTCGTTTTTTTTTCACCTTCTTCAACTTACTGCATTTGGGATGACACTTCACCACTACATCCCAGGATTCAAATACCATTGAAATGGATTACATTTATGGTCATGGCTTTTGTACTGCGCACTTTCATGATTTCAGAAGAATGGTTGCCATTTAACATGATGAAATGTTGCTTGTGTCAATTTTCCTCCCATCATTAGGATGTTGTGTTTGTTAACAAATGGACTAAAATTGACCAGCTTGGAATAGTCCGGAAAAATAGGGTTTTGAGACTTTTCTTTATGAATGCTTCTTCTTGAGTTAAATACATGAAGATTTGCACCGCATTCTGTCTTTTTTCTAATGATGTGTATTCACTGGATCTTCTCTTTATACAATTCACAGTGTTTTTGAGTTTGGCAATATTACAATCAGAATATTTTCCAAACGATTCAACAAAGATCTCTCTTTATCTTAATCAAGTTATCCTGCGGACATTTGAGCTTTGGGTCTCTACTATCAATTGTATTTTCCATCTTAATCTTTTATTTAGGAGTTCTCTTTTCTATAAGAAACTTGATCCAGTGAACCAATTCTCTGGGTCTGAGTCATGGTCAGCCGGATTATGTTCCAAATTGACACATCTTCATTACTAGACTTGGTGTTTGATTTGATATGCTGAATTTGGTCGTTAACAAGAAAATGGAACTGTCTTGCATTGGTGTTGGTGTAACCAAAAAACACATTTGAGTTAGTACAGTAGTATTCTTGGATACTGTTCAGATTTTAACTGTTACTGCTGCCAAGAGATTCAGTATTGGAATTGTTATTACCTTGGCTGGTGCAAGTTGACACATTCTTTGCAAGATTCCCTTCCCAACTACAATAAAGGAAGAAACAAATCCAATAGGTTAAAAATAGATGCTACTGTAGAAAGCACTATTCTGGTGAAGGGATTTTCTTTTCTTTGTATCTTGAACTGGAATTTATCTAGGGTTACTCACCACTGAACTGCAGACGCTATTTAATTTATATAACACTTTGTAGAAAACTGAGAGATTATATGGAAGTTAGTTTTGTGGATACCTATCATGGTTCGTCTTATAGGTCATATTTGATAGAGTATCATCAGTGTTCAAGCGCAAGACAAAAAAAAAATTTTTGAATATCAGTAGTATTAAAATTCAAACAAAAATGAATGAGTGCAGAAGGAATATATTGGCATAATTTGTTAACTGAAGAATTACATGTAGGCTTGGTCCCATGATTTTTTTGCATTCTTGAGGTTTTTTGCTGTTATAACTGCTGCATGGTACAATGAGCAGACAACTCATAGTGAATTGAACTGATGGAAATAAGGTGATTATGTGGTGGGAGAGATATCATCCCTGAAATAATAATAATGATGATAAAGGAGAATATGCTTTAAAACAGAAAACACTAAGTGAAGAGAGGCGTTTCAAATAACCAAGATGTTAATATGCTGTAAAGACTTTGAAATGTAAATGTTACAGAAAGTTAATTTAGAACACGAAATACAATCTTTTTGCACGTGTACAAAGGATATCAGATTACTAATAGAAAATTACTAGAATAATGATAATTTGTAACTTTTAGAAAAAGAAATGGATTTTTACAATATAAGAATCAAAATTAAAATAAAGGATGTTTTGATTTAGAATTTATTTTTAAAACAAGACTCTCTGTAGTTTACAAAAAGTGGCAGAGTGGTAGATAGCGAAGTGATAAACGATAGAGTCTTGTTGTGGACTTTGGAAACCAATGGATGAAAAGGAAAATTGTTAATTCTCGGAAAGTTAAATTGTACTTTGGAAGTATGTCAGAACATTTGTACTAGAAAACAGATACGTCACCAGTTCTTCTATATAAAGAGGCGAGCCAAACGGAAGAGTGGATAGTTTCGGGTTCGTCTGTCTTCGAATGCAGTCAAACTGAGTGGGGTAACATCAGAGGTTCAAAAGAAAGCGTTCGCTGTGTGTTGCTGAAACGAAGGGCGAGAAGCGAACTTCTAAGTACAGCTACACCTGTTGCTACTAATACTACTACTACGACGACTACTGAGAACGGGAACATCGAAGGTTGTAGTAGTGCGCTAAGAACAGACCAAAAAGGGTTAAAAAGAAGGCCACATCTCTCCTTACCGAAATTATCCGAAGTATTTGTCTTTGGTTATTGTTCACATACAAGAAACGTTCAACCTTGTGCAACAAGAATTATTTTTGTGTGTGTGTGTGTGGTTGCTTATATATATATATATATATATATATATATAATTTTTGTCCTTTCAAAATCGAATCGACTTATCATTGTTATTTATTTTTCTGTTAATCCGATTCTTACCCGACAAACTCGCAGGTGGACCAACGGGGAGCTTCCTGATTTCTATGATCTGATGACCATTCTCCAGGATCAAAACAATCCCAACGTGGCTGGAGAATGGTTTCGAATTGACATTGGGAAGCGGAGACTTAAATACTGGGCCATACCGGACCGACGTCCGGTCTTGTAGAGTGCGTGGGTCCAGTGGGGTGAAGATACGCTGTTACAATTGGTTGTTGTGACCAGGATTCGATCCAAGAGATACCCAGAAGACATTAAAGGAAAGGAGTTACAGTTGACGCTGTGACCAAAGATTATACCCAAGAATTACCTAGAAGACATTGGAATCGAAAGATTCTATTGATCCGAAGAGCCGACAGATACAGGAACAACAAAACAGCAGCAGAAGCTTACCCCAGGTAAGTTACTTTTTGGTTTCCCTCGATTATTGTTTTTTTCTTCGCTCAATTGTGGTACACAAAAACAGCCAGTAAGGATTTAGTGTCACCCTCGTCCTTCAAATTTACCTTTTAATTGAGGAACAGAATAGATGAGTATCGCTGGGTCAGACAGTACGGAGGGCGAAGCTACGGTCCCGAAATAACGGTAGTCCTTAGGTGGGATGAAGTTACCCTTCTACTGAGGCAACCCGGCTGAGTTTCACGATTGATTGATAGCTGTACAAAAGAAACAGCTGACATACGGGTTGACAGACCTAGAGATGGCGCTGTTGGCATATAGGACACCAGCTGGACCAGTCTCAAAATTTATCGGGGGCTTATACAGGGAAAACCCACAGATAACATAGGAAGAGCTGAAGGGAACCCTAATCAGACGATATGCTAGCGAGCGAACAACCGTTTAGGATTAAACAGGGAGTAGAGGAAACCCTAGAAAACCTTAGATAGGATAAGGGGATTAGCGGGGAAGAATCTGGAAATAAGAGAAAATGGGGTGATTCAGGCGTTGTTAGCAGATGTTTTTATGGACGCCATCCGTGATGATGACGTGAAGGGTGACGTCCTGAAGGATGGACCTTGTAGGCTGACGGAGGCCCTAGAGGTAGCTAAAATAGGGAGAGGGTAAGAAATGACAGCGACCAGGGAACCCAAAAAACCAGGGGTTGGAAAAGTACAAAGAAGGGCTCCAGGAATGGGATAAAACCCCGTAAGGACGCGAAAGAAAATTGGGAGGCCGAGGCCGACCCCAAACAGAATGAATGGGATATATGGTACGGATTTTATAAGTTCACTCCGGGCCGGTACGATTTAGTATGCTGAACCTGCAATCATGGAGGACACAGGGCCAGAGACTGTCCCTCCAATTGGGGAGGTGACTCCTAATCTGTTGGTCCGAATTGCACTAAGTGCGGAAGTTTTGGCTACAAAAGCCCCAATAAAAATAAGACCTTTGAAGTGCTGGATATGCAGTGTGGCTGGACATTTTTCAGCCAACTGTAAATGGCGAAGATGTCGGCAATGTGGAAAGGTTGGACAATTGAGAAGTAACTGTCCGGAGAAAAAGGGTGCTGAGAGTGGAATGGGGGAGGCAAGGAGGTCGAGAGGACCAGCCCCACTCCACCCAAAGAGAGCCCCAAAAGAAGCGAATGATGAATCCCTATTACCAACACCCAGGTCGAGACTTGAGAGAGATAGGTATAGCCGACGGGGAATTAAAAATAAGGGGAGGTTGAGGAATAAGAACAGAACCCAGATATTTCAACTGTTTAAAGAGGGACCGGACTTCAACTTTAATGTATTGGTGGAGTACAAGACGGTAAAAGCTTTAGTGGATACTGGAGCTTCGGTCTCCCTAATAAATTCCAAGGTGTTTAGACAGCTGAGATTACGTAGAAAACTCCAGCCAGTGGATTTCTTAATTAGCCAGGCAGATAGCAGTCAGATGAGAATAGAGGGTATGAAATGGCTACAATTCAAATTGTCAAGAACCACAGGTGAACTTTAGGTGTATGTGGCACCTGATTTGTGTGGGGAATTAATTTTGTGGAGTGACTGACTTAGGCTGAACAAGGCCCAAATCCGCTTTGACCTGGCTACATTGATCTTAGAACGGATGGAAATCCTATTAAGGAATGAAGTGGAAAGGAAATGCCCGCTCGTGACTCAGACCGATGTGAAAATGGCAATTTCATGTGAAGGAAAGCTAAAGACAGTGGAGAAACTAACGGAAGGGTTATACCAAATAACACCTACAGAGAGGTATGATAATGGTGAAGAAGAGGTGAACTCGTCTAGTTCCGTGGCAGAAGGGATGAAAACGGTGCCCCTATTGTTGGCTAATACAGCCAGTGAAACTATTACAATAAAACTGGGAGAATAGTTAGGTTACGCCTGTCCGATAAAAATTATGAAGCAAGTGAGAGTAAGCAAGAACTATGGAAGAAGAGTAGAGACTAGTAGCCCCGAAATAAAGGAAGAAGACTTGATAGTGCCTGAAAGATATAAAGATGAGATAAGGAAACTGCTAGAAGCTAATCGAGATGTGGTCGCTAATACTGACAAGAAGTTGGGACAGTCTGGAACAGTGCGTATGAAAATAGACACTGGAGTTTTCCAATAGTTATTGTGGAAAAGAAGGATGGAGGACATAGATTTTGCGCCGTTTTAGACAGGTAAATGCCATTACAAAGCCGTTAGCAGTACCTTTGCCTGGATCGATGATATTCTAGCACTTTTGGGAATGTCAACCTGTTTTTCTACCTTGGATTTAAGATCAGGCTATTGGTAGGTAGCTTTGGGTGAAAAGTACCAGAAGACAGCTTTTACTTGTCATATGGGTCTATTTAATTTTCGTGTGATGCTGTTTGGGTTATCTAATGCTCCAAGTGTATTTACTCAGTTAATGTCCATAGTGTTAGGAGGCATGGAAGATTTTGCCATGGCTTTCGTGGACGATATCATTGTGTTTTCTAAGACAACTGAGGAGAATTTTAGACACTTACAGAAGGTGTTCGATAGACTAAAAGAGCACGGGTTGAAATTAGACTTGCCTAAGTTTCAGTTTGTGAAGGTGAGGCCAAGTACTTGGATTTCGTCGTAAACAAAACGGGAATAAAACCTGATTTAGATAAGGTAGAAGTGATAAGGGCTATGCCGGAGCCTAAGACAGTGAGAGAGGTTCGTGGCTTTATAGGAGCCATTGGATGTTACAGACGCTTTGTGCCTGCATTTAGCAGGACCCTTGATAGCCTTGACTAAGAAGTATGCTAGATTTAGGTGGACGGAGGACTGTCAGCGACTCTTTGATACCCTCGAGGACCAGCTGACAGCAGTACCCTTGCTGGCTTATCCAGACCTGAGCAAGCCGATGATGATGCTAGTGACAAATGTATCGGCGCGGTACTTACTCAGCCTTGTCCTGATAAGGATGGACCAGTGCTAGGTGTACCTGAGGAAGTGCCTAGATATTTTCTGTCCTACAGACTATCAGAGGCCCAGCAGAGATGGCCAGTGATAGAAGAGGAAGCTTTTGCCATTTTATATGCAGTACAGAAATTAGATTATTACTTAAGTGGGGCCGTGTTTACCATTAAAACTGACTATAAGCCCCTCAAACATTAATTAGAGGCATAGTGGACAAATAAGATTCAGCTGTGAGCATTGAAGCTTAGTGGCTATCAGTGTAAAATAGAGTAGCTATCTGGAAAGGATAATACCTGTGCAGATCTGTTATCAAGAATGGCAGAAAGATTAGTGTCTGAATCCATTAGGTTAGAACCAGGGGTGGACGACAGGGATTATCAAGTTAATGTGATAAATTCTCACACTCTAAGCAAACGTCCAGTTTGGGAGGAAGAAAAAGAAGAGGAAGAAGAAATTATTAAGGACCCTCATTGGGAAGCTATCATAAAAAAGAATCAGGGATATAGCGAAATTACTTCTCTGAGGTAGAAGCAGGGACTACCTCTAAATATGTAATACATATTGTTGAATTACATTTCGGGACGAGAGAAAGAAAGAAGTCTCAAAATAGTAGTACCAAAAATATTAAGACAAGAAATCTTAGCCCAGTCTCATGAAAAGGTAGGACACATGGTGATTGATAGAACCTATGAATTAATAGTCAGGAATTCTTTTTGGCCTAGACTGTATAATGATGTATTGACGTATGTGAACAAGTGCATAACGTGTCAATCACAGATTAGAGATAATAGGGTAGCCCCAGTGATGGAAACAGATATTGCAAATTACCCATTTCAGAAGGTGAGCCTGGATATTTCAGGGCCCTATGGAGAAAATCCTCGTGGAAATGCGTATATAGTAAGCTTCGTGGACTGGCTGACGAATTGTCCAGAAGCTTTCGCGATACCTGATAAGAAAGCACAAACAATATCAAATATTATGCTTCAGGAGATATTTCCTAGATATGGAGCCCCTGAGCAGTTGGTCACTGACAATGGACCAGAGAATATAAATCAAATCATGGAAAAGACTCTGAGAGAATTAAATACTGTACACATTACCACTTCTCCATACCATCCCCAGAGCAATGCGAAAGTATCCGCAAGCCCAATTTATGTGACTGGTAGTCATGATCTGTGTGTATTTGAGTTATTTATGAAAAATAAAAGGGGAATTAAGGAGAATTGTCGAATAGAAGTATTACCCAGTGTCATATTACCTTCAGCAATTAGCATATCTCACCCAAAGAGAATTAGAATTATCCGAAGTCTGTGAAGAAAAGCCCACTAGAACTATAAAAGTGGGGCCACCATTCTTTATTGTAGAATTACCAATGAGGTGTGACGCAAATGAATCCTCGATGTCACTTCCCCCTTATTACCAGGCAGAAGAAAAATTCAAGGAAAACGAATCTTTCCTGAATTTAATGCCAACCAATGCGAGTGAATGCACAGAATTATGGGAACTTATAGTAAAGGAATTCCGTGAGATTTCTTTAAAGAAAATGCCTGACTTCTTGAAGCCCCTGGAAAAATTACCCTAGAAGAATTGAAATCTAAATTAAGCCTAGTGAGAAGAACTAATCTGAATTGGGAGGAGAATACGAGTACTATGATAGTTTGGCTGACTGTTTTGGGATCCTTATTGATTATTTTAGGAGTAGTAATCTGGTGGATAAAGAGGCGAGCGAAGTTATCACGCAAACGGAGCGAACTGGCTGATAAGTACCCGAGAGACAGAGGGATTCCATTAAATGAGCTTTATAAGAGCATAACCAATGCGTATGTGAATGAACCTACCATGTTGAATGTTGATACCGGTTGAACCAACGACTGTTGGAGAAAGCCCCGAATCCGCTTTAGAGACCACAAAGCCCTCTGTTAAATCAAGACAGGACAGAAAAGAGAAGTGAATAAAGGCAATGACTGATTGAGTAGTAAGGAGTGTTGAGGGCTCCATAAGTAATTGAAATAGAAATGTGATTATTATTTTGCCTATTAAATTTTGCATGAATTGAAATATAGGTGGCGGAAGAGATAGCTAACAGGACGGATTTACTTGAATCGAACGGAAATGCCCAATCGAATACGAACAGATGCATATCCGGTAAGACTTGCAAAAATCAGAGAGGCTTGAAGATACATCAAAGCTGGAAACCCGGGGCAATGTGCAGGTACAATCCTTGGTAGAACGGAGGAGGTGCAGGACCAGGAGTCATACCACAGTGTCCAGTCTCTCCAAGCTTCAGTTCCTCTCACTCTGGGCAAGGAGTCCCGAAAGAATATAAAGTGGCCCCCAGCTAACAACAAGGGAGCCTGGCAGGATTTCGCCACTGACATTTACGAGATACTCCAGCCAGCTACAAAGGGGGACATGGATAGGCGACTAAATTTCATGACGCCAATAATAACTAGCATGGCGTCAAAGAGATTTGGTTGTGTCGAGCCCTGTCAGTCAAGGACGCCCTACACTGCCAACGATAGGTTGAATAAAATTAAAGACTTAAGGAAAGAAAGAAAGAAAATCCCTTAAGAAGCTTTATAAAAGGGAAAGAATATAGGAGCGTCAACCCCTCGAGAAGCTCCGAGGAATACTCAAAGGGAAATTAAAAACCATACGGCGAGCGGTGTGGCATAGGAGGAAGAGGAAAGAAAGATAAAAAAAAAAGTGGGCAAATTTCCTGTCCAACCCTTTCGGCTTCGCAAGAACATTGCTAGAAGATAGACGCAATGGGAAATTGGAGGCATCGGAGGAATAATTAACAACTACCTTCGAAATACTTTGAGTGACCCTGCAAAAGAACAAGAACTGGGTATAAATACCCGCTACATTCCTCAGCAGCCACCAGTGGTCCAATTTGACACCTGCTTGCCCACGTGGAAAGAAATTCAAGAAGTTGTGAGAGCCACCAGATCCGCCTCAGCATCAGGACCGAGTGGGGTACCTTACATTGTGTACAAACGGTGAAGGGGAATTCTCCAAAGTTTGTGGAAAATATTGAGTCATTTGGAGAAGAGGCAGGATCGTCGAGCAGTGGAGATTCGCTGAGGAGGTATGGATCCCGAAGAAGGTACAAAGTCACTGGAACAATTTAGAATCATTTCCTTACTCAACACCGCTTTGAGCATACAGGAGTCCTGACACAGCTCCTGAGAGAGGCAAAGGAAAGCAAAGGGGACCTGACTGTATTGTGGCTGGATCTCGCTAACGCCTAGGGGTTCATGCCACACAAACTGGTGGAAGAAGCCCTAAATAGACATCACGTACCTCCATCAGTATGCGATCTCATTGTAGACTACTACGATAATTTCCGACTAAGAGTAGGTTCAATAACATCAGAATGGCAGACCCATCACAGGTTGCACAATGTCTGCTGTCCTATTTTCATTGACCATGAACATGCTTGTAAAGACAGCCGAGGTGGAATGCCGAGGCCCTGTGTCTAGATCAGGAGAGGACGATTTAACCGTGACAACGATATATGTCACGGGGGTTAGGTGGCTCTTAAAGGGTCTCGAGGAAAATATGACTTGGGCCAGAATGTATTTCAAGTCAGCAAAACCCAGGTCATTAGTATTGAAAAAAGGCGAGGTCATGGAGAAAGTCCGGTTTACAGTCGCAGGAGAAACAATTCTTACTCTGAGCGAAAAGCCTGATAAGAGCTTAGGCAAGACTTTCAACAGCAGTCTGAAGGACACAACTACGAACCAGCAGACTATAAACGATCTTGAGGAGTGGCTAACAAAGATCGACAAATCTAGATTGCCAGGGCCTTTTAAGGCATGGCTCTTCCAGCATGCAATTTTGCCCCGGATATTGTGGTCATTGCTCGTCTATGATATTCCGATTACCACCGTGGAAACGTTGGAAAGAGCAATTAATAATCGTTTGAGAAGGTGGTTGGGTTTGCCGAGACGCTTAAGTGGTGCAGCCCTCTATGGGAACAGCAACGCGTTGCAACTGCCCTTTAGCAGCCTTGGGGAACAATTCAAAGTCGCGAGAACTAGAGAACGGCTGCAGTATGCAGAATCTAAAGATCTAAAAGTGGCAGCAGCAGGAATTCAGACAAGATTTGGCAGGAAATGGAGCGCTTAAGGAGAGTTGTGAGTAGCGGAGGAGAGACTTAGGCATAAAGCTATATTAGAGTCAATAGCTAAAGGCAAAGAGGGACTGGGGTTTTTCCCCTGTCCACAAACCAACGTTGCCAAAGGCAAAAGACGCCAACTCATCCAAGAAGTCTGTGCGAGCGTAGAAGCGCGTTACTGTAAAATGGTCGGTCTAAGTCAGCAGGGAGCCTGGACAAAATGGGAGAACGTAGAAAAGAAAAGAATTACAGGGTCAGATTGCTGGCAGTCGGACTTTAGCGAAATTCGATTTATCAAATCAATATATGATGTCCTACCAAGCCCAACGAACCTTCATATATGGGGGAAGAGCGAGACCCCCAGTTGCCAAAAATGTGCACGGAAAGGATCTTTATAACATATCCTCAATAGTTGCCCAAAAGCTTTGGGTGATGGTCGGTACCGTTGGCGTCACGAACAAGCCCTCAAAGCAATTGCGAACGAGGTGAATAAAGCTATGAGGGCTAGTAAACATCAACTAGGGAATAAATTGAATCAGATTAACTTCGTCAAAGCTGGAGTGAAGATACAGAAACAGAGGAGAACGAGCCTGTTATCTTCCGCAGACGATTGGCAGTTGATAGTGGCCCTAGAGACCCAGCTGAAGTTCCCCAGACACATAGCTGTAACATCGCTCAGACCGGATCTGATATTGCACTCCGACAACACAAAGCAGTGCATTATTTGGGAACTGTCTGTGTCATGGGAGGAATATATTACACTAGCTAATGAGATAAAGATGTCCAAATACCAAGAACTTATCGAACAATGTCGGCGGAAGTAATGGAAGATATACTATGACCCCATAGAAGTTGGTTGCAGGGGCTTTGCTGGACAGTCGTTGTGCAGAGCCCTAGCAAAAATAAGCATAGTGGGGGCACCTAGGGCGAGAGCGTCAAAATGGATTTGGCTTAAGAGATCAGAGCCATGGAAGAACTAATGAGGACGATAAAGGAAAAACTCACACTCATACTTAGGAGACGTATACACGTTATAAGGAAATATTGAGGCAATATAGCAAACTAGGGTAGTTATGGATTGGAGGTTGAGAATCGTTGGCATATGTGAAGGGGCATGGATAGGGATATTTTTTTCTTTGCTTTTCGGTTGCCATAATTTTTTTTTTTTTTTTTTGTTAGCGCTTACTCGCGGTTTTATTTCAATAGTAATGCCTAATTGCATATTTATCATGAATAGAATAAGAGAGAAAGATATAGTTTCGTAGTAATAATAATCTGGAAATTTCGAGAGTCGAGGCTAGTACTAATTGGTTAGATTTGAGAGATATGTAAAAGATAGTAAATATGTGTATAGGTTACTTAACTGAGTAGATATTATAATTATTTATTTTTATTAGGCCACCGAATTAGTTTAGTCGGTAAATGACAAAACGGGAAGGAATTCTAAATAAATTAGCATGAGTTAATTTGAAAATTAAACTAAATGGGGGATAGAATTTGTCTACGTGTCATTACATGTGCGTGTGCGTAGATGCGGGAACGTACATGCATACTTTTTGTGTGTGTGATTTTGTTTGAATAAGAGTATAAAGTAAATGTAGACTTCCAGATTGACCGGATAGTTAGAATAGCGAATTTCGTTTTAGAAAGTGCTAGTACAGGATAGATTTGGGTTGGTTAGGTTTTTTAGTCGAACAGTTAGTATCGCTATGGGATTAATATTTAATATGTAAAACATTGGATTAAACTATGCAACAAATATAGCAGCTCACCTCGTTACGGATTCCGGGAGTAGTAGATCAAAGCTAAACCGGATGAGGTAAAAAGGCAATACTATATAGGAGAGGAGCGTAAAAAGCCCTGTTTTCATTGGCTGGCGTTGACTGACATACCTCAATAAGAACGGTCGAAGTTTAGCCTCGCTCGGAATGTGATTTCCTTTTTTTTGCAATGTCGCGGTGCGTAGCACGACGCTTTCAAGGAGGCGGCCTGACTCGTCTTGAATCAGGTCAGGGTTGCTGTCGGAACCGATATATGTGAAACCCGAAATCGGCGATGAGGACAGTGCATCACTGAAGACCACCCTTGATGCATCTAAAATGTAATATATATCTATACACACACACACACACGCATACAGACAACTTACAGGAGAATAATTATTATTCCACATGTAGAATATCAAAACTGTGCTATGAACTGTTGAGGACTACTAAACTGACAAAGAACTTTAATCCTTGAATCGATAGCTGCATGCGAAAGGTATAAGGGACAATTGCATGAGTGGAATTAATTTATTTTTGACATAGACATTGGACAATATATGTCAATTACGAGTAATAGACAAAAAAGGGTAAAGGAGATGTGGCGGAGTCGATATCACCCATGAAATAATAATAAGGGGAGAATATGCTGTAAAACAGAAAACACCAAGTGAGGAGAGGCGTTTTCAAATAACCAAGATGTTAAAATGCTGTAAAGACTCTGAAGTGTAAATTTTACAGAAATTTAATTTAGAACACGAAATACAATCTTTTTGCAAGTGTACAAAGGATATCAGATGACTAATAGAAAATTACTAGAATAATGATAATTTGTAACTTTTAGAAAAAGAAATGGATTTTTACAATATAAGAATCGAAATTAAAATAAAGGATGTTTTGATTTAGAATTTATTTTTGAAACAAGACTCTTGATAGTGAAATGATAAAAGATAATCCTGTTGTGGACCTTGGAAACCAAACAATGAAAAGGTAAATTGTTTACTCCCAGGGGAGTGAAACTGTACTTTGGAAGTATGTCAGTATGTTCGCACTAGAAAAACAGATACGTCACCAGTTCTCTATATAAAGAGGCGAGCCAACTGGAAGATAAGAGAGTTTTGCGTTCATCTGTCTTTGAATGCAGTCGAACTGAGTGGAGTGACGTCAGAGATTGAAAAGAAAGTGTCTGCTGTGTGTTGCTGAAACAGAGAGTGAGAAGCGAAATACCACTGCTAATATCTAAATACTGCTACTATTAATAGTACTACTACTATGAACGGAAACATCGAAGATTGTAGTAACTGCACTAAGAACAGACCAAAAGGGTTAAAACGAAGGCCACATCTCTCCTTACCAAAATTATTCAAAGTATTAGGTTGGTGCAAAAATAATATCGTTTTTTGACGTATTTTTTAACGTCAAAAAACGATATTATTTTTGCACCAACCTAATATTTTTCTTTGTTTGGTTATTGTTCACATACAAGAAACATTCAACAAACTTTTGTCCTTTCAAAATTGAATCGACTTGGTTATTTATTTTTCTGTTAACCCGACAAAATTTCAGGTGGACCAACGGTGAGCTTCTGGATTTATACGATCTGATGACCGCTCTCCAGGATCAAAAAAAATCAATGTGGCTGGAGGGTGGCTTTGAATTGACATTGGGAACCAGAGATTTGTGTCTAACCTGTAATACTGGACCCTACCGGACCAACGGCCAGTCTTGTGGAGTGTGTGGGTCCAGTGGGGTGACGATATGGTGTTACAATTATGTCCCAACTGTCTTCATTTGCCTTTTTATATTTGTTAACCATCTGGTAATTTCAAACCTAATTCATCATTCAATTCCCAAATTTAGATTGTTCTCCTTTCAATGTTAATGCTAAAGAAGATTACTTGTATCTCAACAAGAGCATAGGAATTATCACTGTCTCATAATCACCAGGTAAACCACATATACTTAACCAATGTCTCAGGGGATAATCAGGTTGACAATTCTCAGGTTACCAACTACTCTGGAAGAAGGAGACAATGTACAATGGTTGGAACAACCAAGGACCCCAGTTCAAAACATCAGCATATAATAATTAAAATGCCCAATCTTAGAAATTACACACACAAAAGATTAACTCACCTCATAGAAACTGAAGCATTGACAAAAATGTTTTTGTTTTAAATTGGGAAGCCAAATTGTGAAGGTTGCAAATTTTTCATCACCTTGAGCCAGGATTGAAACATTTTTTCCTTCATTCCCTATTCATGAAAGTAACAATGCAGATTCTGTAGCAGATGCATTTCACTCGACCAACTTATTCAGTGTTTAAAACCCCTTTCCCGTCAATTATTTTGGAAAAAACATTTCATTTTTAGACAATTTTTATTTGTTTTTAATATAGTAACTAAGAAACTGAGGCGCTTTGAAGTATCCAAGTGTTGGCTAACACCTCTACCAGACATATTAGATATTGAACTTATTTCAAGCTCAGAAGGGCATAAAAAGAATCATGATCGATGTATAAACCAGTCTGCTGGCTTGTGAATGTTATGTTTTGGAGTTATTTGTCCATGTCTGAAAAAGACATGTTCGGTAAAAACGTATATACACTTTACACAGGGAAGGGGTTAATGACAACAGAAGTCAGTGTTAATTTCAGCAGGAATGACTGGGTGAAGACACAGAAAAATAAATCTGAAATTAAAGATATATTGATGAATAAACAAAAAACAATTTCAGGGATAATATTTTATTTGTCTTCCATGAGGAAGCCATTCTGTATAGATCTTCATTAAATAAATATTAGAGAATGTCACTAGAATTCAGTTCTTGGTTCTAAATGATGTCATCAGTAAAGAGTCTGAAGCTCTGACAAACAATGGTACATGTCCAAACAGGCCAGTTGATAGGAAAGTAGCCCAATATTCCAACCCTAGGTTTATCTCTGAGATCCCAAACAGGAAGTATACACAATTGGAATGAAGTTCTTGGAGGAAAAAAAACATGCACAAATTTACATAGAACAGTTCACAACCTGTAAAAGAATGTAGATATGTGTTGATGGCAAGATGTTCAGTGAACTTCTCATATTTCTAGGTTACTTCCAAATTCTTACCAAGCAAGAATAACTATTAAAAAGAGAAAAAAAAACAACTTTTGCTGCCAAACTGTAGCGAAAGGTAATTTGCTAATCTTATTTTTTTTTTTTAAACCTCAGTCTATATTTCTGAGAACATGGGAAGAATGTTTACACAGATGTCATCGAATCAATTTTCAGAAATGCTAACAAACTGACAATTCTGGATTTGGTTTGAGATTAACAAATATCATCTGAAGAAGGCCAGAGTGTACAATGGCCAAAACGTTGTGAATGTAACAATAAAGAGGACAACCGTCCAAACAATGTAAATACCTACTTTTTAGATGTTAGTTTGAAATTACCAGAGAAAAACCAGACAGACAAAACCTTTGAACTCTTATTACAAACATTTTCAGTGCTACAATTAATAATATTCAAGCCTATGAGGAAGTTTGATTTCAACAGGGCAGAGATAAAATGTCAGCAAAGGATTAACTTCCAAAACTTTGTGTTTGTATGAGTTTCAGTCACATTAAATACTTCTCTTTTCTGTACTGGTTATACATTGAATGAAAAAACTGACCATTCATGCCAGCAAGTAGACCAGTCCTCTTCCCCTCACATGAGTCCAGACTAGATATTTTTTTTTCTTGAAAATCTCTCAGGTTTAATTACTTGTCATAAAAGTTTTGAAATGTTGCTCTTAGTATTTGACATTTTTTAGATATCTAACGATTGGCTAATCTCATTTTCTGAACACACCTGTCTACTAGGGAGGCTAGCCAATCTCTGTCGCAGACACATGCTCAGGCATATTTGTGCTTGTAGAATACACACAGAACCTACCAGTTGATTATACTACAACTAGGCTGAGTGGACCTTAGTTATAGTGTCTGGGAGAGAGAGGACCTAATCTGTTATAATCAGCAGTTTGAACAACACCAGTATGCTCAAGCCTTTGATCACAATGATTTGTGACTTCATGCTAGCACAACCATCAACAAATTCTGAATAGTTCCAGCTACCCAATTTCATCCACAAGACATGTATTAACCCATGGTATGGTTCCCAGGAATTTTCAAAATGTGTTGCACACTAGGATCAATAACATCAAAAAGTCACCTTGGTAAATCAACCAATTCCTAAATGGGACTAGATTTGCTTTAATATTTACCAAAAACTGATACTGAACACTATTTTGACTACTGAGCAGAACCAAAGCAATGTAGCTAATAAGCTGTGTCTTTTTCTAAACAATAAACAATTAAATTATTTATTAGTAACATCATATTTCAGATATTCTTACATTTTAATTACAATTTCATCTTTTTCTTTTATTGGAAGATCAATCAACAATGACTCAATCTACTTCTGATTTCTTGTATTATCCCACACAATCAAATACTATAATTTCTACAATAGACTAATCACTAATACACTGTGTCTTGGTTGAAAAAAACAAAAAAAAAACACACACACAAAAAAAAAAAAACAAAAACAAACAAACAAACAAAACACACAAAAAAAACAACAAAACAAAAACTAAAACAAAAACTAAAACAAAAAAAAAAACCAACAAATCCTTCAATGAACTCCCAACTGAAAGATCAAGATATTAACTACCTGACGATGTCTCCATTTCAATGAAAGGCTCAATTTATAATATTCAATGAGATACAGAATTCAAAGGAATGTGTATGCTATAAGCAGAAACAAAATGGTGGGGGTGTAAGAAAAAAAATATTACTGCAAGACTGAGTTCCTTCTTCTAAAAGTGGGATAAAATTTATAGATTCAAATTCAACAGATGACAATTTCCTCCATGTGTGTGTGTGTGTGTGTGTGTGTGTGTGTGTGTGTGTGTGTATTTATATATATATATATATATATATATATTTACACACACTAAGGAATTTATTTTTTCAAAAAAAAAAAAAAAAAAAAAAAAAAAAAAAACATTGTTGGTCTTATAAATTGTTTTTATCAAAGTTGCTGCCAAGTTTACAAATAACTATTGAGTTCCTTAACAATATTTTCTCTTGTTAATGGGGCAATAGATTTTGTCAACTACATAAATATTAAAAAACTTGGAATTCTGAGAGTTGAAACAAATTTGGAAGAGGATCAAACTTCCCTTAACCTGAAATCATTTTTTACTAATTAGCAAATGAGAATTTGTAAATGGCATTCCTCCAAGAACCTCAACTGTATTATTTCATGCTATTGAGATAATACAACAACCATTAAACTGAAAGATAATTCCTAGAGCAACAGGAAAAAGCCAACAGATACAAGAGCCCAAAATATGATAAATAAAGTTGTTTGAGAAACAAACATTTTTTTTCTTTATGCATTTGATTTCAAAGTTGTTGGGTCATTTATATAAAAATATCCTAAATTCAAGTTACTTAGTTTTTTTTCTTGAAAGGACATTCATTTAAATAAACTCAGAAAATTTTAATTCCCTAATATTAAAAGGCTAAATAAGTAGGATAATTAGTTTCTTAAAAGTTTTTAACATAAAAGAATCTCTTCTCATTAAATATTTTCCAAGTCAGTTTTATTTGCCATGAAAAATGTTTTGTTTACACTGATTATTATTTGAAGTGAAGAAAACAAAATGAAAACAGCTATGAAAGTTGTTCCTTTTCTGATTCTTCATGATTCATTGATTGATAAAAGAGAGTCAAATTGAATTTTATGATTTGCTGTATTAGAATGTTTATTTTTTTTTTAACAAAGACGGAAGCAAATCTAAAAAATTTGGGTTATTATGCCACTAGTGTCAAAGATTAATCATCATGAAAGGAAATATGCAACAGCAGTTGGTTGTTGCCTTCAAGAAAGCTTGGCTTTGAATTTATATTATTGCATGTTCATTTTCCATAGGTTGTAGTAGCACTTCTGGCTCCAGTATGACTAGAGGTGGATTGTTTTCAATTACAACCCTTCCTATAAAGTCATTGTTTACAGACTTTTAACTTGTATGCTACATGAATTTTTCAAAATGAAAAACTGATAAAAACGAGGTAAATTTTACACTTATCTATTTTACTCTATTTAATATTATGATATATTATTAAAAAAAACTGGGCAAGATTCTAAACAACAAAAATATATTGAATTATGGCAAAGATGAAATGTTTTTCTGAAAGAGAAATTATTAAGATATTAAACATGAATAAATGCTTAATAATGAGAGAATTGTTTACTTGCCAGTTCAAATCTACTTGATTAGTAATAAAAATATTAGAAATTGAATGCACATTTCAATGTTAGGAAAATTTCTTATAGAAAACCCTATTTACAAATTATGTACTAATCAAAATCTGACAGAAATGTTTCATCTTGAGATCAAAGCTTTTCCTATAAAGCACAAATCCAATGATTAAAAGATAAAATGTCAATGAAATTGAGTGACGTGAAGAATTAATAGTGAACAAAATTCTTGCTTTAACAAGAGTCTTCATTTTATTACAGAAAAAGGAGTTGATGAAAATTGTACTAAAGGAAAATAGTTTTGTTTAAATAAAATGATTTTGGAACAACTTTTAGAAATAAACTAATTTCATGGTAATTTTTGGTTCTCCAAGATATATATATATATATATATATACACACACACACACACACTATCATGATGAGGCATAGAAAAGAAAATGTAAAAACACCGATTGCATGGGATTTTTTAAAGTTATTTTCTATTATAAAAAAATTTTTAATAATGCATCTATTTTTTAAAATTTGTATTCTAAACTTTCAAATAGAATATTGTGAATATGCAATAGATCTAATAATTTTAAATCTACAATATGGAGCAAGATATTATATATATATATATATATATATATATATATATATATATATGGACTCTCCTATTGTGAATGGAACATATGTATGTGTGTGTGTGTGATAATATTTTATAACAAGTCATATTTTAGAGAAGTTATTTTTTTAACATGAATTTAAATATTAATGAAACTTAGATTTTAACATGGAAATTGGAGGAGAAATTCTTTTGATTATCTTGTGTGTGGGGGATAATATTTCTTAAGGTTAATTTTGAAAACCTCTTCTTATTATCTGTCTTAAGAAATATTAACCCCAACACAAGAAAATCACTCCAAAAACTATGTCACAAATATATTTAAAATAAGTATGTTAGTATATACATATGAATGGCAAGCTGTAATCTACTTCAGTAGAATGAAGAGGTTAAAGCTAAGACTGATCCCCAAAACAATGTTATGATAGTTTAGAAGATTTTAATATCACAAACTAATATTCTGAAAATAAATGAACTATAAATGACTTTATTCATCTACATTTGTACTTTAATGCGCAAATATCATGCATAATGCACATACATACAAATATGTATGCATATATGTAGCCTATTTATCTTTCTATAAACTGGAAAGTAGATAAGTATATGATTATCAAATAGATGTCCATGAGAATTCTTCAAAAGAATTTTGTCTGATATGATATATAAAGATGTGTATGGTAATGTATTTCTAAATAATTTTTGAATGGCACATTTTTCTAGATGAAAAAAAAAAAAAAAAAAAAAAAAGAGAAAAATCTTTGCACAAAACATTGTCTTGTTGCTAATTTAAACTAACAAATAAAATCCCTAAACTCCAAGCAAACTGAGACATACAGAGTTTATTATTTAAGTCCATACTCTGAAAAATAATTACGTTGCTCAATTTGTCAATTAAATGATCACCCAATAGGATTAAATGTTCAACCAAAGTATAAGCATTAGCATGACAGTCTCACAAACAACTAAAAATGAGTTTGACCCTCACTGATGTGGCTTAGTCAAAGAAAATACAAAGTTAATATCTGCTAGAACCACTTTAAAGGACAATTCATGCAATCAATGTGTTAATGGTAACAAGAATGAAACTGACAAAGTGACTTCTTACAAGTTGTAAGTTTGGGATCTGGTATGATTAAGAATAGATGACATCCAGAGGGCGCAATACAGTCTTGACTTATTACTTTTGCTTTTTGAAAGACTTGATCAATTAGTAACAATGGATTAAATGAAGTTCAGTGTTTTGACCAGCAGAATCTCCGATCTTCTATTGTTGAAGGCAAGCAAGGATTTGAACTGGGAGATGACCACCTAAATGTTTTCAAGTTGGGATTCCACTAGGATTTGATTATTGCATATTCTTTCTTATCAATCTACAAGCATCACAATGAGAATATATAGAGCTCAGGAGTCAAAACTGATAGAAGACTTCAGTTTGTTTTCAATTCCTGCAGTAGAAAAAAAAAGATACTTATGGAAGATTACCATAATTTTTTTTTTTTTACCCAACTTTTTCACGCACATGCATACATTTATATAGATGCATAAATGTATGAATTATACATATACCTGCAGACATATATGCATAGTAAAATAGTACAAAGTGCTTATATTTTACCAGGAAGGGTTTATAATGGGAGAGGGTCACATCCACCCCTAACTGAATAACCTCAGTTAATATACATCTTATTAAGACCCCCAAGAAAAAATCCAGGCTATGAAATTGTTTGGCCAGACATCAAAGCAAACTCTCTCTCTCCTGTTGAGGATCTCACAAAACCTGAAAATTGATTTAGACAAAGCTGGGGAATTCAATCTCCCTCTATATCAAATGTGGAAAAAATCATCACATAAAATAATCTTTTCATGGAAGTGTGGAGTCCTTCCTTTCCTTCATAATTTTTTCTAACAAAATCAGTCATCATATTCATTGAGCAAGAAGTGTGTAATGAATGCCACTCGCTTCTTTTCTATTTCCATTTGTTCCGTTTTCTTTGCACCAACAGGGCTTGTGGCTTCTTCATCAAATGAGTGTCGCAGAAAAAGCCGACCAAATATAGAAGCTGAAAGTGGAATAAAAAGATCAATCAATGTAATAATCTGAACATGATGAATCTTGATATGTGGGCATCATAAACTGAACAGTGAAACAAACAAATAAATTGAAAGAGAATCATTCCATGTCAATTTAAGTCTGACATACTTCAGATACAAAAAGTTTTTTCTCGCTTTAGAAGAAATTCCTCAAGGTTTCTATTTTTTTTTTTATTTCAAACAGATAATCTGCCTTAAAATCAAAAGATGCAAGAAAGTTGGTAATTTTTCTATCTGCCACTCCCTACTGACTTAAAATCATGTGATAATGAAGTTCATTTAATAGCTATACATCAGGTGGGAGATCTGTAAGAAAGGCATGAGTCAAGTACTATAAAAAATCATATTTCCTCATCACTTTAAACAAAGTTTTCATCGGTTAACAGAAATGTCTAAAGTTTTTACTTGTTCTAAATGATATAAATTTGGTCATGACTAAATAAAATTTATATATTTCAATACCTATAATAAGAAGATTTTATAGCACATAAGGCATTTACATCACAATAACCAAGTTAACATCATCAAATATTTCTGTATGTCTGCAATACCCTCATCATATTAGTAGGGTTTCATAAGTGACTCATTTCCTTTCTGAAAAAAGAAAAAAAATATGCTTAATAAAGTAAAAGGTTGTTCAATACTATTGAATATCATGATATGCCTTAGTTCTCAGTTCTTTATATTAAAAACATACAAATCAAGATGAGGGAAGAAAATAGCTGAAGGAAGTTATTTAACTTTATTGCAGTCTACTGTGTTCACCCATTTTGGGTGATGACGTCAGGAGAAAACGGTAAGCAGGGTCAATCAAATGCATTCACTGCACATATGAGCAAGGTTTCACATTTAACTATTTGAATAGAAAATTAGATTGTTCAGCTATGTTGCTAAAAGGATTACCACTAGTAGTTGTAGAATAAAAATTATCAGATAAATATCAATATTGGTAGAATTATTAGAATTTGTTGAGATATGCAAAGGTTTTGGGAATAAATATTTGGTTACTCACCCAGAGTTTTGACATCCAACTGATTACTTTCTGAATATTCTAACAATTCTCGTAAAAATGCACAGATATACTTGAAAACAGTTCTGTGATGTTCAGGAATGGTGCTGAGAACCTGCAGAAAAAAAAGTGAATAAAAAATGCCCAAGAATTTCAAGAGTAGAAAATCAACCATATTTTCCTCTCAAGAAAATATTTCTTAATAGAAAGCAATAAAACTACGACTGTAAAATATGGAAGTTGGAGTGAAGTCAGCTTTTGGAGGATTTGTTTGCTCAGTGACCATAGCAAATCTCTAGGCTTGACTGTATCTTTCCACACCAGCATTGTTGAGCTGCTTCTATGAATGAGTTTCATTATTTATAAAGATGCTATCATTTTTTTTCAAACAAAACATTCTGATTTCTTGCATTTATTTTAATAGAGATTCATGCATTAAAAACATTCTGTATAAAAATAATGCCATTTGAGATGCAATGTGAAATTTCATCCCTCTAAAGACATTATAGGCAAAATGAGTAGCAATAAAAGAAATAAAATTAACATTTTCTTCCTTGAAAATTTCTGTACAAAGTACAAATCAGATGGACACCATTTAACTGTTATTATTTCTTGACAAATGATTGCAATTTTATTTTTTATTTAATATGATTTGAATATAAATTTGTTTGTAAGGTGTAAGATTATATAGCCCATGTGTCTATTGCTCATAAAATGCATGTGTAGGATACCACAGCACTTAATAGTATTTGCTGGTATTTTAAGAAACATGATTCAATCAAAAATATCTTACAACCTAACTCAAATTCTTATCAACAATTGATGCATTGAATTGAAAAAAACTTTTACCAAATCAGTGAGCTTTGTTATAAAATTCTTCAAAGCCATTCCAAAAAGCCTACTCCACAGCTAAGTATTAAATCCTTTTCATCAGTCTAGCCATTTCATATTGACTGCTAATTGAATCAAATTTTGATTCTCATCTAAAACAACTTCAACTAGGTTGAAATAATGTGAATTTGATTGTTTTTTACAACTTATCAACCCTTCGCAGGTTATTCAAAGCCAGAAAATATTTTTAGATTGTAAGAATTTTTTTGAGATAATAATGATTTACTGATACAAGTTCACCTTTAGCTTTAGATTCATGCCTTTCCCAATAGTATTTGCACCTAGGTGAATATAATGGACTCAACTGGAATTGAAGTTATAAGACTGCCTACCCGCCCTCAAGAATAAAAACACTTATGTGATGTCATAGAAAACACAAGAGAATATATGCTGCACTCCTATCTATTACAGCAGAAATATTTAATTTTTTTTATCTCCAGTAGTCAAGGTAAAAAATACTGGCTTATGAAAGGGTCTTATCTTTGTCTATTGAATGCAGAATGATTTTGCATTATAGATTCAGTCTGATTTTAGATAAAGTAAGTCTTCTGAGTTTTTTTTTTTTACCTGTTTGCAGGCTTTACAGTTATTGCAGACCTCAAGGCACTTTTGGTGGACATTGTATGGTATTACAGGTTCTGGTAAACACTTGAGGAAGAGAATCAATGCTCCAGCCACAGAATGGATGCTGCCAGGTAAAAGAAAGTCAAGGAAAATGAAACCCAGAACAAACAACAATGAAAAGACATTCCAGTTTTAACATCTTAGTATTTGGGGATAACTGTGAAATCTAGGGTTCGATGCTAAAATGCTCAGTTGTTGAAATGCGAACAAAAAATAAAATAAAATGAAATCATTAAGAGCGCATTTTTTGGGGATTCATTCAGGTATATTTAGGAAGCAACACGTTTTACTCCCTGGCTAACATTATTACATATAGGAATGCTTTTAAGAATTTTACTAGTTTTTTCAGAGCTTTTTAGTAGTTATTTTATCTACAATATTACTTGAATAGAAATTCACTTCTGCCAAGTGAATTTACTAGCAGGGAAATACACAAAAGCTTCCATTTTCTTTTGGTCTGTAAATATTCAAGATACTCACTCAAATAAACCTCATCAACACAAACAATGTATTTTGCTATTATTTACACATTTCAGGTTATGTATAACATGCTTTGCCAAGATAGAATCCTGATAAACATTAAAAGCTCTCCTATCTTTGGATAATACATCAATAAAACTTTGGATAATACATCAATAAAACCCCATCAGATTACATAACAATATTCTAAACATTACTATTAAATGGACAGGTTCACATTATCAAACACAATCATCTATTATTTCTTCATTAGCCATTGCCCCAATATTTATTCTTCATAATGTTTAACAAAGTTGTACATTCAAAAAGAAAAAAATGATGTGTATATTATAATATATATATAGTACTGTCTCATAATAAAACCAACAATTTTACAAACACCACCAAATAAACATATGACCAATTATATTTTGGACTTTAAATTTAGAAATAACTTTAAAAAAAAAATACTTTGCTTCTTTTATGTGTCATTTAGTAGCTGGCATGTTGGTGAAGAAATGAGTTACATGTGCTATACACAGATTTGAAAAGCTCAATTGTTTTACCAAAAAATGAAATTGGCATGCAATCAGAAAATTTACCAAATTTCCATTTCTCTGAAGATCTTGAAACCAACAGAATGAGAGTGGTAAAATATCCTTTTGGACTTGACCACAAAAGAGCAGAATTTATAACAACTTGGTAAAGTTTAGGAAGAATTAAAAACAATCTTAGAAAGCTTAAAGAAGGACAGATGATTTCTGAACAAATGTAACATTAATTGCTTTAAATTATCTTGCATAAAAGTTAGAAAATCTGTTACACACTTGAATTTGCTTCAAGATGATCAAAATTCCAAATTTCTGGATAAAAACTGGTGGTACAATGGTAGCATCAACAGGGTTTATGTTTGTAAACTGCATGTATTTTTTTTGTTTTTTTTGTTTTTTTAAGTGTTTCACCCCAAGCAAGGCGAGAAGCCACTAGGACACAAGGGGTTACAGAAAATTTGGAGCAAGATCAGATAGGAGTGATAGAAGAAAGGATGAGGAGAAGGGTAGTGGATAGATCAAGGCAACTGATCTCTGACATTACATTTGAATAGCTGGAGATTATAGCTCTCAGGGAAACTGGAATAGGGAAGGGAGTTCCACAGGTAAGAGGTGCAAGACATGAAGCTATTGGAGTAGAAGAGATGGCTACATTTAGGAGTTTTGACAGTGAAAGGGCGAGATCGAGACGCCATCCTCGTAGGGAGCTTGAACTCATGAAGTCTGGGAACCAGCGAATGCAGCTCCTTGGAGCAATTGCCATGAAAGTATTTGTAAAACAGACAGAGAGAGGCGACGGCGCATCTGTGAGAAACTGACTGTAGACGAGATGCCAGAGCAGGGCCAAACATAAGCAATACCAAATCATCACTATTTTATTAGTCAGTTACCAAATCATTAGTAGAGAGATGGCTAAGATTCCTCATCTGAATGAATACAAACACTGGTATACTGTTTAAAAGAGTCCCTATTAGACAACAATAAAGAAACTCAACATTAAAATGAAGAAAAAGCTTCAAGTAAACAAAAATTCCTCTTTCCAAATATTGTTCAAATCATCTTTCTGAGTTTATTAATAAGATTACTGCTTTAAGAAATATTCCTATTAAGTTACCTGATGATGTTGGCAAAAGTGTTAAAATAGCATATCCAAAATATAAGATCAAGCAAATAAAAAAACAGCAAAGGATATGAATAGTTTCTGGCATGCCAGTATCCAGACAATCTCGTATTTTTTGAATTTCTCCAATGAGGCCACTTTCTTGGAAAAGACCCTCCTGCCAAGAAAAATGATAATTCAGCACTCGACAGATTTCAATTAATCAAAATTACAATGTTTGTAAATTAAGTCAAATTATAAGGAAGTAAACCTGGAAAAAATACTAAGTTTAAAAATTCTCATAAAGATATTTAAAAAAAAAAAAAACCCTTTTGCAAATATTTTAGAGTTATAAAAAGTAACAAGAACAGATAACAGGAAAGTGAATTTGTTGTAGGTATCTAAACAGAGCAAATGAAACTGTCATTTAGTAAATATAGTATAGTTCAAGTATCCATCTATACTGAATAAAAGACTTGAATGAAGCTGCTGTTATAATATCAATAAATTGATTTCCTATAGTTAAGTATTGTTTCCATCAGAATCAAGCTATTCAAAACTGATTAAATTATAAAACACAACTTTACATTTTTTTAATATGATCCACATAAACTTTTATACCAAAGGAAAAAAAAAAAATGAAATGTATAAGAAATATCTATTTTCCAGTCTTTGCTTTCAATTAATAATTTAGTCATTCATGGGCATCAATGATCCTTTTAAGTAACATTAGTAATCTCCAGTAACTTCATAAAGCAATTACTAAAGGAAAAACAAAGTTGATTTCATTTGTTCCTGGTAAATTTCCAATGATAAAATACTACAAAAATAGTAAATAGATTTTCTAAGAGAGATCATTCAGTGATATTGCTTTTTCAAAGCATGTATTTTTTTTCTTTTTCTAGAAATTATAGTTACAAATAGTATCTGTCACTAAAAAATATATTTCCAAATAACAGAAAAGAGGTTGAGCTCCCCACCCCAACACCATAAAGAGTAAAAAATTCTCCAAATCCAAAAGTATAATTAATCAAAGATTTATGAAGGATGATTTACTGTTGTTAAATTCATTTTCACAATTTTTTTCAATTCATATGAAGCATGAGTAAAGTATCCAATGGTTCATGTTTTAAAAGAAGCCGTTTAGATCAGGGGTTTTCAAACTGTGGTCCGCGGACCACAGGGGGTCCGCAAGGACAAGATAGGGGGTCCGTGGACAGCAAAATGGTTCAGTTAATGTTGATTTGATAATTGTAGATGTTAAATGACATTTAATATCACTTGCTGAACATTTTGACAAATATTTCTCGAAAGATGTTCCTGATAATATTGAAAATTTTGACTGGATCAGAAATCCATTTAACGTTGAAATAGCTAATAGCATGCTCACAGGAAATGAACTGGAAGAACTAGCGGAAATTTCATGTGACAGAACTTTAAAAATCAGTTTTGTGCAGCAACAACTTTCGAAATTCTGGCTCACTGTAGCCTCCGAGTATCCATTGTTATCTTGAAAGGCAATTAAGATTTTGTTACCGTTTGCAACAACATATTTATGCGAAGCAGGATTTTCGGCACTAACCAATCTGAAGAACAAATACAGATCCAGACTTGCTCCAGAAAGTGACTTACGTGTATGTTTATCAGTAATATCGCCAAGAATTGACAGTTTGTGCAAAGCCAAGCAAGCACATCCTTCTCACTAAGTGTGTATTAAAAAATCCTGTGTGTGTGTGTGTAAGTGACAATAAAACTTTTTTTTAAATACTATTACTGTTTTCATTTACATGTAAAATTAATATTTTAATATAACAAAATTTAATTTTGTTACATTTTGCAGCAACATGCAGCATTAATTTGAACACTTATGTCTAAAGTAAGCTTTCACCAGCTTTTATTGCATTAATGCAAAATTATGTTATATTCAGCAAATATTTATGGATAAATTTCATAAGCGTTTATAAGGTGATCCCTAAGATAAAGCCTGAAATATAAAGGGGTACGCAAGTCAAAAAGTTTGAAAACCCCTGGTTTAGATGACTTAAAACTTGTCAAAAAAACTTTCACATTCTGCACTTAATAAAGGGAGATAATTATATCACCTTAGAAGATACACTTAATTGCATCATTGGGAAAATCGTTAAAATTATTTTTACCAACACAAAAAAGTTTGCATCAATTTTCATTTCTTTAAGAAAGCTGTTGACTAATTTCACTGGGAAAAATAGTTTCTTGCGCATTTGTGATGAGGATGGTGATCTTAAAAAGATTTTGATGGTTTTAAAAGACTAGACTACAAGTAATTTTAATGCATATTATTGAAAGATAATTTGTAACTATTTTTAAAACTTCCTGAAGTTACAGCTTTTGGAGATTTACTGGCACTTAAAATTTGCTTATTGGCTATTTCTTGTAAGTGTGAAGCAATTGCTGTAAATCTATGCTCAACTTAATAAGTTCCACCAATGCTCAATGGAAAAGCTGGTGGTAAGTGTAGAATGCAAATTTCTTTTTAGCATTGCTTGATTTAGTGAAAACTTATGACAGAAGACATAAAAGGAATTTCAAAGACTTTTAGATTTTGCATCTAAAACTTCAAAACTACATCACTTATGCCAAATTTTATCCATTGGGAAAAGCAGTGAATCTCAATATTTTTTTTTTTGTCTCTTTTATTTGTTGTTACTCTTTATGAAGTTTTCACTTTGAGAGAAGTCTCATAAGAAAAATTCCTACTAATTTGTTTTTGCTTCCTGCCAGCATAATGAATGAAAGTTTCTGTTGAAAAATTTAAACAAACAAATCTCCTCTTCTGTTATTGATAAATCTACAAATCTGTCAGATAAAAAGCAAAAAGAATAGTTATCTCATTCTGTCTGAGTTTTCAGGATACATTTATAATGTAATGAACTATGAAAAAACTTATTACATTTTTTTCTGTTCCATTTAAATTGAAAAATTTTCAAGGTCAGGTGAATAAACCTTACAAAGAAAAAAAAGTAAACTTACAGAGATAGATTAACACTGACTTTGAAGTTCATAATCTATTGTGTTGGTTATTTTGACTCAGTGTTCTCCAGATAATGATTAATTTGAATGTTTTAATAAATAACAAAAATATGTGAAAAAACCTTATTTTTTTTTTTTTGACTAAAAGCTGTGACACTTACATATTTAAGAGAGAGAGAAAGAGCTCACTAGGCTGAATTAAATCTTATAGGTTACTTATAATGGTTATTAACCCCATAAATGTAGTAACTATTTGAAAGTAAAATCTACAATTTTAGGTTATTTCGGTTTCTTTTTAATGTTTATGAAGATAAAATATCTAGTTTAAATATTCATCCTAAACAACCAATAAACAATTTATTCACATTGATATAATTGTGTTAAAGATTATGATCTATTCAGATATTGAAGGACTAAAAACTATTAAACGACTGTTGATAAATGATACTTCGCTACTAATCAACACAACTATAAAATGTTAAGTACAACTATTTACAAGCCAGGCTTTTGTTCATAGATGTTTAATATTAGCAACATATTAAACTGTATTGGTTACAAAGGTGATAATTTTATTGATTTAGGAAATAACAATAAAAAATACTGGAAATTGAAACACAAATGTTTGATTTAATTACTTTAATGTCAGATATATATCATAAAATATTTTCCTTATTAGGTAAACTTTCCATCCGACAAAAAAAAAAAAAATAAATAAATAAATACATACAGGAAACCCTACAGATGAAACAAACAAGCAAAAAAGACAAATTATAATCATTGATAAAATTTGGAAGCATTTAAAAATAATGCTTTGAAAATTTATAAACTGATTTTTGTTGTCTATATTTAAATTTTCCTTCTTAAAAAAACTTATTTAAATAAGAAATTTATATTTCTTTTTAAATCACAATTATTACAGGGAAAGAAGTACTGAAGTGATTTCAGTATTAAAAAAAGGCAAGGATATAAAAGATATTCAGCCCTTAAAAATGAGCTTAACTAGTCACTGTTTCAAAATTAGCATAAAAGTCAGGAAAAACTTAGTCATAAAATTCTCTCAATATGGAAATGGTAACCACTAAAATGTTGATAAGGGGATTTAATCTCACTTGTGTTCGTCCAAACTTGTGAAGATGATCTATTAACCGCCAAATTTCTTTTGGTACTGCATAGAGTCGACCGCCCGTGGCTGCAATATCCACTTGCTTTAAACTACCTGGCTGTTCCTGAAAATAAAATACAATGAAAGAGTTATTTAGATTCTGTGGTTTTTCTTTTAGAACATTTCAATAGCTATTTTTTACAATCAAGTACAACTTTACAAAATGGAGAAAATCATGAAATAGAAAAAGATTGCAACATAGAAAACAATGCCATAATCATTAAGAAATTTATTAAATGAAAATACCAAACAAATTGGAATATAGAAATTTCACTTAGTAAGAAATATGAACAGATATCAAGCTAAATAATGAAATGCGATGTTCAAGAATTAATTTATCACCAAGTTGAATCTTGAGATAAAAAAAAAAAAAACTTTGTATTATGTGTCAAGCTAATAAATCTGTTTCGCTTTTACAATCTGGGAATAACCTGGCCAGTCTTTTATCATTTTGGCTTTTCAATAGCTGATACTAACAAGGGGACATATACTCCTCATTTAGTAAAAGTTTATTCTTCTAGATGATGGGCTGCCATTCTAGGCTAAAGAGTTCCATCTACTCTGGTTTGTGATCAGAATTTTCTTTCTCCTAGGCTGACTGCTGGCCAAAGCTAATGAGCCTAATGTACTTGATAGCTGCAAGGCAGTGAAAGTTTGAATTTAGAGTTTGCATTCTCCTAAACTGGCTGCAATTTAAGAGAGTCTGCCTTGCTATTTCTCAGAATTAGAGAGAGAAAAACTCTTACCAAATCAACAAGCTGAGCTACAGGTACTTCTCTGATAGGTCGCTGCATCTGGATAAGTGCTTCAATGGAAGACCCAAAACTGGTAGGAATGAAGTTACCATTTATGGTAATGTGACTTGGAGTTAAGAAATATACGGCTGAAATAAAATACTAACAAGCCCAGACACACGAGTGATATGTACTTTACAGACAATAATCAAATTTGTTATGATTTAAATAACATCCTTTGTAATTTTTTGAAGAAAACAGAATACAAAATTTTTTTTTTTTTTTTTTAAGAAAAATCCAAGATATATATGATTTCATGTTTGATAGATGATAAAACACCTCCACTTCCAAATGACTCAAATTTCCCAGGTTTTATGTGTTTGCATATTATTTTTTGTTCAATATATGTAAACAGATATTTAAATTTTAATTTTTTCTTCAGTTATGAAAAAAATTGTTACAAAAATCACAGAAAGCTAAAGAAATTCAACAATTAAGTAAATTTAATAAGCTATATTTTTTAATCATTTCACCCAAAGTGAATGTGAAAGAAAAATACTATTAAGGGGAGAGAACAATAAAAGAACAGGAATTAAGATAAGATAAAGATACTGAATTTAAATTTTTGAAGATCAAAGTTGATTGGAAAGCAAGAAGCTGGAAGAGAGTTCACAAGTATGAGAGAAGAAACTGTTAGTATAGAACTTACAGTTACATCTAGCAATTTCAAATGTAAAATGACAAGACCTAGCTGCCAATCTAGTATTGCACTTAAATTCATAAAGAGGAAAGCTCATCAGAAAAATTACCATAAAAGTATTTACAGAAAAGACACAAAGAAGCTACATGGGAAATTGATTGAAGTGAAGATGCCAGGTCAGGATTGATAACATTGCAGATTTTTCTTTGGATTTTATGAAGGATCACTAAATACATAACAGAAGCACTAGACCAGATGTGTCAGCAATATTCAATGAATGGATGAATTATAGGTTTATAAAAGTGTAAGATCGATTCTGGTAAGAAAGATTGTCTAGCGCAACACAGTGAACCAACTTTCCTAGCAGCAAACCTAACAATTGATTCAAATAATCTTTCCACTTCATGTCAGCCCAAGAAGGTGCAATGACCCACTCTCCCAGAGGTTAGCATCAGTTATGCTAATGGGAGGCAAAAACATTTCCCTGAGATGATTAAGAGAGAGCAGTTTTGTTTTGGAGGTGTTAAAATTAATAAGCCATTTTTCACTCCATTTAATAACAGATTGTAGGACATTTTTGAGATCAGCTGCCAATTTGACCTCATCAAACTTACCTTTAGGGCAAGAGTAAACAGTTGTGTCATCAGCATAGATACTAAGTTGAAAACTGAGAAGATCAGAAAAATTAGAACAATGTAGGTACAAGAATAAAGCCCTAGAGAACACCCACATTACTGTTAAAATATTTAGAAGTCATTCAAGATAACTTTCATTTCGCGATTTGATAAGAAGGATTGAATCAGATCAAAAATTTGTCCAAAATTACACTTGTGAAGAAAACCAGCATATCAAACCAGTCAAATGACGGACTGAGATTCAACATTTTTATCTAAAGCTTGATAGACACTTTCAGTAATAACTGTTAATACATGTGCAGTTGTCATAGATAAAGCTATATTGTTTGATGAGGTGGGATGCTTAACCTTCATACTTGATTTAGTACTTTGCCAAAGAGAGGTAGAAAACTAATAGATCAATAGTTCAAAGGATCAGATGGTTCATCAGTGTTCTTCAAAACAGGAACTACAGAAGAGGATTTCCAGCAATCTGGAAAGCAAGAAGCAGCATGGCATCACTTGTAGAGTTTAAAAAGAACAGAAGCCAGTTCAGAAGCACATTTCTTAAGGACTATTGTAGGGATGCTATCCAGTCATATCCTTTATGGGGATCCAGTTTGCAGATGATAGCAGAAACCATGACCAGAGTTATATGTGTATATATATATATATATATATATATATATCTCACACAGTAGAGACTCAGTTTTAAGTGGATAGTGGAGAAGTAGAATTGGAAGAGACTTTATGAGCAAAACAATTTTTTAGCAGAAAATGATAACATCTGAAATTGAGTGAAGAGAGGATAGATAAAAGAATTACATTCATTTAACACACTATTGCAGAGTTGCTAGTAGTCATGAGAACTAAACTTGTTAGATGTTATGCAGTGTCTCAGTCTGTCAGCACACAAAGATTTAGCCTCTTTGAGGACATGTTTACAATTATTAAAAGTGGACACAAAAAGACGCTTGTGATCAGTACTATCACATTGGTACAGCTGGAAAAAGTGATTCCTATGGGCTATAGTGGCTGAACAGGCAGGAGTGATTTCCACTGGTATTTTCATGAAGGTACAAAAGTATCGATGCCAACTTTTATTCAACAAGAAACAGTGACACAATTCTCAATAGAAAGGTTAAAAATTTTACTCCAAGGGGCATCACAAAGAAAATCACAAAATGAATCCCAATCAGTACACTGTTAACAGAAAGTCTTGTGGATGGGGGGTTCATGTCTAATAGCTGACTCAAAAGAAATATGAATAGATACTACAGCATGATCCAAACAGAGTTGCTATGCTTGTCAAGAGCCAGAGGGTAAGGAACAAATCAAATAAAGAAGCATGTAGTATTATTAAGGAAACAAGTAGGGAAATCCATTATTTCACTGAGAGAGAGAGCCATTTTTATATTCTCAGATATTTTGTCTAATATATTACAGTAATGAGAAGGAGAGTGATAAAGGAAAAAGAAATAGCTAACAGAGTGCAATAAAGAAAGTAGAAAACACATAAAAGAATCATCTGGAATCTTTCAAGTGCTTTCTACTTGCCAATGGAAGATTTTCCTGGATGTAAACACTAAGGCAATTTCCAACAAAGATAACCTGGAGCAGAGACTATATTGGTAGCAATAGAAGAGTATAAATTAATTTTGCAAAGAGCTAAAGATCTCTGGATATTTCAAAAAGACTCTACAAAATTATGAATAACATGAACATCGACGAAAGAAAAGTTGAGGGGGTGATAGGTGATTTTTGTTTATTGGTGTAATTTTATTTCTTATAATTATAACTGTCATGAGATTATTTTAATTTTTAAGGTGAAAAAGGCCTAAATAATTATCACTATCGTCTATGGAAATACAAACTGGCTGGAAGGTGGTTAAGACTAAAGCATAATGTGGTCACAGGGTTGCCCACCAAATGTACTTGCAAGGACAACTATCCATGCACTATTTGGCACTGCAAATATCTATTATGCAACTATTGACTAGAGCAGCCTCTCTAAGAACTACAAAAGAGCTCAGGCTCCTTGCTTCCAGTCAGGATTCAGTAACCAGAAAACTACCAATTTGGTACTCTCAAAATGAAAAGTCACAGCCACTAATCAGTTCTTTCTATGTGCCGTGTCCTTTCTGAATGTAGGCAATCAAGGTTCTCCACCTCCCTCTATCCCTTGCAGCTCTCAACAAGTTTCTTCCCTCTGCCACCTCCCCCCCCCCAGACCACATTTTTTCATCCACTTGCTTAAGACCACTAAGTATATCGTGTTATTTTCCCTTGTTTCTCTTTCCCTCTATTCTGTTTTCTTGTAATTTATACTTAGTCACTTCTTCACACTCTCTGTTACTACCTTCTGTAGGAGATTTTATAATTTCTTTTCTGTGTCTGCTATCGGTACTGTGTCGTGTGTATATTATGTTGTTAAAATTGTGGCTGCCAATGCCCCTGGCATGGTTTCCAATTCTCTCAGAATTGCCTTGCTGTATAGGTTGAACAGGTCAGGTGAGAAGACGCATCCTTGCTTTACACCCCTATTTTTGTATATTTGCTGGACTCATTCTATACAATCATGTATACTGTTTGCTACCAGTATAGGGTTTTGATTATTCTGATATCTTTCCCGAATATATCAAGGTTGTTGAGCAGTTCCAGCAGATCTTTATGGCATATTTTGTCGAAGGCCTTTGATAGTCTATGAAACAGATACACATCATCCTGCATTTGTATCACTCTTCCTGGTAACATTCTGAGCATGAATATGGCATTCATTGTTCTGGCGTCTTTAACAAACCTGCACTGTTCTCATCCTATCTCTGGCCTGATTCTGCTGCGCACTCTATTTATCAGAATACGGATGATGAGTTTTGTCACGTGACTCATTATTGTTCGGTGGAATTTGCTTTCATTTGGTTTCTTAGGCATTGCTATAAAGATAGATCTTCCGAAGTCTTCCAGTATTTCCCTGCTGTTGTAGATTTCATTTGTTATTTTAGTGATCTTGTCTATGCCAAAGTCATCTAATTTCCATTACAATTTTGTCTGGCCCAGCTGCCTTATTTCTGTTCAATTTGGCCAATTTGCTTTTACTTTGATTTTCAGAATTCCATGTCCGTCAATAGTTCTGTGTATTACTGGTTGTTCTCTTTTGTTGTGGAAGAGTTCTCCAATATACTCACTCCAGTATTGAAGAATTTTTCCTTCTCTATTATGAGAATTCCATCCTTTGATTTTAAGCAACCTGTTGACGAGCATGTCTTCTGTCCTGTTAGTTGCTTTATTTATTTGTGCATAGATAAATCACTAAAAAGTTTAATCAGGTATTCCATATTTATTGCATCAATGACTGAATTTATTTAAGTTTATTTATTTAAAAAAAAAAAAAAAAAAAAAAAAGGGTAAATATTTATCTTTTATATAACTACTCCAGACTATGAAGCCTTAGTAAAATGTCGACTGACCATAATAAGCTTTACATATTTTAAACAGTGGAGGTTAAATTTAGCCCAAAATTGGAAAATTTGAAACTGCACAATAAAGTAAAATAATACTTTGGCAACATTTTAGTTTTACTTGTACACTTTGACTATGAAAGAAAAATATTCAAGTTAAAATATTAAAATTTTCAAATATTTAAGAAAAAAAAAAGACAACATCTGATTTGACTTGTTAATGATTGATAATTATAGGTAGATTAATCAATAATTATTATCCATTGTAGCTTTAATAGAATTTCTAGTTAACAAAAAAGAAAAAAGTATAAATTTAGAACACAACCAAATTATTTCCTCCTGTTACTACCTTGTCTAGGAGTTCCTTGAGTTTTTTCTAACATCTGTAGCTCTTACACTGTTAAGATTTTGCTCACTGATAATAAATCCTGGTAGGACATTGTCTCACTGTAAAAGTTAAATAAATTCATTGAGAAGATGAATTCTTGTATTTTGGCCTTTTCAATTTATTATGTACTTGCACAATTCCTTTTTTATCCAAATACAGGTTGTTTGCTCCCATTAAAATTCTAATATCTACCTCAAATAAATCAAGGTTTCTTAACAGTTCAAATAAATCTTTGTGTCATACCTTATCAAATGCTTTTGCCTTATCTACGAAATATAGATATATAGCCACTCTTCAATCCAGAAAACCAATGGCATTATACAGTGGTTAGTGAGCTAGGCTTACAAACTATTTCTACTATAATGAATTCAATCTTCACTGGGCATTAAACTAAATTTCAATAGGACCAAGACAGATATAAAGGATATAAAGCAGTCCTTTCCCCCGTGAAGATGTAGCACCAATATGTCGTCTATGGTATCTTCATTACTGTTTAGTTTACACACAGATGTTTCATTCACTTTGACCTCGAGTTCTATTTCTTGAAGGTCACCTGCAAATAAACAGCAAGCAAAAAATCATATATATATATATATATATATCCATCCTTCTATCTGAAGTTAAAATTATACTAGAAACCTGATATCAAAAAACAAATTTATGCTAACAACAAAAATTTACAGAAGCAAGATTAACAATTGGCTTGTTTCAGCAGTTTTTCAGAGTGTGAATTATCCAGAAAGTTAAAAGCATGAATTATACTGGAAAAATCATCATCAATAGTGTCAGTTTTAGGAAAAATAAATAACGGGAAAAAAATATATCTCCATAAGATTTGAAGGTACAGTGCAAGATAAATCATAAGTTTTCATAATTTTAACAGGACCAAAAATTGAAAGAGTAAAAAAAGAATTATCCTCATTTTTTTTAAAGAATGTCATATATTAATTGATTCATGCTAATGTTGTGATCCTTGGTATGGCTTTAATTTTCTATTACAAGTAATGTATTGTATTAAGTTGAATAAAACCACTAAGCAGATATTTTATCTTTTTATAATTTATTTTTTATTCTAGAATGCTAAAAGAAGAGGTAATTGAACCTAATGAGCCTCCATGGAGGGTCAAGGTGCTGAAGATATTAAGAGGTTAGTAACAGATTTCTCTCAAAAAGATAAACGGTTTCCCTTTAATGGATGCATATCTACTTCCACACACTAATGTACTGATTGATAAAATTGAAAAAATGTAGCTATTTTCAGTACATTGAATTTTCATAGTGTGCACCAACAGGTTGCCATCAAGGTCAAAGATATACTATACATGGCATTTGAGGTTATCTATAATTGTTGGAGGTACCATATCTTACCAATTTCACTGAATTCCTTTTGACATCTATGATTAGCATCCATTTGTTTATAAGTGAAGAGCTACCTGTACATGTGGAAAAGCTATATCCACCTGGTTAACCACTCAGGGTTGTATGTTCCTCTAATGTGAAGTATCTAAAAACAAATATGACTCTTGTGAATTAGGGTGAGTTAATTGATATAAATCTTACAGATTTGCATGTTAGGCATTCATCACATGTCACCAAAAGAGCATGAAATCCATGACTTCATTGAGCCTGTTACTAAAGTAGAAGTTAAACACATTAAGAATATGAAATCTTATGATATACAAGGACAGCGTATACTCACATTAGATTTTACATCAGAAAGAACAGGAACATTATATGCCAGCTTAAAAGTTAACATCAGATTATTCAGAGATTGGTCTGACAGAACAGCCTAGTCTGCAGTGTTCAAAGCACTCTGGGCACCATCCTTGACATTTAAGAGATTACTCCTTGTAGATTTTAGATTAACCATGCCAGCTAATTTTGTAAAATCTTATCAACTTTATTGATTACAATCCTTTTTCTTGTGTCTTAATCAATCTGCAATGTTAGATTAGTTTGTTATAACTTCAGGTTATTAGTTTTGTTTGTACTGTGTAATAAAAGTAACAAGTAATTATTTCCCTTCATAAACATCTGACACCTCAAAATGTATTTATTTACTGTCTAGTACATAAAATACCTAGGGGAGAATGTTGTATATGAATTGTTTCTTGTCAGTTTTGTGACCTTTTGTGTAGTTTTAACTTGCTGTTACAAGTATTGTATTTCTATTGTTTTCAGATATGTTTTAAGCTGAATAAATTTTATCTTCTTGTATTTATGACAACATTATAATTACATAAGACAGATGATCTTTCATATTTGGATTTAATGCTCACAAGTTCAAAATTTTGTCTTAGATCTCTATATGGCAAACCCAAAACAAATCAGTGTATAAAGAACAAACATCAATCAAAATTTACCTGGCATCAGAACAGCTTTGTATGGAGATACCTTCAACCATGGTTTGCAGAAATTGCTTCCCTGGGCTTTCTTTATAAATTCAAACTCAACTGGGCCCTAATCAGAATGAACAATTTTTGTTACTATATAAGTTTTATTTTAGAACAGAGAAGAAAAATTCAAGTAAACATCCAAATTCACTGCATATAATAAAACCTAACAATTTCAAAATATACAAAATATGCTTCCTACAAAAAACAAAAGAAAAACTTGTCAAAATTATACATCCCTAAATATCAGTAAAGGGTGTAAAACAAGTTGGTTACTTAAGATTAGTGTTTCAACATTTCTAATTAGAAATAAATAGGCAAAATTTTGTTTAACTGTGCCTCAACCTTTGTGGGTAGTTTTATGACTAGTAGGTATTTTTCTGGCATTTTTTCTGGGAATATTTAGAGAACTTAAAACAATTACTTGGTCAATTATTTCAGAGCATCATTTTACTTATGATTATTGCCACATGGTGCAAATAATAGTCAGTGTATTATTTAAACAAAACCATAATCAATCAACAGTGCCTTTTTATTATAAGTGCACCAATCTCTGTGGTTCTCAAACTTTTGACATCAGTAGCATTTGAGGGGTTAGGGATGTATGTCTCTAACATTGCTAAGGTGTACCCAATTTTGATTTCAAATAGTGGCTTTGGTAAATTGAAAGTTCAAGTACTGATTGTGGGTATGTCTTAATTCTTGTCAAATACTGTCCATTTTAACAGTGTCTGTTTTCAACTTCTTCAACACCTGTATAAGAATTGTTTCATTTGTTATCCATATTGGGGTCAAAATAGATGAAATAATTTTCTTGATTTTAAAAGGAGATAGTTTTGCAACTGGTCTTTACTGAATTGATTCTCATACTATGAATTAATTTAAGTTTTTTTGCTCTGTTTCATTATTAGAACTTGATTCCATGTGGGGCTTTGTTGCTGGTTTTAGTGAAAATTTTACTTTTCACCATTCTTGTTCCCCACCCACCTGGTAGATGTCTTTTTGTGGTGGTGGTGAACCTCAATTGGTTGGATATAACAGGGATATAAAAGTGTTATATGCACTTTAATTAGTAGCTACAAGCACCTGCAATCCTTTCATTTCTTCACACTAAATTGGCAAAGCATAAAGGAGACTACAGCCATATCGAAGATTTTCTTTCCCAAGGTGATTGACCAACTTCACCAACCTAAAGGGTCAATTGCTGATTTTGTTGTCATTTCATTTATTGTTAATGTTACGAAATTGCCAGTGTATTTTGGTGTTAGTTCCTGACGAGCAGATTGATCTCAAATGGATCCCTCTGACCACCTGTCTACCCCACGTATGGTCCTAAGTGGATTGCTGCAAATCAATAATAGGTTTGCCTATCATCCCATACATACACCTCCCCATTCTTTTGAACAGGAGTAATAGTTTATCCTTTGTTTCCTGTTTACAATTGCGTTTCCTGTTCCTTCTAAAGTTTTCTCTGTTTCTTTCACTCAGAGTAGCACATTGTGTCTTAGTGGCAACAAAACTATTTTAATTAGAACAACTGATATTCTGAATACTGAAAAATGATTATGAAAGCAAAACTCTTTTCTCCCTTAAACTGAGAAGCAAAGATTTTTTTTTAAGAGCCCAATGTCCCCAAGAATGACATTTTAAAAAGGACAAGTTTTTTTTTTTTTTTTATACTTCTGACCTGTTTCTAAACACAAATAAAATTTGATCAAAATATAACGTGTTTACTTTTTTAAAATATAAAAAAAATTAATTATTTTTTAACATTATTTGACAATAAATTTGGCCAAAATTTTCTATAAATTGAAAATTTACAATTATTATCCAAATTACAAAATCAAATTTCCTGAAGAGACGATTTTTTTCTTATAATTAATTTCTTGATCAAATTTATTTTCTAAAAAATTAAAATACAAAAAAAAAAACAGATTTATTTTTTACTTTTTCAGAATTAAATAGCTTAATATTTTTTAATGTCCATCTCCATTCCACACGCAAAAAAAAAATGAATATGAAAACTATTTATTATTGGTTATTTATACTGTTTAACTATGGGAAATAGAATTTCATCTAATCTTACCTGCCCAATATTGGCTACAATTAATTTTTGTTTCTGGGATTCATAAAATTTGACATCTTCAAAGGTGAACTGTAAATAGAGAAAATAAATTTATTAAAAACCAATATTCATTAGCAGATGTTGATATTCTACAAAACTGTAAACCTAGTTAATTTTCAATTGTTTCTGGTTTGCCTTGTGAAGTAAACATTGAATAGATATTAATAAGCAGATTGTTAAAGAAGTGACATTTTTTTCATTTTCAATATTTCAAATTTGTGATAGTTGGGCTGCTGTAGCCAATAGTTTTTATTCTAATTCATGTATGCTGGATATTTATAGAATTGGCGCAGTCAAAATTAAATAGAGTGACATATTTTGTAAACTGCATGACTAAATGAAATTTAAATTGTTAGCAACAAATCTAGGGAAAATGCTTAAGAGCCTATAACACAATTTCTCTACCAATCTTGAACATCATCTGCCTTGGATATTATTTTTATACAGAAAATCATATTCATTATCTATTTGTAGCAAAAGAACTAAGGCTTATCCTATTTTTTACTGGTAAAGGAACTGACAGTCATACTCACATCTGTGGTATCTATCTTCACTTGCGGCAGATATTCATTCTCAATTCTGTCTAATCGTTTCATAATGTCTTCATAAACCTTCTTTGACTTCTCTTGGTCTATTACTTTCAACTAAAAGATAAGAAAATGGAAATTGATGAGGAAAACAAATTTATGCCATTCTAAAAGACTTTATTGATTTATATCAAGTTAGGGTTAGGGAATTTTTTGTATAAGTTCAATGAATCAGTATAAAAGACTTTAAATTTCCTGCAGATCTCTAGCAGGAAAAAGTTTATCACAGAAAAATGAAAGTTAATGCATATTTTAAAAAATAGTACCATTATTTTTTGTTATAAATGCACTCATTCTTTTCAATTATTAATATAATTTTCATCTTTAACAAATTAATCAGACCACATTGAACTGAATAATCTAAAAATATCAATCATTCAACATCAAGTTGATGAACAAAGTTAAATATGGAAATTCAAAATTGACATTAAATAAAACATAAATACAGAAGAAATTAAATAGCTTAAAAGATTATCAAAATTAAATAAAATGATCTAGTAATATTTTTCATATAACTTAATATTTACGCTGTTTAAAAGAATTCTAATTAGCAAATAGTTAAATGTCAAGCTTGGTTTCACTGAGTTTGGAAGGTGTTGCATTGTATTGTTCTATGACATGTGATCAGTAATCAACTTCTGTCTGTCTCTTACTTTACTATACACTTCATATTTCTATTTAACATATGCAAATAAGTACAATCCTATTTACCAATCCACTACACCTCCTTGAAATGAAGTGGTTTAATGCCTTTGGTTGTTCTCAAATTTCTACCTCTTTTTTCCTCTCCACCTTGAAGTTTATGCCCTGTTCTTTTTAATGGAGATACTGGTCTCACTTCATCATCATCATCTGTATCTGAGTCACTTTCGCTATCATCCATAGGCTCATCTCCTATTGCATTATCCTGATCTGAAGAACTCAGCCTTTATTTTTTTTTTTTACAATAGGTTTTTCTGCAAGTATCCCTTTTAAATCCTTGAATGCTAATCTTTTGAAATTTGGTACCCTAAATATGATATTGTATTGCAATCAAATTTACATTTGTCTCTGTTTATTGGCATCTCTGCATTTTTTAACTTATTTTTAACACATTGTTCTCTAAAAAAAAAAAAAAAAACAAAAAACAAACAAACAAGAGAAAAAGAAAAGAGAAAAAAAAAAAAGAAAAGAAAAAGGGACACTTGTCATTTTTCACTCCAAAAGACATTTTTGCCCATCTTAATAATCCTATGGGGATGTTTATTGTGGTAATTTCTTTGTATTTGTATTTGATTGTAAGATAGTTTTAAATCAATCTTTGCAAAACATTCCATGCCTGATAATTTGTTGATAGCAATTTCGATATTGGGAATAGGAAAAGAATCAGAACATATTTTATGATTTACACCTATTTTAAAATAATCACATATTCTTAAATCTCCATCATTTGCAAGACTACAATAGGAACATGTTCTACCATTTTCTTTAATGTAGCAACTACCAAAGGTGAATAGGTAATTTACGAGACTCAAAATTTTTTTTACAGGTGGCACTATTTTTATTTGATTGTATACTTGCTTTATACCCCCCTTTAACACTCCCGTTTTTACTTTTTCTGATTTTATGTCACTGATTTATTTCAACATATCCACCTTTAGAACATCTACACCTAGTAGTCCATCTTTTTTTCTTTACATTCCACTACTGTAAAAGGAATAATTTCAAATCACACACAAAAGTTCTATTGATTTGTTTGTTTGTTTGTTTGTTTTGTTTAACGGCATTCCAACCTTAGTGGTCACTTTAAGCTGAAAATGATTTTGGTATAGCTTGCAACATTATTTCTTTCAAAAACATATAGCTGGCAACATCATTCTTTCAAAAATGTATAGCTGGCAACATTATTTTTTTCAAAAACGTATAACTGGCAACATTTTTTTTTTTTTTTTTTTTTAAAACATCATCCTTTCACAGTGTTTTGACCACAGTTACAATTCCATTGAATAAGATTTTGTTAAAAGACATATAGCTGGTAATATTTTTCTTTTTTTAAACGTATAGATGGGAATATTATTTTTCAAAAAAGTAGAGCTGGTAATATTATTTTTCCAAAAACGTATGGCTGGTAATATAATTTTTTCAAAAACATATAGCTGGTAATATCATTTTTCAAAAGCACACTGCTGGCAATATTATTCCTTCGAAAACTTATAGCTGGTAATACTACTTTTCCAAAACCGTATAGCCGACAACATTAATTTTTCAAAAACGGTCTTTCTGTTGGACATAGTTTATTGCCATACCCAGGACGTGGATGCAGTTTACCACCATACCCATGCATGCGGATGCAGTTTACCGTCATGCCCATGGACGCGGATGCAGTTTATCGTCATACCAATGGACTCGGATGTAGTTTATCATCATACCCATGGACTCGGATGTAGTTTATCGTCATACCCAGGACGCGGGCTAGATTGGGAGTTCACTATTTGCCCATAGCTGGCACCCTAACAGGTGCTACCACCCTGGGTCAGGGTGGACCTGGGAACATCAGCAATTAAGAGGTGGTTCCACGCTCCTCAAAACCTCCTGATCAGAGGCCTTGCTGTTGGATGCAGTTTAACACCGTACCCAGGACAAAGTTCTATTGAAGTATCTTAAAGTTTTTATAAAAGATCTATTGTCTCAGTTTAACTTTTTCTGAATTTCAGTTTACCCATTTGTCACCAAAAATTTCTTGGGATCAGAGTGACTTCATTCCCCATATCCACTAGCATTGAAAACTCCATCTGTCTATATTTCTGAGATGAGGTATTATCTACACTATTTACATTGTTCAGACCATCATCCTCATCTTTGTTGCCATATTTATCACAATGTTTCTGTTTGGTTGGAATGTTGAACTGAACCCTTTATTTCATTCGCTGGAGTAGACTGTTCTAGTTCCATGTGTCATGTTTAATGGATGTCAGTTATCTCCTGTTAATTCCCCTCTCCAAGTTCTTCAGGTATTGAACTCACACTCTTTGGGTCCTGTCACTGGATCTAACTAATGCCTTTATCCACTGTGCCATGTGTCCTTGGAGACATCTGTGTATGAATTTCTGGATATCATAAACCTATTGTCTTCAGCAACCATTTTTACCAGTACTCATATTGAAATTTTTGCTGTTATCATTGCATTTACAACACCGAGCAAGAGTCATAAGTGGCAACCCAGAAACATTAGATAAAGAATTGGTCAGTATAAGCAGTACCCTACAATGTAACAACTATCCTGGGTACATGACAGCAGCCCCGATAAACTGGGATAGGCGGGTACAAGAGGAGGACAACAACACTGAGAAAAAAGTCTGAATGCCTTATGTGAAGGGGTTATTGGAGAAAATACAAAGGATCTGCGGTCCATATATCATCACGACAACTTTCAAAAGATGGATAACATTTCGCAGATACCTCTCCTGAGTAAGACCCCTCATAGAGAACATGACTAAAGACTGTGTGTATACCATCCCATGCCTCTGCGGAAAGAAATATAAAGGGGAGACAGGCTGCGACCTTAAGGTAAGGCTTCAAGAGTTCCAGAAAGCTGTAACACGAGGGGAAGTGGAAAAATCAGGTGTGGCTGACCACATATGGAGAGAAAAGGGAAATCACTGCCCTCTGTGGGATCAGGTTGAAATTATAGATAAAGAACATCAGTGGAAAATTTGTAAACTTAAGGAATCAGCACATATGCTAGGCCACAAAAATCTCCTGAGTTGACCAAGCATAGAAATGAATACAATATGGGAACCAGTAATAAGGAGTGCCAGAGAAAAGCAATAATAACAGCAAAAATTGCAATATGAGCACTGGTAACTTTTTAGGCTGTAAGCTTCTTTTTATATTTTCTGAAATTTCAATGAAAGTCAAATTCTCCAATTGTTTGTAGGTATATCCTAACAGAAATTTTCTTTACAGCTTCCCAAACAGCAGTTGCTAGAAAGTAGTCAGTTATTTCATTTTATCCCATTCTTGCCTGGTTGTCTTTCAATTTTTTAGCCCTAGTATGGGCTGCAACACTCCAAATCCAAGTCTCAATAAATTCTGGTTCATCCAAGTAACTTAAATATCCTATTAGCAATGCCATATTGTTGTATTGTGTTGTTCTATGACATGTGATCAGTAGTCAACTTCTGCCTGTCTTTTAATTTACTATACTCTTTATATTTCTTTTACTTAACATATGCAAATAGGTACAATCTTATTTATAATCAACCACAGAAGGAAAAATAATTTTGAAAAAAGAATGGAATCATATTTAATAATGTTTTTTTACAGCATGCCACAAAAAATCATGAGAATAAAACTTTAAAAAATAATATCTGCAGCTTAAAGAAAAAAAAACATTAAATTAAAATGTCTTTTTGTAAGAAAAGTATTGCATAGCGATATGACATTCATAGTAGAATTCTGAAATGGTTTTATTATGCCTAAAGTTTGTTGGGCAGAATATCTTCATAATAAATAAAGATCAGAAAAATATATATATTTTTTTTTTTTACACAGCTTACCTCTTTGCATAAAAAACTATCATACAATATTTTAAATACTTCCTTTCACTTTGTCAATGCATCTGAAAATTTGAAAAGAGAATACCTACTCACCCCAACACTGAAAACAGCACTGACAGCTTTGTGATCACTTATCTTCAGTTCATTGTGAGATTGGTAAGAATTTTGGCACACACAATTACCTTTCCATAATATTCTGTCACACCAAGCAGGAATTCGAGATTTTTCACTGCAGAAAATAATGGAGCCACAATATACAAGAAAAACTTGCAATTAAAAAAATGTTTAATATCTAAAAAACATTATTAACAATGTTATCAATATTAATCATTTTTTCAATTAATAAAATTCAAATGTCAAAAGATGACAGAAAATTCTTAAATAATTTATTGGATAGCAAAAAGCTAGATTATGATACATGAGGTTTTAATAAATGTTACATGTGACATTCAATGGACATTATGATTGCTAGATCCAAGATCTATTACATTACATATTTCATGAAGTATAGTTGTCAGCAGATGTTATGATTGTTTTCAATGAAAGTTAAAACTGTTTAAGTGAGAAAATAAAGTATAAATAAAACAAAAAAGTTAATCAATAAAATTTTTTTTTTTACAAAAATAATATTCTGTTTAAAATAATGAATATCTTGTAGAATATTTTAAAATTTCCAATTTTTGAAGATTGGGGGGGGGAATGTTAGTAAAAATTATACTGATTTAAAAATAAAACAAACTTTAACACATAAAATATTATGATTTTCTTTATTCCAAATAGAATATGAAAATGAGTTTTTACATTCAATTAATCCTAACCTTGAATCCCAATCATCAGTGCCAGAATTGTATTTGTAAGTTGGTTTAAAGTTCACTTCCCCTTCAAGAAAATTTTCAAAGACATCACTATGCCCAAGTTGTCTGTAAAGCTGTAAGTATTTAAAAAAGGAAAAACATTTTTGAATTTGAAACAATGAATTAGAAAAAAAAATCATTGTTATTTTATATTAGCTGCTTTCCATTGATACAGAACATGTGAGTAAACACCCTTTACTACATATTAATGTATATATTATCAGCTGTATTTTCAACTGTTGCACTTTATCTTTCTAATGAATAAATAGTAAATAATTATCAAGTAGTTAGTAACTGTATCTAACACAAAATGCTCATCAATATTTAAACGTTGATATAAAAGCATTAGTCCCATGGTGAGACTTACATTCAAGCATATGGCAAGCCTCTTGCTGCTCTATCGCCACTTACATGGAAAGTACTTGAACGAACTACATTCATTGGTTCCACCAGTTCTAATCTTCACAGCAAGGACCTGCCATGCCACTCACATTGTAGCAAGTCACCCACATTCCATCAGTGAGAAGTAAGTTCCATTCCAGCTTCTTCCCATAAACCATTGCTTTGTAGAACAGACTCCCAAAAGGATGTTTCCCCGATCACTACAATCTTAACCTGTTTACATCTAGGGTTATCTTCCTTGCCTATCCATCTAAACTACCTCCCAATGTAACCTTCTATCTTGAGTGGCCCCCATGCCAGGTAAAGGGTGAATGTTATTATAAAAAAAATAAAAATTAATAATAATAAAGAATACAAAAAAATATTCAGTTTACCTAGTTGCTGGCAAAATTTCTACTTTATACATCAAATTGAGTCAAAATTTAGGATTGATAAAATTTGAGGCAATCACTTAAATTATGGTTACAAACAATAACAATCCTTGTTTAATCCTTTCACACCACTCCAATCAAATCATTAAACAGAATAAGAAAAAACACATCAGAAAATCTAAATATTTTTCATTAGTCACTGAAAATTCAACCTATAATAATTTAAGTAAAATCTCTTAACAACATTAGGACACAATTTACAATGTAAAAACTCAAAATAGTATGGCAGCAGATTAGAGCCTACATCATCGTAAACTAATTACAATGTAAACTTAGGTATGATGTGTAAAAAATGTCTAAATCTAGGAGAATATAATTATGAATATGTTAATCTACAGATTAAGCAATTTTGCCTTTTGAGAATTAGTGAATGGGTTAACTATTTGTTAACATGAAATAAAAAAGTAAAAATTTCCTGTCTGTAAGAAAAATCAATTATTGAATAAGCACGAAAAAAAAAAAAAACTATTTTCATTTGTACATGTTATTAAAACAAGTTGAAAGAACTGTATTAATCAACTTACTTGATCAAACTGTATGAGTTTGTTGTACATTTTGTGCTCAATTAATTTTTTTACATCAACAATATCAATATCTGATATTCGGTAATTTAAATCACCAATCCAAAAAATTATTCTGAAAACAGAATGAAATATTTTAGTTTAAAGCAAGTGAAATACAACAAAAATCCTTTCTTTGTTTTAACATAGAATATATTTTTAAATTAGTTTTTTGCTCCTTTAAATTAAAAGTTGTAGCCAAAGATTACAATCAATTCAAATGATTTGGCATGAGATGCAATTTGTACATTTGCTTCCATGACAAATGAAAATTTATAAAAAAATATACCAAAATTTAATGTGGCCTTTCTAGACTGGTTTTGTTTAAAAATGAGACACTTGATTACATATTAGACAAATCAGTCATATCTTGAAAAACATACAATTGCTTAATCTTATCAAAACCCATAATTTCTATAGATTGCATTTACAATAGCTTTAGTCTTTCATGCAAGATGATTAAATGTGTAGAGAAAGATGAGGATATTAATATAAAAAAGAAATTATAAACTGACTTACTCATGATCATCCATGGTAAGATTAGGAACAAACTGTCGAAAACGGAGATGAGAACTTATATCTCGATAGTCCTGAATGAACATTCAAGTAGAAAAAAAAAAAAAAAAAAAATCAAAGGTAAAGCCACAAACATTTTTTTTTAAGGAACTTTGGAAACTTTGGGCACTTATTGAAAATATTTAAAAAATTTATATGTCAAAACAATAAGGAAAGAAAAGCAACAGAACTGAAAAAAATCAGTTGAAAGTTCATGATATAGAGAAACATGATTGATATGAGTAAATAACCAAATTATTTTGAACATTTTGTCAGTGCAATTTTATAATTACATTCTTGAGCTAGTAAGATATTAATGTAATGGAAAGAAAAAAATATTCACACATGTATTTAATATTATCTGATCTAACTGTTTATATCTTCACACCTCCTGCTTCTCCATTATCTTTTTTCAATTCCTTTTTCCTTTTCTTCATCTTCAAGTGCTAGTATGCCTTATTCATCTCCATCACCAGACCTTTGTTTGGTGAGCTTTTTCTTTTTTTTGTTAGTAAAACTAGCATGCACTACTTCCTCTGTTCTGAGCTCTCATTAGGAAGGTTTTGCATGTCATTTTACCATAGGGTTTCTTTTTTGTTTGGATGGGGGTTATGTTGAGTTAATCATTTACTAACGAGAGCTAAAACAAATAGTTCAGTTGAAAGGAATTACCAATTCTTCTCATTCTCATGTAAACCGGTTCATTGCTACTCAGGTATAAAAATCAGATTTGCATAACATTTATTCTATAAATCCACTGCTTACAATGTTCAGAAAACCTGTCTTTACATCAACAGAATATGATAGAAATCCTCTGAACAAAGTCTGTATTAAATACAGTCTTGTGCTGTTCACTTCAGTTTTTATCTTGTTTAATTCTTATTGTCCCATAAAGTCCATGGTGTCAAATTTTATCAGTATCTAAATAATAATGCTACTGTTTTGTGAATAAACTTAATGATCTTTTCTTAGATCCTGAGCTGTTAAGAAAAAGAAGACTGATTACCTGGTTTCGTCGTTCAAATTCATCTTGGTGAGCTGCTAAATGAGAGCTGATAAAGCACAGTGATGTGTTATGGATGGTCATCCTCACAGCCACACCTCCCTTATTGCCCTACAAAATAACAATACCAACTAAGCTTATTAATTGAAAAATAGCTACAAGAAAAATATCTTCAAATAAATGCGTACCTGAAAGGCACCTTCTATTTGACTCACTTGTGGTTGGAGAGAATCCTCATCTTTTGACAGAAAATTTCTTATTCCAAATATTTAAAACCAGAGATATTTATAGTAACATCTGATTGCTTAGAATTGAATCTGGTGAAAGTTTTATGAAAAATATTCAGTGCGTAAAGTATCTAAGTAACAGAAAGTGAGAGATTATGTTTTGCTTTTCACTTCAATTATATTTGAAGAGAACATTGAGCTATAATATCCATAGAGTTGAACTATTTGAGAAGGGAGGAAAATGAGAAAAAATAATTAAATTTCCTTTTTATTTTTTGTAGAAGTTTAAATGATTTGAAAAATTTCATGTTTCCTCTTTTCTATTATAAAGTAGTAATTTCTACTGTTAATATGCAATGGAATTTAAAAGCATAGATATACAGACTGATGAAAGCATCCCCATTATAGAAGTAAATAAAATTAGACACTAATATTTAAATGTTTTGCTTCAATCTAAACTTATCAGAATCAAAGAAGAATAAAGTGACTGCTGTGAATACATTCTGGCTTGGCTGACAGAAATAAACAAATAACAATTCCTTTTATAACTGTATTGCAACTCAACAAAAAACATTGCTACACAATTGAAATGCAGAAACCTATGCAATATATTTTAAGTTGTCGATAACACTGATTTGAAAGATTAAAGTCTAAGAAAAAATATCAGCAAACAAGGACTGTTGTGCCCACAAAAAATGGAGTGTAAAAAGAAGAGTTTCTCCATGACACCACATTTATTTAACTACCATCACTTTTCAGCAATATTTATTGTTTTAAAAAGCAATGATTAGAATTTAAATAAAATCTAAACATATGAAAGTGAATTTATACACTGTTATTCCTTTAGAATTGACAACAAAAACAAAATAATAAACACTATTTATTAATTAGATTGTTTATTGGAATGGTTGGCAAAATATCAGCTAATTGCCAATTCATTTGAACTTTATAAAATGATAAATAATGACCTCCTTATAGTCGGTGCACACATTTTAATAATTTAGTAAATGTTTATAAATTTATGAATAAAAATTTGTTTTCATATTTATTTCTTTATAAAATTGTATAAGATTTTATTCAAAATTATATTGTAAATATAAAATTATTCTTGTAAATAAACATCAAATAAATATTGTACAAATTCAATTTCATCATATGTTTAAGTTTTATTTCAATTCTGATCATCACTTTTTAAAACAATAAACATAACTGAAAAGTGAAGGGAGTTAAAATAAAAGAAGAGTCAAAGGAAAAAAAACTGTCCTTTTGATACTCAGTTTTTTTTGTGGGAACAAAGGTCCATGTTTGCCAAAATTTAATCTTCCACCGTTTTTAGGTTTTGATTTTTCAAAATCTAACAACATAAAATATACAAATAAATTCAGAATAAATGGATTAGGGACTTTCTAATAAAATGATTCTTATTTCTAAAAAATATTGACGAGGCTGTTTGGCTAGGTAACAATGCAGAGCTAAAAACAATGACATTTCTATTGAAATGATCAAACATCATAAAGAGACTTAAGATGTTAAAATCATTTGAAATAATAACTGTAGAAATCCAATGGCAAGATGAATAGGGTCATTTGCAGTGGTATTAATAACATTGAAACCATTCGAATCATTCATGAAACCATTATTTAAGGAGCTTTTTCAAGTAAATCGAAGAAAATCCATTGGCTATATTTGGAACAATTTGAGAATTTTGCTGGAGTTATCACAAGTGTCAAGATTGAATCCTTTTTCTTTGCCATCATCTGATAATTTGTTCTTCTATGTGCCATTTACTCATTCTTTATGAAATGCATAAGCAAGTAAATAATGACTTAATTTCTCATTTCCTGTAAGACTTGTTAAATTAGTGATACTTACCAAAAATCCCATGATGCCAGTGGCCACAAAATCAGAGTCCACACAGTAGACAAAAGAGGCCAATTCCTGCCGTACATAGACAATTAGCATTATTCCAACTAAACGGATTAATTTTATCTGTAAAAAAAAAAAAAAAAAAAAAAAAAAGAACATTGTAGTTAGACAAAAGTTTGCATTTTTAACAGAAAATTTACAATTTGGCTAAAAATAAAGTTTCAAAAGTAAATATTCTCTTCATAAAAGATAAAACTAGCAAACATAATAAATCAAACAATTTAAATCTTTGTACCTAAAACCAGAACAGATTAAAAATGTATCACTGTAAATTTAGTTATATATATATATATATATATATATAGCATCCTCTATGAGATCACTAAAAGAAGAGCATAGCATGATGAAAAAGCCCCCAAATTTGACAAAAACAAAATTTCATTGTCAAAATGTTTATGGTATTATTAAGAAGAAAGAACAAAGTATTTTTTAATTATTTTTTCAAATTTTCCTTCTTATTAGAACATTCTAAGATTTCATTAAAAAAAAATCTTGTTTCTCTTTGTGTTAGAAGAAGTACTAAATAACTATAGCAAATTTTCATCCATTTAATTTTTAATGACAAACATTAATTTGGAAAATTTTCCAAAAGTAAAATAATGAAACTTTCAGAAACTATTGACAAATGATGGAAATTATCATAAATATGTCATGGCAAAAATATTTTTTTATATTTATTAAATAATTAATTTATGAAAACTCTAGAAATTCAATACTGTACAATTTAGTGGTTAAAAGCAAATGATGCTTTGTTTTTGTTTTTTTAAATCTGATCCCCTCTACCTTAAAATCAGCTTTGAACAGTAACATACAAAACTCAATAAAACAAAGATATTTAATTTCAAATGCTTTTAGTTGTTTTTATGAATATGGATAATATTGTCTGAAAGCAAAAAACTTTTTTGATGACAAATTAATTATTAAAACAATTATTTGTTATTTCTTAAATTATTTTATTATTTTTAAATTAAAGTTGTTAAATATTCTAAAATTAGTGAAAATAATGTATAGTTTAATCAATGTTATTAAATAGATCTATCTTTACAGATTATAAATTGTAAAGCTGGTTACAATCAGGAGACCCCCAGTATATATAAAAAAAACTAATTTCACATGGCTTTTATGTCCATAAAACAGCTGTAATTCAAATGAACAGAAGACCAGAAACAGCATTAATACAATAAAACATGGCACTATTACTACAAGTAACAGCCTTTATTTTTTTAATTTATTTTTGCAAATTGTTCGTATGAAATGTGTGGAGAAGTTAATTTGATTTTTCAATTTCAACTGAGAATGGTCCTACAAGTATTAGGTACCTATCTTATGAAATTTATATGATCTTATTTTTATAATAATATGAATAGAAATACAAATAATACTGTAAAATGTAATAAATGGACATAAAATTATAGTATTTCATGAACAATTCTGATAAAATTTCATAAGAAAGGTACCTATAATTAGTCAGATACCTTTCTTATGAAATTTTATTTATATGTTTTCCAAAAAGCATCAAAAACAGAAAGGTGAAAGCTAAGTAACAAAAAAAAAAAAAAAAAGTATTAGAGCGCTGAAAGTTTTCTTTAAAAATAACAAGGTAAATAAGTTGGTTTACATAAAACTAAATAATTATGTTACTTCTGCCCTTCCATACGAGAACTTTCAAGAAAACTGAAAGATGTCAATACGTGATTCAATCATCACCATTCTTAAAACCTCCTTCCACTTATTTTTAAACTACATTTTTGGGGTTCAGAAAGTAAGTAATGTTTGTTTCAAAATATATTAAATAAACTTTATAATTTCTAATTTTCTTAAAATAAATTTTGAAAAAAGGATAATTGATTTTTAAAAGATCTTTAAACAGAGAATTTAACTTTTGTTTACAAAATGGAATAAATGGTTGACATGATCAATTTTGTGTCAATTTTGCTGACTCAAAAAAATAGATTAAAAAAATTTCGGACATGCTACGAATTATTAAAAAATGTAAAAAAAAAAAAAAAAAAAAATAATCAAAAAATACTTTGGTCTTTCTTCTTAATAACAAACATTTACATAATAAATTATTTTCAAGTTTAGAGGCTTTTTTATTCATGCTTTGCTCCTTTTTTTAGCAATCTCATGAAATTATATCACACATTAAGTGCTACTCTTAATAAAAAACAAAATTTTAAATTATGCAATGGTCAGTTTTAACTCAGCACCTGAAAATTGAGTTGTCATGAGACTCAGAGTTATGCTACTGATGAGGGGGGAAAATTATATATATATATATACACACACACACACATGTAAAAGAACAAAGAATAACCTTCAAAACATTAATTTAGAACAAGGCTCAATACAAGAATAGAGCAATAAATATTTACTACACACTGTTACATTAGAATGTGTAAGTTACTACTACAAAATTGTACATTTTGTTTCAATGTTAAATAAACAACATTTCATCAGGTATGATGGTAATAAACAATTTTATTTAAAATTAAAATTTATGAAACATCATTTCATTTTCTGTTTTTGGAAAATTATCCCTACAAGGTAAAAAAGATTTTTTATAAAGTAAAACAGGAAAGAAAATAAGAAATCAATAAAAGGAAGTGGAAAGAAAATAAAATAAAATGGAAAAAGAAAGCATAAAAAATTAACCCTATTACCGAGAGAATAGAAATAAAAGTAAGGCAAAAGAAAGAGAGGAGTATATTCAAAATTACACAGATACAAAAGAAGAGGAAAGTTAAGAAAATAACATGAGAAGTTGGTGATACAAGTTAAGCCAATGAAATTATGCTGAAAAAGAGAATTTAAATGGATTCTGCAGAGTTTTTGGACTTAGTTGGATTATTCTTATTGTACAACCTAACTGATATTGATTTGAATAGTATAGGTCTTTATAGAGATGATGGACTCATGATTGTAAATAAATCTACTGGAAGTAAGGTTGATAAACTTAGAAAATTAATCCAGAGTTTTTAAATCTTTTGGTCTTAGTATAGTTATTAATTCTAATATTAAACAAGTTGATTTCTTAGATGTAATGTTAAATTTGGTTTGCAATAATTTTCTTACATGAAAAACAATGCCAACCCAATTTATATCCACCCTAAATCTAATCACCTACTGTCTGTAACCAACATATTCCATCATCGGTTGAAAAACGTATTAATCAACACTCCTCTAGCAAAGAGATATTTGAAAAACATAAAACAGTTTATGATAAGTTCTCAGGGATTGTGGGTTCAGGTCTTCTGAAATTAGGTTTGCAGAAGATTATGGTTGTTCCAGAAAGAAAAACAGAAATAGGAAGATCATATAGTATACTCCTCCATTCAATCAATTAGTTCATACTAAATTGGGACATAAATTTTTTAAATTAATTGATAAACATTTTACTAAAAATAATTCTTTAAGTAAAATTTTCAATTGGAATACTCTAAAACTTAGCTATAGTTGTACTAATAATTTAGAGAAAATAATTAAATCACATCACAATAAAATATTGAATTTATATAACAATAATAACCATAATGCTAATGCTGATCATAATTTATCCCGTAGAAATAATGTAGTTGTAGAAATCCCGACCAATGTCCTTTATCTAACAAGTGCTTAATTAAATCCCTTGTGTATATGTGTTCTATTTCATCAGTAGAAAATCCAAGGGTTAATAAAATATATATTGGGAGTACAATGAAAAATTTTAAAAAACGTTTCTATAATCATCTCTCATCCTTTACCAATACTGATAAACAATATATGACTTCACTTTCTAAATATTTTTGAAAATTGAAATACGAAAGCAAAACACCTAAAGTTAAATGGAAAATTCTCAAACAAGTTAGAATCTGCAAGGGTATAAAAAGAGGGAAGGAGAAGTTAGATGTGCAGTGTGACATTTAATTGATCAGTTCATTTTCTTATTAAGGTAAAATAGTTCAATTGAGATCAGTCCGGACTGGGGAGGAGTAGAGATTCCCAGGTGAATGTCCTATGATAGTTCAAGCTGGTAAGACTTACCTAGACTCCCATCAAGCCAGCATGAACTATCATAGGAGGACATTCATCTGAGAATCTCTGCACCTCTCCAGTCCGGACTGAACTCGACTGAATTATTTTCCCTTAACAAGAAAATGAACTGATCAATTAAATGTCACAATGTATACCCTTACCAATTTCCCATCTGCTTCCATCCATATACATATCCCTCCTACATCACTAAGTCACTAATAATTCTTGATGACTATCAATAATATCCCCATGAAATTTTCACCTTCTCTTTACTTTTGTTGTCCTAAAATTGTTTATAGACCGTTTCTATTTCTTTTTCTCATCTTTGAACTCATCTATTGAATTATCCTTGATATCCAGTACATATAGGCATTAAATCTCCACCAAATGAGTTAAGATATAATAATAAACAATTAAATAATCTTTGGACTAATTAAATATCATATAATAACATTTTTCGGAAAATTAAACGAGTTCTTAAATTTGTATATATATATATATATATATATATATATATATATGTGCGTGCTGGTATATGGATGTATGTATAGGTATGAGTGTGGAGACACACACATATATAAGCCTTATATCCTATATATAATTATTATATACCATTCAGTATATCCAACCTTAAGTAATCCAATTTTACTATCATCATAAGGCTTTCTAATATTTAACATATGGTACATACATTAATATATGAATAAAATATATTATGGACACTACTGTCTTAAGAAAAAAAATTTTTCAAGGAATAATGAATTTTTACAAGAATTACACTATTTACATTATTCAGACTATTGTCCTCATGTTTGTTGCCATATTTATTACAATGTTTCGGCCGTTGTACGCTCCAGCCTTCTTGGTTGGAATGTTGAACTGAATCCTTTATTTCACTCACTGGGGTAGACTGTGCCACGTGCCATGTTTAATGAATGTCAGTTATCAGTTATCTCCTGTTAATTCCCCTCTCCAAGTTCCCCACTGCCTTAACTGGGCATTGAACTCACATGGGTCCTGTCACTGGATCTAACTAACGCCTTTATCCACTGTGCCATGTGTCCTTGAGGACATCTGTGTATGAATTTCTGGATATTATAATTCTAATGTCTTCAGCAACCATTTTTACCAGTGCTCATATTGCAAGTTTTGCTGTTGTCAATTATGTTTTTACCAGAGCTCATATTGCAATTTTTGTTGTTATTATCATTTTTCTCTGGCACTCCTTATTACTGGTTCCCATATTGTATTAATTTCTATGCTTGGTCGGCTCAGAAGATTTTTGTAGCCTAGCATATGTGCTGATTCCTTAAGTTTACAAATTTTCCAATGGTGTTCTTTGTCTATGATCTCAACCTGATCCCACAGAGGGCGGTGAGCTCCCTTTTCTCTCCATATGTGGTCAGCCACACCTGATTTTTCCACTTCCCCTCATGTTACAGCTTTCTCGTGTTTTTGAAGCCTTACCCTAAGGGGGTGGCCTGTCTCCTCTTTATATTTCTTTCCCCAGCTGCATGGGATAGCATACACAGAGTCTTTAGTCATGTTCTCCTCTATTGGGGGTCTTACTTGGGAGAGACATCTGCGAATTGTCGCAGATTTTACAAGAATTGTTTTCATTTTTTTACTAAATTTAGAATAATTTATAAAGTTTTAAATCTTTTAAAATTCTATATTATTTTGTCTGGGTTAGGCGATTTTGTCGTTATCATAAATAGGAAAGCTTACTACAATTCAGTGACCCCCACTGCAGTATTTAAAAAAATTTTTTAATTTTTTTGTGTGAGTGTAAATGTGGCAATTTTTGTAAATACAGATATCCATACACAACATTATCAGAAAATAAGAGTGGCAACTATAGTAAATTAATAACAAAGTACCTAAAATTCAGTAAAACATTAGATTATGGAGAATCTTTTCCTAAATTTTTATGATTACAGGGTAATTAAAAATATATAAAAAAGATGCTCACATTATATTCATTAAGTAATTTTTACAGACATGTCTCCTGTGTAAAAGATTTCCAGCTGTCAATATGTCAATAGAACGATCAACACCTACCTATGTTAAAAAAATGCATTTCTGCAATATTTTAAACTAAAAGTAATATTTGTTTAGGTAAATTTAAAATCTGCTAATATTCTTCAAAGTTTCAGAAAAGTACATTTTTGTAAGCGTTCTGAAAGCAAAGGAAGTATTTGTCACAGATTACTTCCACAAGACAAAGAAGAATCACTGTAAGTCCAGACTCGAATAATGTGGGCAGAAAGAAATGCTGAAAACTCGATTCGCCAGTACTATTTCAAATCACAATGCGTGTAACCAGTCAGAAAAATAACTCACTCACTAACTAACAAACGCTGAAACCAAAAATGCCCGAATTTTTTTCCTCCCAAATTGAGAACACCAACTGCTTTTAAGGGCAGAACCTATTTCTTCCATTTGTCGACAGCCGGGATAGGATTTTCCGTAATTTGCATATCAAAATACTTTTATAGCGACTCCTGCGACTGACTTGTTTTTTTCTTTAATTCAATTATTCCATTTTCAGCATGTTATGCGGAATACGTGCCCTTCTGTTTGGTAAGTAGTTTTCTTTTTCGCCACTTTGATGAGTAAGTCGCCGTTTTCTTCGCTATACTCCCCCTTGATCTCACTATCATAAATAGAACAACCTGGAGCAGGTCTCTTTATCCTGGTGCTTCGACGTAATGGCACTATTTCCCTTACGCGTGTCGGAGAGTCGTCTCCAGAGGAGTCATCAGACGTATCTCGAGTTTCCAGAAGTTCTGTGTCTGTGGAAGCATTGGATTCGCAGATCTCAATTATCTGCTCACTGTCAGACGATGAATCATCATTGGATTCGCTTGGCGATGTATCAGAATCAACGAAAAGGCGAAGATCTTTTACATGCTGTGGCAGCCCGTCAACTAGTATGGTTTGTGGACTTATAATGTCCGTCACGTGACCCACTTGATACCTGGAGGTACACCAGCCATGGGGAGCTTTCACCCATACTCTGTTCCCAACTTTGTATATATTGTGATGCCTACAATGATCAGGTGGTAATGTTGTAGTAATTCCCTTCACTTTCAGTTGGTAACGGTGAATCATATTGGCAGGCGCACTAGTCGACGATATATCATCCTTCGGCGTGATATTATGCCAGTATACTGCCTCCGTTATCGAACATTGCTTTCTTGGTGCAATTCGCTTTATACTCCGATGAGATCTTTCCACTATCCCGTTTCCTGCAGGAACATAGGCGCAGCGAAAACGAAGTTGGACTCCCCAGTCATCCAGGAAATCTTTAAAGGACTTACTGCAAAATGCAGTATCATTGTCGGTCAGGAATTCTGACAGTGGGCCTCGTTCAAAAAAAATACTTTCTAACTGCTGAATGACGCTTCTCGAGTCTTGTTGAAGCAGGCATCGCCATATCGCAAATCTACTAAGGCCACAATCTATTAACATAAGGTAATGTTGCTCACCGTAATGTGTAATGTCCATTCCTAAGCGGGTACAGATTTCAGTCACACTTAGGTTGCAATGAGGCCAATGACTTGAGGCTGGGTCAATTGACTGGCATTCTTTACATTTTCTGACCACTGCCTTGACAGCCTTCTTGGATGTTGTAGGGTAGACTCGTCTTACAAAATATAGCGTCCGCCTGATGCCAGGGTGTCCACTCTGGCAATGTATGGCACGTATCTGATCAGGAGAGGTTTCGTTCACCATGGAAGCGCATATCGGGCGTATTGGTTCGGTTTCCTTCTTTATCATATCATACCATCGTTGCGGTACTCTGGTGAGCTTATCCGCTCGATTCTCACTTGAAGTTACTAATCGTATCGTGATCAATAAGTTATACTCTTGAATCAGCTTTTCAAGAGTACTCAAATGCCTCCGGATCAGCATCTCACTTGCCGCCTTAGTTCGTATTCTGGCTTTGCCAGTGAGCATGTTTGATACCCACCGGTGCACACACGCGGAGTCTGTGAAGAGGTGTAGCTCCGTTGCACTCCACTGTAATGCTAAATTGACGCCCTTCAGAATAGCATCCAATTCTGATAAATTGATATGTTGGGCGTCCTTCACAGGTCGCAGCCAACATGCGTCTTCTACAACGCTTCCGTTAACCTCCAACGAAACTCCTGTGGCGAGAGAACTTGCATCGACCCATACCTCATAAGCATGTCCACTTGTGCACCACTTACCGTGTGCAGGGTCGTTCTGGCGTATTCTTTCTGCTATGTCCTCAATCATGTTCTTAAGGGGAGCATCTGTCACTTTGTCGTCCCAACCAGACGTGATCGATACTGTCCTGCGTTTTACAAATGATGCCGCAACTCCAAGCCACCCACATACAGGAACGTGACCCACCAGTTTTCCACACCACGAGAAGATGTTACGTCGTGTCAGGACCTCAGGAACTGATGGAATGCCATTTTTACATGTCCACTTAAGCGTGTTGTTATCTTCTGCGATGTGCAAACCCAACACACGTGTGCCGTCCCGTAACCGCTCCGGATCCTTACAGGTCAAACCAAACGTAGCCAAGTGCTCTTTCACGCGAGCTGCTGAAATCATGCTCTCGTCAACATAAATATCATCAATATATGATGAGGTTGCCCGTCGAACTGACTCTACAATGGCCTTCATTATGGCTGGTGCAACATTCAACCCGAAACCCATTCGGGTGAAGCAATATCTTCGCCCCTTGAAGATTACAGTTTGAAAGGGCCACAGTGACTTATGGATATGTACTTGCAAATAAGCCTGCCGTAGGTCAAGGATAGCGACTTCCGGTCCTTTTTTACGCCACTCCCTCAGTTCCTGTGCGCACACGTCAGCATTGGCTGCGTGTGCGTCGAGACACTCATTCAGCTTCCGATAGTCTAATACTGGCCGCACTTTATTTTTGTTTTTCTGCACCACCGCCATCAACGGAATTAAACCTTTTGGAGGACAGAGTTCCTTTTCAGGATAAGGCTGCAACCAACCGTTATCAAGCCAGGTCTGCAGCTCTTGGTTGTATTCCTCCTTGACTCCCTTTGGTATTGGGTACTTGGGCATCCGATTTCGCAAACTCTCCGGTGATCGACCATTAGACCACTTCCATGATGTGACCCATATCTTTTGGCTTGGGTCGAATTCGGAACAGAAATCAGGTTCTTCTATTTTAATGGCGGCACAACAGACTATTCCACGCTTGGGAAACCGTATATCGCCACTCTCTGTTATTTGGATTCCGCCCAAATTTTTAATGGCGTCAAACCCGAGCAACAAGTCGAAACCTAATAGCTCTCCATCCACTACCAAGGCTTCGATCTTAAGGGGGTTTGCGTTATCCATGTCAAGCTTGATACTTCCAACTCCGCAACATTTGAGAGTATTTCCGTTCACGGTGAGAACATCAACCTCCGTCTCCCGCCAGGATTGACTTACTCACGAGTGTCTGTGAGCAGCCAGTGTCCACCAGTGCCATTCTCTTAATTCCGTCCACATAATTACCCAAGACAGGTAGCGCCTCATTCATAATTCGCTTAGGGAAGAGACCGGCGCTGACGTCTTTTCCCGGACACGATGAAGCAATGTGGCCTATCTCTCGACACCGGAAGCAACACATTGTTGCACATGACCTGTGTGGCTGGGGGGGTGTCTTCCTGTCGAACCGGGCAGTCCCTGGAAAAGTGATTCCATCCTTGTTTTGACGAGGTAAGTCGCCGTTTTCTTCGCTATAATTTTATTTTTTGAATATTTTTTTATAAAGATTACATTGTGATGACAGATGTCTAAAATCAGTGTTTTTTTTAATATTAAATTATTCTATAAGTTTGAAATTAAAATTAAAATGAAAGCTTCATGATGGATTTTTTTTAAAGCAGCCACAAATTTTTTTTAATTTTTAAGTAACACAGTAGTAATTTGTTTTCATGTCTGCATTTTGAGATAAGGCGTGATCTTTTATTTAGCAATGTGTGTCAATCTGGGAAGATGATATAGCTATTTTCTCTGCCTGACAATATTTGGAGTTCTTGTTGTAGGCTAGTGCTGTTTTCCTTATTTTCCATGGTATTTTTTATGTATTTTAGTTCCCATATATATTTAGAATGAGTTGTTCTGTTCACATATTTATTGTTGTTAAAAGATGTTTTGTGTGTATAATTTTTATGTTTCCAGGTTCCTTCTGTTACTCCTATGTATATTTTTTTCTTTGACATCTGCTATTTTTATAGTGGTTTAGTATATTGCTTTGCTGTCAATTGCTGTTTTAAGGATATTCATGCTTTGCTCTGCAGTTACAAGTGAGTCTGGTGTGGATAATGTTTAGTTATTTTTCTACCGTGTTTCTTTTATTATTTGTGTCATGTTCTTATTACAACTGCAGCTGATTTTTAATGTGTTTCTGTTGAATATTTTGTGAGGAGTGCTTGATGAGGAAAGTATTTCTGAATGAGTTTCATGAATATTTTTCCTATATTTATTCTTATGTTTTGCTGTATGGTGAGTTAAACCATGTGATTTTTCTTTTTCTGCTGGTATTTTTGTACTGTGTAGTGTATTGCCAAAGATCCACTATCTTGTAGAGCTGTTTCATAATCTATTTTTTGCTTCATTAAAGATGATTTTATTAGAATTGTCAGATAATCTACAGTTAATTGTGGCATTTATTTGCTTTTTTTGACAGGTTGTTGGAAGATGTGTGTATGTAAACTGGTTTTGTCATTGATTTTCTATATGGCTGATATGTAACTTTTCTGAGGTTGAGTGTGACATCCAAGAAATCAACTTCTTTTAGGTTCGGCTTCCTCTGTCAAATCCTATATTTTTGAAAATTTTTATTACTTTTCTAATTTTGTCTGTTTTTGCATGTTACAATTTCTTAGGATTATAAGACTTGTCGCAGTAGAGGCATTTATCATTTTTGCCAATTAATTTGTTTAGTTCATGTAGTATGTATATGTCTAACAGCTTACAGGTTTCAGCTCCATTAAAACTCTCCCCATTGTAATGTTGGACATTCCTTCTTTATTTAGCCAAACAAATTTGTAGTGATTTTCAGCAATGCTTGATGATTTTTAATTACTTTGTGTTTATTTTTAGGTGTTCTTAAGTTAAGGAGATGCTTTACCTATCATATATAAGTAATTACTACAAGCCAAGCAACTCTTTTTGTACAGGCAAGATAATGAGAGAACACTGAGAAATCATAGGACCATCAAAGATGAACTGACAGAGTGGCTAACAAAATTTCAATTTTGTGAAACTTAAGTGCCATCTAACTTTAGAAAGTAGACAATCATGACAACCCACAGCTATTCCCCCTTTATTATATGTAAACTTCGGACTGAGTGACTGCACACAGACATTTAGAAGAATTCTGTTACAGTAGAGTTGAAGTAGTAAAACTCACTTCTGTAAAGATAAAATACTTGCATCTTAAATACAGAGACAGAAAAATAATTAAACATTTATATCTTTTAAAGAAATCTTGATTGAAATGGTATTATCCTATGCATTACAAAGTGAAAAGCTTACTTTCTTGTATTTGGCACCTGGATGGAGGCAGTTATTTACCATATTCAACCATTCTACCTCTTTGATGGAATCACTAAAAAAGAATGCTTCTTTACTTAAGTCCAGTTCCTGAAATCTGAGGAGAAAAAAAAAAAAAAAAAAAAAAAAAATCAATTTTCATTTGAATGAATTTGGTTTGGTTTGTTTTATGGCATATCAACCTCAATGGGTTATTTAATGCAAACATGACTTTTATTGCTGATAATATATTTTTTTCTTTCAAAAATGTGTTGCTGGTAATAAGTTTTTTCTCCCAAAAAATGAATTACTGGTATTAAAATCTATTGTGTTTTGACCCCAGTTTGGGGTGGGGGGTAACTATTTGTCCATAGCTGGGACTCCAACAGGTGCTACCACTCCAGGTCAGGGTGAACCTAGGAACACCAGCAAATAAAAGGTGGTTCTACACTCCTCAAAACCTCATCAGAAGCTTTGCTGCAGTTAATTGTCATACCCATGAAACTTAAAATGCAAATAAAATTCAATTGTCTTTAAATACACCTTATTTCCTGCATATGAAGATATCTTTCTCATTGATTTCATATATTAGAACCAATGGTAAAATGTTTTGATGTTCTTTTTTCGCAATTTTAATTCCATGATATTTAATATTAACTCTAGAACAACTTGTTGCAATTTAACATTCATATAGTTGTCATTGTGATACATAGGTAGATATGAAAAGTTCAATAACTTGCAGACAATTTTCTGCTGGAAAAACAAAAAAAAAAAAATCTATTTTCAAAATAATTATATAAGAAAACACCTCTGTTCCCAAACTGTTGCTTGCTTGCTACACTGATGAATTTTAATAAAAACAGAGATCTTCATTTAATTCTTACAAAAGTTTTCAACCATTTTCATCGGGGAAATTCATTACTGTTGTATTTTGGAAGTTATTTTTCATGATGATATATTAAAGAATCAGTTTGTAAGATAATTGAGAATAGAAGCACTTTGAAATAATCTTCTCTTATAATGCTTACCCAATTGCATAAATATCTGGTGGTTCTGGATCTGCAGCCAACCATGTATGGATGGAAACACTGGGAGACTGGCCATTGACATTCCAAGTACCACAAAATACCCTTTAAAAAATATGTTTTTCTGAATTATTGTAAATATTAATAGTTGAGGTTAGAGTGACATGACTAATTTTTGGATGTGAAATAATTTCCTTCAAGAAAGCAAAAGAGGGAAACTAAGACTAATAGAAATTGCTGCATTTAGGATATCAGAAATGACATTCATGTATAGGTACCTCCAAGAGATCGCTAAAAAAAGAGCATAGCATGATGAAAAAGACGCCAAACTTGACGAAAATAAAATTTTGTCTAAATGTTTGTTATTATTAAGAGGAAAGATCAAAGTATTTTTTGGGTATTTTTTTTACATTTTTTAATCATTCCTAGCATGTCTGAAATTTTCATTAAAAATCTTTTTTTTTGAGTCAGCAAAATTGACAGATAATCAATCATGGCAACCATTTTTTTCCATTTTATAAAAGAAAATGAAAATCTCAGTTTGAAATTATTTTTGAAATCAATTATTTTTTCAAAACTTATTTTAAGAAAATCAGAAATTATAATGTTTATTTAAAATATTTTGAACCAAGCTTAACTTAGCTTCTGTGCCAAAAAGATGTATTAGGTTGGTGCATAAATAATGTCGTTTTCTCACATATGTTAATATGTGAGAAAACCACATTATTTTGGCACCAACCTAATAATTTGAAAATAAAACTAATCAGGTCATAAACTTTCACGTCGCTTGACAGGTGATGAATGACATATTGATGGATTACATGAGGATAATTTGTTCTACAGAAGGAGAAAAGTAAAATTGTTTAGATTTAAGTGAACAAATTATTTACCTCGTTATTTTAAGGAAAACTTTCAGCGCTCTAATTTTTATTTTATTTTTTGTACTTAGCTTTCACCTCTACGTTTACAATGCTTTATGGAAAATATATTATAAAGAATTTAAGATAAGACTGTTAAGAGTGAGATTAAATTTCATAAGAAAGGTATCTAATTAATTTATAGGTACCTTTCTTATGAAATTTTGTCAGAAGTGTACATAAAATACTATAATTTTATGTACATGTATTACATTTTACTATGTTACTTGTATTTCCATTCATTTTATTATTAATTTTCATATTTTATTTATGGAAAAAATGTTGTAACTGAGATTAATATAAAAATAAGATCATATAAATTTCATAAGATGATACTGACACTTGTAGGTACCCTCAGTTGAAATTGAAAAATCAAATTAACTTCCCCATCCGTGTTTCGCAAAAGTAAAGGCCTTAACAGTGGAGAACAATGCTTAACTCAAATAACGCAACTTAATTGTATTCTGGTTGATTTTCCATATTTTATAATTACAGCCCGATTATAAATACAAAATTACATTTCTTAATTACTGCGGGTCTTCTGATTAGTCAAAATGATACAATTTACAACTCGTGAAAAAAAGATCTATCTTACGAAAGTGGATGTGGCTTTTAACTAATTTTATAATATTTTAACAACTTAAATGTAAAAACCTATGATAATTAAAGAAATAATAAATAATTGTATTAAAAATTCATTTTTTATCAAAAAAATTTTTTACTCTCAGAAAATATTGTCCATATTCATAAAAGCAAATAAAAGCATTTGAAATTAAATAATATCTTTGTTTTATTGAGTTTTGTATGTTACAATTCAGAGCTGATTTTCAGGTGTGTGTGGGGGGGGGTCCAAATAAAAACAAAAAAAAATAACGATTTGCATTCCTCAAAGCCTTGTGCTTTTAACTATTGTAAATACTAAAGTGGACTCAATCTAATTTCTAGAGTTTTCATAAAATTAGTTAGGGCGGGGGAATAATTATAAAAAAAATATTTCTGCCATGACTTTAATAAAAAAAAAAAAACATATTTATAATAATTTCAATCATCTGCGAATAGTTTCTGAAAGTTTCATTAACATCCGACAATTATTTTTATTTTTGCAAGATTTTCCAAATTAATGCTTGACATACAAAAAAAAAGTGCTAAAAATTGTATATGTTATTTTACTAGTTCCGGTAATGTAAAGATAAAAAAGGATTTTTAAATCAAAATTCAGAATGTTCTAAAAAGAAGGAAAAATTTTAAAAAAATAATTAAAATAAACTTTGATCTTTCCTCTTAATAATAACATTTAGACGATCAAATTTTGTTTTCATCAAGTTTGGCGTCTTTTTCAGCATGCTATGCTCTTTTTTTAGCGATCTCATGGAGGTACCTAAATAAAATTTCTGCTTATCTAATTAAAAAAAAAAGAAAAGAAGTTCAATCCTCTAGTTAAGATTAGTCATTTGGCTAGATTATCAGATGCCAAAGGTTATATGTTTAAATGAGTCTAAAACAACTAATGATTCACAAACAAAACACTTCTCAACCACTTATATATCTAGCATGCCTTTTAATTACTTTGGATTGATAGAAACAGTAACAAATTATAACTAGTTGGGTGACTAATAAATAATAATTTTTTTTCATCATGTTTTTAACTTCAAAATAAAAATAAGAAATCATCCTTACTTGACTGTCTCTGTATAAGTATATTCTGCTTCTCTTTCTGTCATGAAATGCCGCACAAAACATTCTCGTGCAGTGAGTGGTTTGAGGCCAACATCCATTCCCTCTGCAGTGTTCACAAATCCAAGTTGTTTTTGAATTATTTCAAGGTCATCCCACTTTTTAGAATCAAAATCCCTTAAAAACAATTATTTATTTATAATCAAAAATCAAAATAACCCAAACACAATATCAAAATATATCACAAGGAAGAGGGAAATATCATCTTACAGAAAGTTTGTTTAATTATATCAAATATAAAATCTATATAAAAAACAGACACTGATAGAAAATAAAAGTATAACACTCTGAAGGACGATGGTGATTTAGAGTCATGTACAGTATGTGCATAGTAGGGAAATTGTAGATAGCCTGAGAAAAGTTTTCAGCTATATTGGGACATAATAATACTACTACTAGTGTTTGAGTCTTAGATAGTGTAATGAACCGTATTGCAACATGTCAATAACAAAATCTGGTCAAGCAAGTGTCATATGGAGATGCACATACAATTCTTTTGTTCAGTTAGAAGCATCTGATAAAGGCTGGATAGTTATTGTGGAGAAGGGCTGCACATGTTGAATGTGAGACATTGGTGGTGCTTCAGTAGAGGAAACAGTGGTCAACTGAATATTCCTATTGACATAGACTAAGTACCGGACAGACATGTATTACAGATACTAACCAAGGTCAAGGCATTGTAAGAACTGCAGTCACAGACTGCACACCTTAGAACAAATGTCTCTAATGGTGTTGTGGGAGAGTCCCCTGGAAGAGTGAATAATGCTATAAAATATGTTCAAGCATCATCTTCCAGAGTGCATTTGTCTAAATAATAATGGCCCAACTCTTGACATCATGGTGTAAGTTACAATGCTTACTTGCCTCTGGTACTTGTCAAGAGAATGCTGAATAGCACCACTTCCTTAATATCATTCCACATATTCTGCTGCTATTCCTGCAGAGGGAATGTGATATACTGTCCCAGCAGGAAAATTCCCTCCCATATGATATACATGCAATTCAACATATTCTGTAAGATGTTTGACTATTTCCCTAGCCAGCACAATTACCAGGCTCATTCCCAGTGAAGATTGTATGAGATATGATAGAGCAACACACCAGTCATTCAGTTAGCCCACCTAAAACTCTCGCTGCATTGTATTAACAGGTCCAAGAGGCACAGAGTAATATATCACAGGATTGGTATTCATCATTCGTGCAATCATATACACATAACAGTATAGGCATCTAGTAACACTTAATGAAGAAATAAAGTGTATAAATATAGGGTCCAAGTACTACAAGTACATTTCTTATTGATATGTACACATGCTTAATCTTGAATAAATTGAAGCACATATTCAGGTTGTTACAATTTTATTTTCCATCAGTGTATATGTACTTTTACAGCCATTTACAAATATATAAATATTTTTGTGGAAATACATTGTTTTGTGTGTGTCTGTGTGTGTGTGTGTATGTGTATGTGTATATTTTATATATGCATATTTTTTCAATCATATTTCAAATTTTGAAGAGAAATGTGGTGTAATGAAACTTACCCTGGTCCATTTAGAGAATCCACACTTCTAGCAAGCTCAGAGTTGACTTTGAGTTTGTTGGGAGGAGAATCAGTCCGTAAATGATGGGCTGGAGATCTTGTCCTTGATCTGTTTGACGGAGAACCTTTTCTGCCTTGGGCTGATGGAGAATTGCTACGATGTCTAGCATCGGTACGTGCTCGATGCACAGGTGATCCTATTCCAGAAGAATCAGAACCTTCTTTACTTTTAACAGATTCTGAAAAAAAAACATAGCCAAATAAAATTAACAAATGAACATGCTGATGATAAATATATGCACAATGAGCTTTTAAATACAAGGACTCAACCACCTACATCAACATGAATGAACTTGTCTGCATGTTCATTCCTTTCCTTTAAAATATACATAATAATGCACTTAGTGATTGTGACTAGAAAATATTTGTTGCTACGAGCTATTCACTATTCAAATGTTTTGAAAACTAAATATTAAAATATTAACTAAATCACTTCTTTCTAGGCTTACATACAAGCATATCATTTGGCCTTCAGAGTTCAGTACTTTTAATTGTTGTGCTTTTGTTAAAATTAAACAAAAAGTACAAGAGTTTATAAAGCATAGTTCTGAGAAAAAAAAATCAGGTTACTATTACGTTGAAGTGAAGTTTATACAAATATTGAAAAATTGTATCCTCAAGTCAAATATTTATGAATCTAATTATATTGTGATTGCGAACTCTAAAAATTTTGTCTCCTATAATTTATAGGCAAGTGCCATGGGCACATAATATATGTCAGTAAAAGAATCCCCTAAACATTAACATACATATATCAATAAGTGAATTCTGGGAAATTTCTAAGGCTGAAACAAAATATTGCATATTAGATTCATAAGAAGACAGACATTTTTATTTGGTATGCCTTCAAAGTAATATTTAAACAATCAGAAAGTCATGCAATAGCAGATCTTACAGTGAAAAATTACACTTTTCATTTCACAAAAGAAGCAAAAAAAAAAAAAATTTTTTTTCACTTTACAGAAATGCAAACTTGTCTTCATCCAAAAAGAACAAATGTCAAACATTTAACTAAAACTACCCAAGTATCTAAAAACAACATCTCACCATTCACAAATTATGTTACACCCACACACAGATATTCACTTTTTCATAGAAAGTTTTACAAAGATTAAGAAAAAACTTAAAGCCACTTAAACTTCAAGTAATAAATCAAAAACATTATTTAATCTATTAATTTGCATTATTAAACTGCTATAAAAATATACATTTAAGCATAATTAACCCATTTTATATACTTAGATAAAAGCAACATTTTCAAAGCATTTGAAGTTTAAATGATACATTATTTCAAGTGTTTGAAATCTTCAATATATAAAGAAAACTGCTATCAGCTGAAAAACTGTGTAGATTTGTCTGTAAATATTGATTCCCAGCTGTAGAGAATAAAATTACATTAGAAAGATTAGTAGAGTTTAATTAGATATTTATTCTTTATGAAAGTGATTATTTAAAGTTTCAAGCTTTATATAAGATTGGCTATAGATTCAAGAGAATCTATGTAATAAGATGAAGATCTCTCAGATCCTCAAAGATGTATTAAAAGAACTGTACATTCAATCAAAGAACTGGACTTCACATTATACCAATTAAAAATTTCATCTTTATTTTGATCACAAAAACTTGGGAAATCATGACAAAATTGACATGGTCTGTGATCTTTACACAGAAAGTAAACAAAGTCCTTGTGTCTTTTATCATAGTTTCTGTCAAATTTTGAGGACATTTTCCAATTCCACCTACATCTGAAGGAACAAGTAGTCACCATGTCAGAGGAGGTGAGGAGGAAACCCAAGCACCAAATTTAAAAAAACCTTCACCCAAAGTGGTTCAAATAATATCTGAATATATTGATTTTTATTATGTCAAAATAGTATCAAGAATTATTTGCAATAGAGAGCAAAGGAAATAGTTTTTAATTACAATCCAATGGGGCTGAACAGTAGGAACTTCATGATTAAAACAGATTTTGTATTGAATATGGCTATTTTATTTTAAAAAAAAAAAGACAATATGCAGAATGTATTCACACTTGTATCATTATATGGCAAATTTCACAAAAATATAATACTTTTATAATGCCATAACTGAGTTCTTGCAATAAAATAGATAAAGCTTCCAGAGGCACCATATCATATAAGGCTGGATCAATAATTCTGTAGCCTGACATGTAGCTATTAGATGAATTTTGAAATTTTCATTATATAATGTTCAATCTATGTGATTACTATTAACCACTGAATTGAGTGCTTCAACAAGCAAGGAGATCATGTTGAAAATAAATATCTATTGTATAAAATAAATGCTTTTCATTATTAGGTTCTGAACTTATTGCACCTATGTAAATAAAATTTGAATATACCTAAAAATTAAAATTTTTAGAATTTTAAATCCTATTTATTCAAAATTTACTGATTTTGGCCATCAGTTTCTCAACAATGACCAAGTGAGCCATTTTTGTGATTGGAGAAGGTAAATAAGCACCAAATAAATTCCTGTGTCAAGAATTGTAAAAAGAAGCTGAAGAATTCAAAATCTATTTTCAATAATTGAAAAATAGTCAATTTCTGGGTTACATCAAATATAAAAATTTATCTTATTTTCCCATGTTTATGCATTTCAACAACATAAATATTTTAGTACTTAAAATTTATAATCAGAATCAGCCACTGGTTACTGTATTATAGATAGTACTGGTACATTTTTGTTATCAATGTGTTTACAAAAATCAAGTAAATACTAATTTAATAATCTACAACCAGTAATTTACTAATACTAATACATTTCTAAATGATTATTTTTTTGGCACTGATCAGCACTGAAAACTTTTCTTTAATGATTCAACCTTTAGAATGGATGGATATTTTATACAACCAATGACACTAGCAAAGAAACTAAGAAATCACCAGCAGTATGTTTAACAATCATTAAGAATTTTAAATACATTTACTAATTTTTTATATAATAAAAATGGAGGCTGAACGTAACTTGCCAGAAATTCAATTGCATACCATGTCTACAGTTTAGTATAAATTTCTATAATTATTTCTATAATTCATTCATTCTACCTTCAATCTAGAAGCTTCTTGGGATAATCATATTTTTGAATTGTTGATAATGAGGTTCTGAATAATAATTGAACTAGTTTCAACAAGTCACAAAACTAAAGATTTTGTAAATATTTACACATCTAAAGACAAATATACATACACACATGGATGTGTGTATGCATTTAATATTCATTTCAATCAAAGTCAACTTTATATAGTTTTTTTAAGATAAAAAGATTCAATTTTGAAGTAACTCCTGTGGTCATTTTACCAGATAATTTCTGTATACAAAGATCAAAGTTAAAATGAACGTATCAATGAAAATGAAACTCAATACCAAACCTATTTCTTGACTGCTATAAACAATGAGACAGTGGCTTTTGTAAATCACATGGTGACAATATATAAAAGTAGGATTTCTTGATATGTTCCAAGCTGCCAAACTGGCTGCATAAGGTTAAACTTACAATCATGCAAGAACTTTTAGTTAAAATGATTCACATGGCAAATCAGAATATTTACTTTCTATAATGCTAACTAGAACCATACATTTTCAGTAGACTGGCAACGCCATGAATCAGGCAGTGGTCAATTTATTTTTCCTAACAAAATCACAAACAATATCTTGTTGCTTCATTCAAGGAGGTTGATGAAACAGACTCATATTTCCATACGATGCTGAAAGTTTTAAGAATGTTATATGGAAAAATAAAAGAGAAACCTTTCTATATAACTGAAAAATGACCATTACAAAAAGGAGAGATACTGGCTTAATTTATTCTGATACAGAAAAGATAAAAATACAAAAGGAAGAGTATAAATAGCAATGTTTTCAACAGAGACAAACAAATTAACAAGTATCACAAATAGCAATCAATATTTTGATATGAAATTAGCTGAGCAGGAGGGTGGAAAGCATGCAAGGTTCACATAAAGCATGTGTGTTGGGCAAAAGAAAAAAAAAACAGCTGAAGCAAAACATTAAAGAAGGTTAGCATTTTGAAGGGTCACCTGGTTAGCAGTTTGTGGGTGAGAGCAGCAAGCCTCATCTTGGCTGTGTGGCAATTTAGCAACAATGGTGGCCTTAATTGTAAGATAGAACAAATAAAATCATCATACACTGAATGTGTTGTTATTTCAAAGAGGAAACATTGAAGAGGCAGTTATGAGCTTCTTCAGACCATTATCCCCATTTGTGTGAATCTGATGAAAGTCGGTGGACATAAAGTGGGGGATCAATTACATAACAGTATAGTATATGTATTGGATAAGGTTTTCATTTTACATTGAAGAAAAAGAAGAAATTTCCAGTGTTTGATTCCCTTGTCAATAGGTAAAATGTCTTGAGAAACCGGCATGAAATTTTCATTTGCACAAATTAAACAATTCTGCATTCCTGTTAATTTCTAAAACATTGGTTTCCCTTTCATTTCAAGAAAACCTTTTTCAAAAGTTTATTTGTCATTTTGTTTCATAGTTCATATTTTCAGGATACTGTGGAAACCAATCAGCTAGGTAAAACTCTTATTGCTAAATTTCTGTAAATCTCTCTTAATGCCATTGTCTACTTTGAGTACATGTCTTGTCTGAGAATTCAACTGATTCAGAGTTTAAAATTTCAAGAAAATGCTAACACTAGAGATAAATGCAGCTCAATATAAAAACAAAATTATTAAACTGATCCCTCACTTTGTGTCCTATAAACTACTGAGGCATGAGGCTTGGGTGAAATTAGTAATATAAGGGAGAGATATATTTTTGTTTCTAATTTCAATTAATACATTTTCTAATAGCCTTAATGGAAGTGAGATAAGTTGACTTATATCAATATCCACCCACCACTATAAATGAATGAAAATTTTACTTTAAACAAAATCAATGTCCCCACTTACCAAGTTCCCTACTGATTGAAAATTTAATCAATTTCTGACAGAAAGTACTGTCAATGTTTCATAAAACAAGTTGAGAAACCACTTATTTACAACTTAGTTGTATACTAGTTTTGTAGATTACTTTATATTGTGGTTTGAATGTACATGCTTGAAATGAATATAAAAAATAATTTAATAATGAAACTGCAGTTGATTATAAAATTAGTTTGGTCAGATATTAGACAAAGGAAGAAGATGGATATATTTACAAGGATAAAAAGGAGAGGTGAGAAGATTTGTTCCATTGCCATAATAGCTTTAATTCAACCCTGACTGTGAAAAATAAAAAAAAAAGAATTTAGGAAAAAAATGTTTTTCTGCCTTGGCACATGCTTTGCCACTGACTAATCTCTTTATTTGTTGTTAAGTATAATGGGGCTGATGATCCATTTTCATATTAAGAAAAGAAAAACAAGCATTTTGTAAAAAACACTTTCTATCAAGAGGCACTCACCATGACTAAAGGTCAACAGGCCACTAGAAATATATTTATATCCATTGATGAACTTGCCCCAGGAAAGTTGAATGATATATCATTTGCAGATGATTTTCAAGGAAAACTGATTCAAATATGAAAGCAAAAACAACAAATAAAAATGAGCCCCAAACTCAACTACTGAAATAACTTCAATAAACAATAAGGATCATTCATCAGGGCTACTTAACAGTTTAATATACTTATCATCTCAAGCTCAACAAGCATTATTGTAGTTTAATATTGCTTAATGTAAAATGGATAGAATCATTAAGTGTCCCATTTACTTTGGTTGCAAAATTAAGTTTTCATTTCCAAGCTGAATTTTGATAGCCTCACCTAGTTGACATCTAAAAAACTATCACTTAGCAAAGATGAGGATATTAGTCTGTAAAAACTCATAATTGACACACTGAACATTTGAATAAATATTAAAATTTTCAATTAAAATTATTTCATAAAATTTGAACAAGTTTAAATAATTATTCAAGGCAGTAATTAATTTCTTTTAAAATAAAATAAAACCTCAAGCATTTAGTAAGTTTAACTTGCTGAAGAGCCTTCATAAAGTGTCACAATCTAAATAACTCAGTATTTAAGTTAAATTAAAAGCATACAAAAAAAAAAAAAGAAAAAAGAAAAAAAAAGCTATCAATTTTAACAAGATTGTGATTCAAGAAAGAGCCAAACAATATTTTTGCTGTTAGAAGAGACAATATCATCACAATTCAAACGTTTAGACTAACATCTTCATCTTTATTGTTTTATGACACCTTTTCAACTGGGATGTTTGTTCTCCTTCATCTATCATACCTATTTCTCTCTTATTTGCACAAATATATATACAGCCTTAATCCAAGCAATAGATTATACAAGATAGTTGATTTCACCATGAAAAAGTGGTAAAGACAGAACACTTGCAAAATAGTGTTTTTTGCCTAAATATAACACCCCCACCAAGAATACCGACTTTGTTTTCTGCTCTCTTTTGACAACAGGTTTAAAAGAAAATTCCAAATAATTTTGTCCAGATAGAAACCATCAGAGTAAACAAAATACAAAAGCCATAATTTTTCTATGCTTGAGATAAAAGAATAAATCTAATGAAGAGGGGTCATCCCTTATATTTTGCCATTTGCTGAAAAATTAATCAGAAAAGAATCTGTCTCATAATCAGTTTGAATAAGGTTTGTTACAATGAAATGAGAACCATTTCATTTTACAACTACAAATATAGAGAAGAATGTTTTCTTTTGTGGTATCTTAAAGAAACTGATAAAGTCACATGTTTGCAACTCAAATAACCCTTATTGAAATTAAACCTTGTCTGTGACATGTCTATAAAATCCAAGGAATGTCAAACAAATTCTGGTTTAAGTATTAGGAGTAATTGTCATGAAAACAAATGAGTAGACTAAGTTGTAGAAGGATTTGAAGGCAAAATGTTAACCAAAGATCAGAGAACAAACAGGTTGAAATGCTGTGATGAAAACAAAAAGATGAAAAAAGGCTGGACAAAAATGGCTGAGCAATTGAGTCAATGCATATTTCAGAAATATAAACAGAAAATAATACTTAGCCAGAAGAAATACAATGTGCAATAATGAAAGCCACAAACTATAAAAACCAAAATTCCATGCAGAGAATCATTTTTTCCAAGACCTACCTGAATGTTTTTTATATACAAGATTTGTTCCTAGGAGTTCAACCTTCTGTTATTATTTAATTATAAAATATGTCCCTTCAGAATGTAGATGATCATGGCTCTTTACAGAATGCTTTTTCTTTATTATCTGTGAATTGCCATGCATTCTTGTGAAAAATAGTAGTGTGGTTTTCTGTTATTTTCTCCATGGTTTGAATTCAGAGTTATTCTTCTAGATTGGCTACCATCCAAAATTAGAGAGACCTGTCTACCCTACTATTTAATCTGTAGTAAGAAGGAAGAGATAGATTCAAAACTTTTCCAAGAACATTAATATTAAAGTGAACCCAATAGACTATGCTGGAATTTGAACTCTGCTTGTTAATTCCACTTTCTACATCAATAATCATTACACTAATTGCAAATCGTCCTACAGAAGCAGTCACATTGACAATAGGAATGATTTGCAGTCTGTGAACTAGTTAATGAAACTAAATTGTTTTCTTGATTAAAGTTGTGGAATCTAACCTGGTTAACCAATTCCTATTTATTTACATTATTTACACTTGGTCTACAGTCCTCATCTTTCTTGTTGCAATTACAACATTTCAGCCATTGTGCACTCCAGCATTCATAAAGTGATCTGCATCCCATAGAACATCACAACAATATTCAGATGCAACTCTACCCTACATGGAAATCTCCTGATGAATCAAGCCTAAGACAGAAGATTACATGACCAAAAACTATGTGTAGTTCATTCTTTATAATTATGGCAAAGAGTATAAAAGTTAAACTAGCCATTCCCTAAAAGTAAGACAATGAAATCAGGAATTGCCAATCATGTATGGAGAGAGAGAGGTAGTCATCAAGCCCTGTGGAATGAAGTAAAAATATTAGACAGTTAGATCAGTATATATGCTATGCTTTGAAGGCCTCATTAGTAGGCCTAGCATAGAAATGAATAGCAGTACTAAATAAGAACTAGATATTTCTGGACATGAATAGCAGAACAAGAGCAATCTATTCCCTATAGATTAAATAAAGGGTTCAGTTCAAAATTTCCTGAAAGTTACCCAGCATGACAAGTACCTGATGAAGGCCAGAGGGCTCAATGGCTGAAATGTTGCAATGATAAAAAACAAAGATCCAGACAATAGTCCACATGTAAATAATAACTCCTTATCCCAGAAATTCAGACAGCAATTCCTATTTAATTGTCTTCAGTCATTTAGAAGCTCCTTAAATAAATAAAAATCTATTTAAAAGAAATGCCAAAAACTATAAAAATAGTTATCAAATAACATACTTCTGAGATTTCTCAACAGGTACATGGATATTCACTTAAAAATAACTAGACAATTCCAAAATGTATAGAATTAAAACATTAACACAGATAAGTTCATATTAAGGGAAAATGTAATATTTCAGAAACATATTCAAGTTGGGACGACAACAACAAACATTCTTTCTTTTTAGTCTCTACACTTATTAAAGCTTTACTTTCTATCCAAATTCAAAATATCTATTAAAACAGGAAATTTTACACTTTTAAAAAATTCTTCAAAATAACATTAATAAACAACTTTGTTTAAATTGAAAGAAATGTTCTTTTTTTAAGTTTTATTAACACACAAAAAAAGAACTGCTGATTTTGTAAAGAAATTTGTGTAAAATTATTTCTCAATGTAGTAGCTAAAGATTATTAGACAGACACAAGAAGTGGCAAACTACTTTGATATCAAACAAGTCCTTTCTTATTCTGGAAGCAAGAAAACACCCAAAGCCGTTTTCTTTAAAAGCCCAGAGAAAAAGTACAGCTTTTGCTATAAAGTTGAAAATTTAATTATGTGTCATTTGAAAATGTTTTTATGTGAAATAGAGAAAATTTCAAATATGTGAGATAATTTTATTGTGAAATTCATTAAAATTTCTACTTTTAGAAAAAAGTTTTAATGCAGATTACAAAGATTTTGAGATAAAACTGCATCAGTTTTTGATTAAGTTTTTAAATTCTAAGGTTTGATTGCCCAATGAGCCATTTAATCAGTTGTCAACTACTAAAAAAGTAATTTATATCCCTGGTTATTATGACTAGTTGACTATTTTTTCTTTCATTACTGTCTCTCTCTGGAGATTATTTAAATTACTACGAATGGCAGCCAGCCCACTACCATTGTGTTATCAGAGAAACTGAAAAACATGTTTGAGATAAAATATATGTAAAACCTAAAGACACAATTGTCAATAAATTTCATTACATGCTTAAGTGGGTAAATAAAGCTGAAATAATTTACCTTAGTTAATAGATGTTATAAAGTATGGTAAAGACAGATCATTTACTACATATGAACTATTAAAACGAAATGGTTCTCTCAAACCAAAGAATAACTGGTCATCTCATTCCTATTTGTAGTCAATAGATAAATTATTAATATACTAATTCAAATAAACACCATAAACGATTTGACTTTGAGAAGCTGGAAGGAAGAATGGAAACAAAAATGAACTGATTACATGAATAAAACTTAAATAACCCAACTTGGACTTTACAAAAAAAAACAATAACGTTTGAACTAACACAACTCGGGACTGACAAGATATAGAGTTCAGTTGAAATAGTCGCAGCATGACTTGCTTTTAAGAGACATTTAACTAATAATACAATTCCCTTAAAGAATATCATATGAAACCAAGTGTACAGTTAAATATTTTTAAAAATATTATTTCTTAATAAATGGTTAAAATGAGAACTCAAAATTATAACAGACACAAACAACACCAAAGAAAACTAAAAAAGCAAAAGCAACTGAAAAGTTGAAAAAAAAAAAAAAAAAAAAAAAATACAAAAGAAACTAAATTTTATGCAACTGCAAAAAAAACAAAAAAAAAACCCCAAAAAAAACAGAACCAAAGTGTTTTAATAAAAGCCATAGGAGAAAAGCTGAAAAATTTGACAATGTTTGTCTAAGTTGTTATTTCATTAAAGAATTTACAAAACAGATAAAATATGCTGAAATTCTTAATCTGATCCCAGATTTTTTTATAACGATACAAGATTACATGTACCTTTGCATTAATTTCTTTTCCATCAATATTTTTGGTAAATAAATGCTGAAGTGTTACACAATAGCACAAAATATAACAATTTCATATGATCAAAAGGCCAAAAATCAGAAGCAGCAGTAAAAATTCAATTTATAAATTTCATCAAAAACAACTATCAGCAATTTTTAACTTGTCTCAATGACACTTGCCACTTTCAAGAATGTTCAATAAAAACAACTATCATTATCATATATACAAACTGTCTTCATTGTATTTTAAATTAATTTTTATGTTAATTCCAATTTCATTCTGTTAGTCTAATTTGGCTTAATCTTCTCCAATGTTCTCAAAAATGATGTAAAATTGCTTTTGTTATTGTGTGAAATATTCAAATAATTTTAAAGTTTTAACAACTGAACCAGCCATGAATATACCCTTAATATACATATTTTTCCTATTTTCTTTTAATTGTTACAGACTGCATAGACAAAAAGCAATTATGTAATCCAGATTTTTCCCCTTTTACTGAACTGTCTCTACAATTTAGAATATTTTCTGGATACAATAAAAAGTATATAGCAAATATAATGTATATATAGTTAAGTAACAACAAGAAAACAAAACTTTCTATCCTGTTCATCTAAATTGGAGTATCACTTTGTATTTTATTAAGTAGATCTCTATACTGTTTTCTTGTCACTTGTACACAGAATTCATTTATGGCAAAGAAAAATTTACACAAATACTTTAAAGTAGAAGCATATAATTTGTAAGAAAAACAAAAACAAAACAAAATCATAACTACAAATAAAATTTAGAGGAATGCTTGAATGTTACATATTGTAAAAAAGGCATTAAAAAGTGTTCTGAAAACTTAAAAATCAAACATCATTAAATGACAAAATTAAAGTACTAGTGAAAAAACTTGTTTCTTAGATACTTTGCCCATTTTTTTGGGGGGTGGGGGGATGAGAAAATCCAAGAACAATGAATGTTTTCTCAAGTTTTCTAAAGGATTTTAAAGGAAAAAAAAATTCAAAATTCTGTGAAGGTTCAAAAACATTTTCTAATTTGAGTTAATTCTATTTTTGCTATCCTCACACAGTAATATATAAGAAAAATGTAAAAGTATTTGATGAAAAGGACAGTTGTGCAATATGGTACAATTCAAACATTCACAAACTAAAAATAGATAAATGAATAAAATGTCCAGTAAATTATGCTATTATAACAAAATCTTGCCTTCTAGAAACTGAGACAACACTGAGTAACCACAACTATTGACAAACAATGGCAAAAAGAATGTAAAGAAAAAAACTGAAAAGAAAAAAAAAACCAAAAGTCAAAAGCAAGGCTTTTGCAAAAAGTGTTATGTTTGTGTCGTTGATTAATCTTAGATTAGTAGAATAAGCATCGGTATTTTCATCTTACGTCGCACAGGTACAGTTTTCAATGGATCGAAGATATCATTGGCAAAGGGATTGTCAACAACTGCATCCTGCGGACTGTCCTTTATAATGGTAGGTTTCAGAGCTGGAACACAAGCAGAACTTGTACACAACAGCAAACAGATGGCACCTCATCTTTGGACAACAAAGTCAGACAGGGAGCTACAATTTGTCTTGGTTGTCTATCAGTCATATAACTGTAGTTTGTGTTATCAATTCACATGCAAGTAACAATCAACACACACCCATAGCACATAGCATCACTGAAAAGCACAGATTACAATCACATTTACATTCTTTTAAATCAAATTTCAGAATTTCATTTGAATTCTTTATGCAGAAAAGTACAAAATACTTATTTGAAAGTAAATAACAAAAGCAAGATAGTTGTAGAAATGTGGGGATGGTCAAAATGCCAATGATTTCCAATCTTTTTAAAGGCAGACATATAGCAATGTTAAAAGTGACAATCAAACCAAATAGAAAAACTTTTTCCTCTTATCAAAGAGGAAGGGAGGAGAAGAAAAATATTTATCTATGATGGGTGATATCATTTTCTCATAACCAAGTGCTGGATTCATACCTTTCATAAAAACATCAGTTTTGCCAATTCTGTTTATAATCACTAAATTTAAATTCATCACTTAAGGCAAAAATTTCAAGAAACACAGATTCGATGAAAAACTTAAAAATGCAGCAGTAAAAGGATTTTCAAAATGACAAAATAAGTATCACTTACTGTGATAAGTAAAACAAAACTCAGTTACAAAATAAAATTTAGGCAAGTCACAGATTATATAGCACACATGGGTGGGTCTATTGCTCGTACAATGCAAGTGTAGAATACCACACAATCATTGACTGAATACTTCATTTTTTTTCTTTTTAATTCCTCTGATTAAGTGATTGCTAAATGAAGTTTCTTAGTGTTAACATTACAATTTGTTCATCTTCCCTTGATGCAGGCAATCATGATTCTCTCTAGCTTTCTATTTTCTGTTGTTCTTGGTAATACTTACTCGTTTCTTATACTCTCTGTCTTTATGGTATTTATTGTTCCATCCATTTCTTACCACATTGATTACTTGTTGGTTCCCTCTTCAATGTGTCCTGTAAGTGTTAAATTGTGAGTTTCAAATATTCCAGCTGTCTTGTTCTGATTGTTACCAATGGTTTCTTTATAGTTCCTATTCTTCTTAAAACTTCCTTGTTTGTCACATGCTCTGTTCATTGTATTCTCAATATTTGCTGGTAGAACCACATTTTGGTTACTTTAAGTCTCTTCATTTGTGATGAAATGGTTTAATTTTCACTACCATAAAGAAATTTAGACATTACACAGCAGTCCAGTACTCCTTTCTTTGCTTCTAATGTTATTTTCCAATCCCTTAATATATTGCTCAGTTTTTTGAAAACCTATGCCTTAGGATTTCAGTGTCACACTTTCCATTGTCTATTACTATACCAAAAAAGTGAAATTTCTGTACCATGAGCTACCTATTTTGCTCACAATTTTCATTTTTTTTTTTTTTGCTTTCTTGACTCTTACAGTTTTCCTTCTGAATATGCTATCTTCTGTTAAGATTACATCCACTAATAATAATAAATCTTGATAGGGCTTTGAATCACATAACTGTACAAGTAGAATAAATCACATCCTTGTCACTCCTCTCACTATTTTGATGGACTTACTTAATTAGATGTCTATTTACATACAAGCTGTTTGTTCCCAGACAGCAGATTATTTGCATATACTTTCCATCGAAATGAAGCTTTCTTATTTCAAGGAGAGAATTACATTTCTTCTTCCAGCATTTTGAACACATTCTTCTTCCACTATTTCCAGTCTAATTCTGATAATTATTATACTCTTAATTATTAATTCTGTTATTCTTAAACTTTCTATTGAGAATTGTGCCACAGAAATATCTTCTTGAGTTATAGCTGGCCTGGAGGCTATTGTATCTTCTTGGTATTTACTAGGTGAAACCACGATCTCCTTGGTTCACACAGGCCTGTTCAGCTGATAAAGCCCACATGATAATTCTGATCACATAAAACACCTATTTATGCCTGCTTGCAATAATTTTAAATGTGTTCTCAATGAGGCTAAGTCTTTATTTGCTGCTAAAATGAGGCACCATATAGCCTCTAACAAGTGTGGTTCTCATAATTACTGGCAGCTCTGTAATAGTGTGTTAAATAAGTGTAAGTTTTCTATTCCTCCTCTCTTCACTCAATTTGAGATGTTAACATCTACTGCTGATAAAGCAGAATGTTTTGCTCATAAATTCTCTTCTAATTCTACTCATCTGGAGAATCTTTTTCTAACTTGCCAATTAGAAATGAGTTTCTATTGAGTGATATGCATATAACAGTATCTATGGTATCTGCTATCATCTCTAAACTGGATCTTCACAAAGCATGTGGACTTCTGTCTCATGTTCTTTATAAACTCTACAATAAACTCCTTGCAGATTCTTGGTTGTTGGAAATCCTCTTTCGTAGTTCCAGTCTTTAAGTACTCAGGCAAACTGTCTGATCCTTCTAACTAGGCTCTAACCAAGTCTGATTTGGTTAAACATATCACCTTGCAGGGTCTACTTTCAGATAGGCAATATGGCGAAATTCCAACCACCTGAAGAAGGCCGGAGCATACAATGGCCAAAACGTTATAATAACTATGGCAACAAAGATGAGGATGATAGTCCAAACGATGTAAATAGTGAAGCAATATGGTTTTCATTTCTCTAGGTCAACTACTGATGCATTAACAAATATTGCTGAAAGAGTCTATCAAGGTTTAGATAAGAATGGTGAAGCTTTGGCTGTTGCCATGGATATTGACAGGGTTGGGCATATTGATCTTCTTCACAAGTCAAAAGGTTATAGTATTTCTGGACAAATTTTTAAACTGATTCAGTCTTTCTTATCAAATTGCAAAATGAAAGTTGTCTTGAATGGCCACTCTTCTAGATATTTTTGCATTAATGTATGTGTTCCCCAGGGCTCTATCCTTGGACCTACATTGTTTGTAATTTTTATCAATGACCTTCTTGATGTCATCAGCTCTCACTCTCGTATCTATGTTGATGATATAACTATTTATTCCAGTCTTAATTGTAAGTTTGATCAGTTTGATAAATTCAACTTGGCAGCTGATCCCCAAAATGATTGTCTGTTGTTAACTGGGACAAGGAATGTCTTGTTAATACCTCCAAAATGAAACTGTTATCTTTTAATTATCTGAGAGAACCCTTTTTGCCTTCCATCAGCATGGTTGATGCTAATATCTGGGAGAGTGGTTCATTTCCCAGATTAACGTTTCTCCTTACATGAAGAGGAAATATTAAATCTAATCAATTGCTAGGTCTGCTGGTACGAAAGTTATTTCACTGTGCCTCTCCTAGTCAATATTTCTCACCTGAAACTATCTCACATATTTATAAGTCTACCATTTATCCTTGCTATATATTTAGAGTTTCTTTAGCAGAATCTACAAAGTTATTGGTCCTGATTTGGCATCTGAGCATCAGTCACTTTCCCACTGTTGTAATGTAGCTTCCCTGTGTCTTTTCTATAATTAATTTCATGGTAATTGTACTGATGAACTTTCCTCTATGGTAGCTAGACTTTTATAAATTTAAGCACAATAAATACTAGATTGGTGGAAAGGTCTCATCATTTTGCAGTTGAAATGGCTAGATGTAACCATAAATTCAATGCTAATAGTTTTTTTCTTTCACATTTATGGTTTTTGGAACACTTGCCCAGGTTCTTGCTTTCCCATTAAATTTGATCTTCTAAAATTTAAATGCAATGTCAATCATTATCTTATGTTTTCTTAATTCATGTTCTTTTACAGTTTTTTCTTTTCACATTCTTTTGAACACAGTAACCCCATGTGTCTTAGTGGCTTTATTGCCTTGCTTGGAGGTGAAATGATTAAAAAAAAATATAGGACATCAAACTTATTGTTCAATGACATTCAAATTCATTCTGCTTTCTTTTGGCAATTTTATGAAATCTGATCTACTGAAATCCTCTAATATTTTGCAGCTCTTGTACATTTATTAGGTGAATAACTTTATCATGTAAAGCTTTTTCCATATGTTCTTCCCTCTTTAGATTTAATAGAACCTAACAAAGAATCAATTTTACTTCCTTTTATTTTTCTTATCTGCTGGAGCTCAATCTATGCACATTTCTCATATAGCTATGCCTTTTTTGTTTGTCATTATCTGATAGTTTTGTTTAGCTTTATATTCTCTACACCATTTCTTAGCTTTATCTACTGCCTCTCAATTTCACTTGTCATCCACTTTTTCTGTCTTTCATTCTTCAGGATAGCTTCTTTAATTTTTATATATCTTACCCTTAATTTGTGCATAAGCGGGATACAATCATTCCTATATTTAGCGCTTGTGTATGCAAAGCTGTATTTATTAGGTTGGTGCAAAAATAATGACGTTTTTTGACGTTAAAAATAGGTAAAAAAACGTCATTATTTTTGCACCAACCTAATATATTAGAATTCTAAAGATGAGAAATGATTATGTTATGCTTTACCATTCATATTCACATTTCAGTTGTTCTACTCAACATTTCAGCCATTTGCAATGATGATTCTTGTGGCTTGTTCAGAGATTTGACATTTTTCTAGTGTGTTGTAAAACTTAACTATTTCTCTTCAATCCTTTCTGGTGGGTGCAAATAGCACTATGTCATATTAAATAACTTCATTTCCAGTCTAACCAAAAAGACTGACATTTCTGGAAGTGCATTTTGGAAAACAAACATTTCCTCATGTTAAACTAATCTCTTTCAGTCTTCTCTCCTGATTGTATAATCTGGAGATTGCTGCTTCTCATACCATCTTTAACATTAATTTTCAGCTATTCATCTATGTCTCATATTTTTTTATCCTTTTGAATTGATTCCACCTCACACCAATGTCTGATATTTTTTAATTACCATATTGATAGAATAATAAATCACAATAATAATAGTGCTATTAATCAAAAAGATAGTAAAGTAAAATAAATAAGGTAGTTAATGTATTTATATTTGGCTTTGTTGCTCTTTGACATTGAAATTTTGGTTTAGCTTTGAAGTGGTTTTTTACAATGTAATGGATTCTCTCAAATGAAAAGTTTTTACTGCTTTCTTCCCCCCACCCTTAAAAAGTACCATTACTATCCCAGATCCACACTTTTGACTTTATTCTGATCTCTTTTAGAGGTTTAATATGTGTGTGAGTAAGAAGGATGTGTTCTAACAATGTCACAAAGCTATTCATATTAGTTAACAAACCTGTGGTTTTCTATGTAAAGTTATATAAAGTTGGCATTAATGTACTGAAAGCAAACAAAATAAATAAGATGTGTAATGTATTTATACTCAATTTTGTCAATCTTGCAATTTCCAACTGTAATTAAGACTTGTAAATATATTCTATATTTTCTTATGCTCTAGGGTTATGTGTCCTTTATATTTTGTAATGTTTCGTTGAATTCATCTCTTCCAATCTTTTCTTGCTTGAGGTTGATCACAGCCTTAAACTGGTGGATACTTAAGAGATTTTAAGTGAATGTTTTTTCACAAGAATGAATGCTAAATTTTATTGAGTCAACTGCTAAATTTGTTACTAAGAAAGTTGGTTCAGTGTTTTGTGCTAGACAATTCTACTCACCTGAATATCTTGCACCTGTTTTATCAATACTTGTTGCAAGAAACTTTCATGATTAATTATAACTCTGAATAATTATGTATTTTTCAGTACTGAGTCTTCATGAAGGAATTTTCAATAAACTATTTACTTTTCTTGTAGACACTTGTACTAATTACAATTTTAATAACAGAGATTACTTTAATATTAATTTTATATTTAAGGAACTGATTAAAATAAACAGCAAATTCAAAAGGAACTAATATTTGATCATTTTTTAAAGTCTTCAAGCAACAGGGTCTGAAAGCCCCAATTATGATTGCCATGACCAACTTATATTCACCTTCATAATTTTAAATTTCATTATGATAAATCTCATGATCAATTCAAACTCTCAAAATGCAATTTTTCAACATTAGTTTATGCAACTAAGTTTTTTCTTATATAAGCCGCTCTATGTATATCTACAAACCTGTGTATGTGTACACACATACACATCAAAGGTTACTCTGAAAACAATATTTCCTATTATGTTGGTGGTATGAAAATAGAGGCTGAATTATGCTATCACTAGTCCATATTTTTTTTTACCTTGTTACACATAAATTAGTAAAATAGCATATGACAAGAAAATGTGTAAGAAGAGGTCCATCAATGAATTCCTTCATAATTAAAAAAAAAAAAAAAAAAAAAAAAAAAATCACACTTACTGGCATTCACTGACACTTGTTAAATGTTCAAGATCAAACTGGATATGTGTACACAATTTAGAAGTGTTTTAACAGTGGTAAAAGAAATGTGTGTGTGTGACAAGCCATGTTATGGGTGGACCATCATAACTATAAACTCACGAAAAGAAGAGTGTTGTGAAAATGCAGAACTAATAGTGTTGACTATGTGTAAAAATAGTTTTGAAGCTGAACACTCGCTCTGTTTAATGGTGTTATTGTGATACCTGCATCTGTTGTAGTTTCCATGGAAATAAGTAGGTAACTTTACTTTTGAAATAATGTGTGTGCATATGCATATATATTATTATTACTATAAATATTATTTTAGTAGGTAAATGTGTTTGAATAGATATCCTTGTTTATTTATAAACAGCAAAATTAATGTCTACTAATCAGTCATCAAAAGTGTCATCAAAGAAAATGTACTTCTCAGAAGAGATTGAATATGCATTACTTTTTTTGGTAAAATATCTTTTAGACAGGTGTGCCTTACTGTTAGGCTACTGGGGTCCTTAAATCAAGTCAAGGGTTTTTTAAAGAAATGTATATCTTTCCCTGAAACCTTTTAGTGTCCACACACACACACACACACCTGGTAAATATATTATCATAGGCTTCTGTATTCAGGATTAGTTGTCTGCTTGGCTGGATCATCGACATCTGTGACTGTAGAGGCCAATGTGGGAGTGAAAATTTCTGTTGCAGTGGTTGCATGTGTGTTCTGTCTTTGATCTGTTGGAGCTGTCACTTTGCTTTCTGCGTGCCCGCCTTTCCATGGTGACTTGTGTCAGCTTCTCCTTCCCTAACTTGAGGTGTTTGGTCAGGGTTACTCTCTACTTGGATCGTATGGCTGCCAGGCTCTCCTAGGACTCTGTGTTGTTGCCTGCAGCTTTCATGTTGTGCCTCATGACTTTGTTCCACAGCTGTGGCTGCCCAGTAGGTCTTCTTCCAGAGGCCAGCTCTCCATGCAGGATGTCTTTGGGGATGCGGCTATCTGGCATGCTGTGGACATGGCCCAACCAACAGAGTCTGTGCTGTATGAGTAATGTGAACATGCTGGGAAGTCCTGCTCAAGACTGGACCTCAGTGTTGGACATCTTGTCCTGCCATGCTATTCCCAAGATGCAGCAGATACTTCTCATGTGAAAGGTGTGCAGTCACGTTTCTTGCCTGGCACTTGTACACTGCCATCTTGGTCTTCACTGTCAGCTTGGGATTGGTCCATACACAGGTCATGAGGCGCACAAGAGTTGCGGCTGCCTTCCCAATTCTCCTGTCAATCTCTGCATCTAATGAGAGGTTGTCAGTGATGGCGGAGCCACGGTATGTAAACTGATGGACAGCATCGAGTTCATACTTGTCAATGGTGATGGCTAGTGGTGTTTTGGTACCTTGTCCCAGGACATTTATCTTTTTCAGGTTGATGATCAGCCTGAAGTCTTTGCAGGCCTGGGAGAAACGGTTCATCAGTGACTGAAGTTTAGACCAGGTGTGAGTTGCTATCACTGCATCGTCAGCAAAAAGCATGTCTCTGGCAAGGGCTTCACGTACTTTGGTCCTGGCTCTGAAGTGAGTAAGATTGAACAGCCTGCCATCTGATCTTGTATGCAGGTAAATCCCTTCTCTTGATGTGCTGAATGCATGCTTCAGAAGCAGAGTGAAGAAAATCCTGAATTGAATGGGAACGAGGACACAGCCCTGTTTGACTCCACTGCAGATGTTGAAGGGCTCAGAGGTGCTGCCATTGAACTGCACAGTCTCTTGCATGTCGCTGTTGAAGGACTCAATCAAGCTCTGCCGATTGGGTGAGGAGCCAATCTTGGGCAGGATTCTGAAGAGGCCTTCTCTGCTGATGAGATCAAATGCCTTGGTGAGATTGATAAAAGCAATGTACAGGGGCATCTTCTGTTCTCTGCAATTCTCCTGGAGCTGGCAGTGGGAGAAGACCATGTCTACCATTGATCTTTCAACTCGGAAACCAAACTGAGACTCTGGGTAGACATGTTCAGTGAGTTTCTGCAGGCAGACCAAGATGACCCGAGAGAAGACTTTGCCCACAGCATTGAGTAACGAGATGCCCCTCTAATTGTTGCAGTTGATTCATTCAACCCTTGTTCTTGTAGAAGGTAATGATCTTGGCATCTCTCATGTCCTGATGTATGGCCCCCTTCTTTCCAGAACTGGTAGAGGACCTTGAGCAATGGGAGCAGTAGGGCAGTCTTGCAGTGCCCGATCAGGTCAGGGGGGATCCCATCACTGTCAGGGGCCTTCCCTGAGACCAAGCTGTCAATGGCCTTGCTAAGCTCCTCTATGGTCGGTTTAGTTTTGAGGTCCTCCATGACTGGTAGACAATGGCATCAAGGTCTACGTGCATCACCACATTCTACCTGGAGTAAGGGTTGGAATAATGCTTCACCCATCTCTCTATCTGTTGCTCTATGTCTGCGATGACTTTGCCAGTTGTGGATTTGAGGGAAGCTGTCTTGCTCTGCACTAGTTCCATTGCCATCTTGATGTCATCGTACATCCCTCTGATGTTCCCTGTAATTGCTGCTGTCTGGATATTTTTTCAAAGCTCTGTCTAGTAATCGTTGGTGGAGCGTTTGGCAGTTTGATGAGCTTTGCTCCTGGCAGCCCGGAGGATCTGCAGGTTTCTCTTGGTGGGTGACTGTTTGTATTCTGCAAGAGCAGTGTGCTTGGCCACAATGACAGGAGCGATCTTAGTGGATTTTGCCTCAAACCAGTCAAATGACTTTGAGATCTTTCTCCCAAAGGTGGACAAGGTGGTGTGGTGCGTGGTGTGATTCATGGTGTCCCACAAGGTTGCCCACTTCTCCATGGCAGAGTCTCCAGTCTGTGAGGTTGCCCACTCATTTTCAAACCTCTTGCACAAGGTCTGGCTGGCTCATCTTGCTGACATCAATGCGAGGATTCCCTTGCTTCTTGCCACGGTGTAACCTCTTGGACTGGAGTTTGAACTTGGAGTGCACCAAGGAGTGGTGTGTGTTGCAGTTTGCGCTGTGGTAAGAACGTGTGTGAAGAACATTCTTAATGGTAGCTCATCTGACCAGAATGAGAGCCAGCTGCTGCCAGTGCTTTGAGCATGGATGTCTCCAGGATACCTTGTGTTGGGGCTTGATCCTGAAGAAGGAGTTGGCTATGCACAAGTAGTGGTAAGTGCATAGCTCGAGCAGACTCTGGCTGTTGTTATTCATCTTGCTAACTCCAAACTGTCCAAAGTACGAAGACCAAGAGTCATGATCAGTAACCACTCTGGCGTTGAAGTCACCCAAGAGAACAAGTTGTTTTTTGCTGGGGATACTGCTGATAGTGGCTGGCAGCTTGGTGTCCAGTGTGGTAGAGAGTGTTGGGGCATACATCCTGATGAGGGTGACAGGGCCTGCGGTGGTGTTGAGACAGAGAGTGAGGAGTCTCTTAGAACTGTTGCTGCCTGGTTCTACTGTATTTAGCAGGCTTTTCCTAACTGCGAAGCCCACTCTATGTTGGCATGGTTTGTCAGAGCTCTTCCCCTGCCAGAAGAATGTGTGGATATGGCTGCAAGGCAGCAGAGGTTTGAAATATGGGTTTTCCTACTCCTGCTTTCCCAGGCTGTCAAGCTCCACTGACCCAATGACGGATGGGTATGATGTTATATATATTAGACAATTTGGAAAAGCTCTGCATTGAGATGTTTCACTGATGAACCAGAATAATCAGAAAAAGAATTAAAAACAAGACACCTAAGATTAATATATATGACTAGACTATTACAATTTACTATATGTTCTATAGTACTGAAATAATATGGGGTTTGTAAACTTTAAAATAAATAAATGAATATTTATTTTTGGTTTTGGTAATTTCAATTCTCATCACCTCAAATGAATTAAGTGTTCTAATATTACTGATGTTACTTTATTTAGATTTTTAATTTTTTCCATTGCAGAATCTCTCAGTTATATAGCAATTTCCCTACTTGTTTCCCTAATAAATCTGATCAATATTCTTCTTTGAGTCATCTATTAGAAAAGAACCAGTGTACTGAGATTACTTTTTGACTTCATTTTTGGATTGATATTCTTAACTTTCCTATTGAGAATTGTTATAGAGGTTTCTTCTTGGGTTAAAGCTGGCATTGATGCTTTTGTACCTGCTTGTAGATACCAGGTGAAACCACAATCTTCTTGGTTCACACAGGCCATTCAGCTACTATAGCCCACAAGAATCACTCTGGAAGTATCAGCATGATAGTTCTGATCACAACAGACACCTATTTATGTCTGTTTGCAATAATTCTAGATGTGTCCCCAAAGAAGCTAAGTCTTTATTTACAGATAGAATGAGGCACCTTGTGACTGCTGGTAGCATTGTAATAGTGTGTTAAATGAGAGAAAGTCTTCTATTCCTCCTCTTCATTCAATTTGAAGTGTTAACATGTTTTGCTGATAAAACAGAATGTTTTGCTCATAAATTCTCCACTTAACTCATCTGGAGTATCTTTTCCTGACTTTCCACTTAGAACTGAGTCTCTATTGAGTAATATGCATATAACTCCACCCATGGTTTCTGCTATCATCTCTAAACGGTATCTTCACAAAGTATATGGACTTGATAGTATCCCTAAAATAGTCCTTAAGAAATAGGCTCCTGTTTTTTGCTCACTAAAACAAAAATAAAGCTGTTGTGGTAGAAGAGGCAGTTACATTTAACTGTTTTGACAGTAAAACGGTTGGACTGAAATGTCAGCCTAGTAGCACCCTTAAATTCATGCAGTCAGTCACCAGTGAAAATAGCTTGTCAGAACAGATGCCATGAAAACATTAACAGAAAAGACAGAGGAAGCCACATTACGTTGATGAGAAAGTTACTGGAGTCAACACTCCAAGTCAGGAGTGATCATATTGCATATCCATCTTTGGATTGTGTTGAGAACCTAGAGATGAACAGCAGAGGTACCAAATCATATTTGGCAATAGTATTCCATGCATTGCAAATAGTAGACTTGTAGATGTGAAGGATGGACTCAGATGAGAAAAACCTTCTGGAGCAACACAGAGAACCAATTTTCCTGGTGGTAGATGCTGCTATTGATTTAATGAAGTTGTTCCACCTCAGGTTAGTGGAGAACTGTAAGCGTTCTGAAAGCAAAGGAAGTATTTGTCGCAGATTACTCCCACAAGACAAAGAAGAATCACTGTAAGTCTAGACTTGAATATCGTGGGCAGAAAGAAATGCTGAAAACTCGATTCGCCGGTACTATTTCAAATCACAATGCATGTAACCAGTCAGAAAAATAGCTTGCTCACTAACACACGCCGAAACCAAAAATGCCTGAATTTTTCCTCACGAATTGCTTTTATCGGCAGAACCTATTTCTTCCATTCATCGACAGCTGGGATAGGATTTTCTGTAATTTGCATATCGAAATACTTTTATAGCGATTCCTGCGACTGACTTGTTTTTTCTTTAATTCAATTATTCCATTTTCAGCATGTTATGCGGAATACATGCCCTTCTGTTTGGTAAGTAGTTTTCTTTTTCGCCACTTTTTCCGTCGTAGAATACACGCGACACGCTGTCGCTTGGTTTGACGAGGTAAGTCGCCGTTTTCTTCGCTATAATAACATGAGACCAAGAAGATGTAGTAAGGCACTCTCATGGAGTTGAGCATTAACCATGCTGATAGGAGACAGGGACATTTCTCTATAGTGAGTAAATGACAGCAGTTTCATTTTGGATGCATTAAAATTCACGAGGCATATCCTGCCCCAGTCAACCACAGATTGGAGATCATTTTTGAGACCAATGGCCAGGTTAATTTTGTCAGCAATGCCAGATTTACTATTGAGACAGGTGTAAATGGAGTGCCCTCTGTGTAGTCGCCGAATTAAGAACTGATGGTATCAGGAAGATCATTGATGAAGATCAGAAACAGTGTAGGACCAAGGATAGAGCTATGAGGAAAGCCAACATTCATAAGGAAAGAACTGGAAGAGAACCTGTTCTGGACAACCTTCAATTCACGGTTCTACAGTAATGATTGCATTAAGTCAAATAATCATCCTGTAATACTGTATCTCTGAAGCTTATGTAGAAGCCCAGCATGCCAAAACGCCTTCAATATATTTAGAGCAACAGCTCAAGCTTCGCTGTTATTATCAAGAGCTTGGTATACATATTTAATTATGGCAGTAAGCACATCAGTGGTAGACCAGGCAAAGCAGAAACCATATTGTTTGTTAGAGAGCAGATTGTAGGAGGTGAGATGCTAAATTACTTCAGCATTGATTAAAGACTTTGCTGAAGAGCTGTAGGAGACTGATGGAAAGGTAGTTAGATGTCTCAGAAGGGTCTCCAGAGTTTTAAAGACTGGGATGACAGAGGAGGACTTCCAATAGACTGGAAAGCAAGAATCAGTAAGGCAATAGTTGTAGGGTTTGGAGAGAACTGGAGCCAGCTCAGGGGCACATTTCTTTAGCACTACAGCTAGTATACTGTCACCACAACTTGGTTTATGAGTGTTAGAAATGCTTTTCTGTAGTCTTTAAGTACTCTGGCAAACTGTCTGATCCTTCTAACTAGACTCTAATCAACTCTGATTTGGTTAAGCATCTAAGCTTACAGGATTTTTTTTCAGATAATATGGCTTTCATTTCTCTAGATAAACTGCAGATGTATAAACAATTATTGCTGAAAGAGTATATCTTTAGATAATGGTGAAGCTTGGACTGTTGCCATGGATATCTCAAAGGTATTTGACAGGGTCTGAAATATTGGTCTTCACAAGTTGAAAGGTATAGTATTTCTGAACTGATTCAGTCTTTTTTATCAAATTGCAAAATGAAAGTTTTCTTGAATGGCCACTCTTCTAGGTATTTTTGCATTAATGCAAATGTTCCCCAGGATTCTATACTTGGACCTACCTTGTTCCTAATTTTCATCAACAAACTTCCAGATGTCATCCATTCTCAACTAGATATCTATGCTGATGACACTCCAGTCTTAATAGTAACTCTGATCAGTTCGATAAGGTCAACTTGGCAGCTGATCTCAGAAATTACCTACAATCTGTTATGAACTGGGGCAAGGAATGGCTTTTAATACCTCCACAATGAAACTGCTGATCTGAGAGAACCCTTTTTTGCCTTCCATCAGCATGGCTGATGCTAATCTCCAAGAGAGTGACTTATTGCGTTTTCTCAGACTAATGTTTTCTGCTGACATGAAGTGGAAATATTATATTAAATCAATTGCTAGATCTGCTGCTAGGAAATTTGATTCACTGTGTTGTGATAGACAATTTTTCTTGACAGAATCTATCTTACATATAAGTCTACCATTCGTACTTGCTTTGAATATTGCTGCAACATTTACTATATATTTAGAGATTCTTGATATAATATAAAGCAGAATCTGTAAAGTTATTGGTCTTGACTTGGCATCTTGGCTTCAGTCACTTTCCCATTGTCATAACATAGCTTACTTGTACCGTTTCTTTAAATATTTTCATGCTAATTGCTTTGATGAATACAGCTAAAATGGCTAGATGTAACTCTAAGTTCTATGCCAACAGTTTTTTCTATTGCACTCCTCACTTGTGGAACTCTCTTCTGGCTTCTTGCTTCCCAATAAACTTTGACCTTCAAAAATTTAAATGTAATGTCAATCATTATCTTGTCTTTTTAATTCCTGTTCTCTCTCATTAATAGTGTTTTTTCTTCATATTCTCTAACAGTAGCTCCTTACAGGAGTTGAAATTAGTTACAATCTATTTCTATAATGATTCAGTTAAAATAAAAATCAAGCGATCATACGTTTTACATCAATCATGTTTTGTCTCATTAATTAAAATTTTGCTTAAATAAAACTCTTCTGATGACATTGGTGAAACATTTCAAAATAGAAGTTTGGCAAATGGTCATATTCTGTCAGATTCTCATCCAAACTTCATTCATACACACACACATATATATATATAGTTAGACAGTTTGAATTCATTTAAACAAGTACTATTAAATTCAAACAACTAGATTGAGTGGTCCTCAATAAAATTTCGCAAGAGCTATGAGGAAGTCAGAGAAAACTATGACAACTTACAAGGAGTTCAAGGTGAATTAATGGCTGCAATCAAATATTAAGTTATGAAAACTGATTTATAAAATACTTTTTCTCAACCAATTGCAAAAATTGAATTTTTCAAAGTTATATAATTGAATTTTTGGTTTGTTTATTTAATAATTGTTAATCTAATGCCAATACTCATATTTGGAGTATTTACTCACAATACCTCCACATGTTGTCCAGATATGACACATGGTCTTCTTAAGGTAAGGTGTCCATGAATGTACACCAAAAATTGCTGGTGTTGGTATTTCACCAACTTTACTTCTTTAGTGCATTGAAGGAGACGCTGCTGCAGGGTTGGAATCTTTGGAACCAGACATCCCTCAAAGCTTTTCCATGAACTGCCCAAAAGCAGAAACATGGCTGAGGGGTGAAAAGCAGATACTGCACTTCAAACCATGATTTGCATATGTTTGAATTTCTCAAGTGTACAAATATTTATTGCTCACCCTCAACTGTGTGCATGCATTATATATATATATATATATATATATATATATATATATATATATATATATATATATATATACATACATACATACATACATACATACACAGAGTTAAAAAGAGAGCACGAAACTGACAAGTCAAATAAATAAAAGATAATTAAATGTATTTATAATTCAAATTTCAAGATTTCATTTGTCTTTATGAATTATATTTTAAAGCAAATGGCTAATATATAAATATACATTAAACATTTAAGAGAATGTCAATTATTTATTCATAAATTATATATTAAATAATAAAATTTTGCATTTAATTGAAGTTGTATTGAGATCATTTGTTGCTCACTGGATATTTGTAGATTCATATATTGAATATGCTTTTTGTAAGATTTTTTAAATTATTTTGGTTTTGGCACAAGAAACAAATAAAAGTTCAACAAATGTCCAAAACAATTTAACCAAATTCTTTTACAACACAGAATAATGTACTTGGGAGGTTTGACTGCATAATAAAGATTATTTTAATAAAAACAGTATTATAAACTAATGCCCACACACACATGAAAAATATGATTGTTGGTAACAAATTGTGTTTGATTATCACATGTTTATTGGTTTTCAGCAGTATGAGAAACAAGGACATTTCTTTAGATTGATTTATTCATTTTTACTATATATGGAAACAAAAATGTCAGTCTGAAAAATTACAGCTACAGATAAAAGAGTTTGAAATCCTCAAGAACCAAGAGAATTATAAAAATTAATTATTAAAATATCTTTATTAAACATTTACTATGTCTATATTTCTGGAATGAAGTATTATGTACACTATTTACATTGTTCAGACTATCATCCTCATCTTTGTTGTCATATTTATCACAATCAGACAGTATGCTATTGTCCTAGCATACCGTCTGATTGTGATAAATATGTCAGGATGATAGCCTGAACAATGTCAATAGTGTAAACATTTACTGTTTATCACAATTCATAAAAAAATGTATTTCAATATGCAACAGAATTTGAAATGAGACAGATGTCAGAGCTTGCAAGAGAAAAAAAAAATATGTCCCATAAGACACACACAAATACAGACACAATAGTATCATATATTCTTGTTTAAGAAAATGGTTGTATTTAAGGTACTCCATTAAACAAACAGAAATAGGATCGGACATCAACATATTACATTCTATTGGAATGAAGGAAGAAATTAAAGTTAATAAAGGATTAGTCTATCTCCATGTCAACTGGGATTAGGAAGAAGTGTTAAAAGGCTAAACAGGCAAGAAATTAGGAAAAATCTAAAAAAGGCAAATACCTTTATCACTATCTTGTAGATTCATGTACTTGAGAGGATCAAAGACATCTGTCTCAAAAGGGTTGTCATCTGGTTCTTTCTTATTATTGTATTTGTCAAGCCAACTGAATGATGAAGGAAGACCAAATCCAACTGTATGTGTTAAAACTGAAAGTAAAATATCAATTCTGACATGAGTTATCTAAAAAAAAAAAAAAAAAAAAAAATCAATAAATAAATAAAAAAAAAAAAAAAAATCACTTAATCCAGTGATTCCTGGTAACACAAAATAAGCATAATAAATCACCACTTTTTACAAAACAAAAAGGTTGTCATAAATATTAATGATATAATTCAACTAATCTACCTCAGATTTCCTTTTATGGGTTATTTCAGATTAACCTTTCATATATTTTGATAAAAAAGACTATTATTAACACATCCAGCACCAAAGAACTTAATTAACATTTTTATTACTTTACTTGTTTAACAAGTATGAGAATTACTTTTGGAAATTTGCACCTCGTCTTCATTTTGTCCTCTGAATATTGCTATGACTAATATCTGTTTTTCAATGATGCTATTTAATTTCTGGAGAATCTGCATTGTTCTATTCTTAGTATACCTATGTCAGTGAATTAATGTTTACATTTTAATAAGAGTAGCAAATTATAGATGTATTCAGAAAAGTCAGAAAATCACAAAAGTTCATTATTTTCTAAAAAGAAACAGAGAATGAGAAGAATGGAAATCATAAAATTATTCCATATCTACTGATAAAAGTCGTCACCCCCAAGACTGGCTGCAAGTAAAAAAAAAAAAAAAAAGTGAAAAGTGAAAATAGTTTCCAATTTGAAGTCATTTTCCCAATTTCATTAAGATCCTAACTTCATGATAGACAACCAGAAAAAGCCAACATTTAAAACATGGATTTTTAAAAATTTAATTATACTGTAAAGTTTTTAATTTTTATTCATTAAATTCTTAATAGAAAAACTTGAAAACTTTTCATCCATCTTGTAATAAAAATGCAAGAGCAAAGTAAAATACAAAAATTACTTTTTACTTAATCACTCTTCTAAATAATATAAAGTTCTGATACATCAATAAAAGTCATTGTTTCATGCTATTTCTGATACATCAACATCTAGATGAGTCATTATTTCATGCCCAGAAATAAGTAAAAATCAGTGATAATCACAAATAAATCACAAAGTTGATTTGATCTTTCCAGTAAGATTATAAATGAGGAATAAGGAAAATATATTGGGTCTAACAAAGAAGGGATTAAAAAAAAAAAAAAAAAAAAAATCAAATCTTGATGGCTGGTCATTTGATCTGATTTTATCAAGTAGGTTAAACAAATTTTCAGCATTCTTCAAATGCACATATATAAGCAAACTGAAATGTATGAGCTAACAAGACAAGTTTTGTCACAGCATTCAAATCAGTCAACATGACAAAAGAATTTGTGTGTGTGTGTGTGTGTATATATATATATATATTTTGTTATGGACTCTTGTCTAATTTTATTCTAAAATCAACACTAAAATTTATATTTTAGAAGTAATCTGCATGAGGAAACTGTACTTTCAGAAAGTGTGAAAATGAAATAAAGTGAAATTGACAATTAACAGTTCTTGATCAAAATTGCATGCATCCAAGCAAAGATCATGTATTCTATAAATGTACACTTTCTCCTTCTTGGACACATGATAGCATGGACTGGATGCTATCCAGACATTAAAGCCACCTTGAACCCTCTGAAATACAGCAGAAAAAGGAAAAGGGTCTGTGACCTCTTTTCACTCACACATGTTTTATAGCGATAAAGTGTTGTTGCCAACACTGGAGTTTGAACACAGATCACCACTGAGCAAACAGGTGATTCCATTTCTAATAAGTAGACTACATGATTATAAAGGAAAGGTATATATGGGCATTAGTGTGGTGTCTAAGTGATTGCGATTCTTAATACTATTTCTTTATACTGATCACTCTTCAGATTACTATTTAGCATTTACTATTCGAATAAGTATTACTAGTACGAGTATTATTCGAAGGATTTACTACTATTATCAGTGATTCCAAAGCTTCAACTACAGTGAGCATTACGAATGTGATAATGAGCATTCGTTGACATCACAAAAGTGACAACAAAAAGGTGTCTGACATCACAAAAGTGGTGACAAGGATTCATTCAGCTTACACAAGGAAAAAATTAATCTGCAAAAAGTTCAGCAGAATGGAAGAGTTAAAAACTATCATGGTTCAAATGTTGCAGCAACACAAACTACAAGAACTACAATTGTAGCAACAAAAACACCATGAACAGCAGTTACAATTATAACAGAAGTTTTCTGAGTTGTTCACTAAAAAATGGAAGAAAAAATTTAAGATTCTTTCACTCCAGATGTTGTCACTAATTCAATCAGTAAATTCATGTATAATCCAGATTAAGGGGTAACTTTGACATCTTATTACAGAAGATATGAAAGAATCTTCAAAAGGGATTATTCACATTGGAATGATGAAAAGAAAGTTTGGTTATTATTAAGGAAATTATCCCCTGCTGAACATGAAAAATATGTAAATTATATCTTGCCAAAGAAACCAGGAAAGATAAATTTTGATAAGACCATCTTAATACTATTGAAAATCTTTGGTGATATGAGTTCATTGTTTAATATATAACAGCAATGTCTTAACTTGACAAACAAATGACGATTTTGTCACATATACAAGAGTCGTGAATTGAGAATGCAAAAAGTTCAAATTAAGTGAACTCCTGATTTGTTTAAATGTCTGATATTTATTCAGGGTTTAACTTCTAATAAGGATACAGAAAATAGATCTAGGATATTTGCTGAATTAGAATGAGATCTAAAATTAAGTCAACGTATTGTGAATTTGAAACTCAATACCGCAAGGATTGAGAAAAAAGACAATTCACAGGTATACAGTGTCCGACCATCTAAGGGGAAAAACTACAGATGTTTTTCAACTATTAGCAGAACATTAAGGGAAGACTGTAAACCTCTCTCAATAACTAATACTTGACATTTTAAAAAGGATAGTTTCTTCAAAAGCAAAAAAAAGCTATGAGTGTGAGAAATTAGGAAACAAATGTATGTGTTACAGATACAGAAAATGGAGAAATAAAACACATGTGAATAGAATAAATACATGCACTAATGATAAGAAGCCTAGAAAGGAAATTAACAACATCTCAAAAGAGGGAATTTGTTTTTGTGCAAATTAATGATGTAAAAATAAAATTGCAATTAGATACAGGATCAGATATCACTATCATAAATGAACAGATATAGAGAAAAATGGGTAAACCCAGTTTATTGACTTCTGCTAAAGTTGCATATGGAGTCTCAGGAAAGAGATTAAAATTTTGGGTGAATTCAGCTGTAATGTATCTCTTGTTAGAAAAACCAAAAAAGCAGTGGTATTTGTATTAAAAAATGCTAATTTGTTTGGAACAGACTGAATTGCATTGTTTGATCTTTGGAATCTCCTAATTAACTTTTTGCAATAAGATAAATATTGTTATGACCAGTACTAATATGGCAAGTGAAAAATGAACTGAAAAAGATTTTTCCTAAAGTTTTCTCTGAAGATCTAGGAACATGCATGAAAGCAAAAGTGAAGTTTCAGTTAAAAGACAATGTAACACCTGCATTTAAGCCCAAAAGGAGTGTACCATTTGCAACTTTAGATCCAATTAACAATGAATTGGACAGACTAGGAAAATCTGGTGTTATATCAAAAACAGATTATTTTAAATGGGCATCACCAACAGTAAACAAAACGAATAATAAAATCCACGTGTGTGCTGATTTTTCAGCGAGGATAAATGAAAATCTAAAAAAAAATATAACTACCTGTTACCAAGTTCAGAGGAAATTTTTGCCAAATTGAATGGAGGTTAATTTTTCCCCAAGTTGGACCTATTAGAGGCATACCTACAAGTACTAGTGGATGAAGACTGCTCAAAATTATTAACAACACTCATAGAGGGTTATATAAATTTAACCAACTTTCTTTCAGTATAAAGGTAGCACCAAGCATATTCCAACAGATAATGGATACCATGCTTGCCGGTTTGGATTGTGCTCAAGCATATTTGGATGATGTACTTATTAAAAGCAAGACCTGAAAACAATATGCAGAAGATCTAAAGAAAGTATTTGAGAGAATCAAAGAATATGCCTTTAAAATAAGTGAAGGAAAACGCGAGTTATTTATGTCCTGACTTAAATATCTAGGGCAAATCATTGATGAAAACAGTAGACAACCGGATCTTTCAAGGGTGAGCGCGATAAAGGATATGCTTGTTCCAACAAATGTAACAAAATTACAAGCATTCTTAGGTCTTGCTAACTACTATCATACATATATACCTAATATGCATAAAATATACATATACATAAAATGCAATTAGAGAGCTAAATGTCAATGCGTTCAAACAGATCAAGAAAGTTTTAACATCGGATTTGTTACTAGCTCATTTTGACCCTAAATTAAGTTAGATTGTTGTTGCATCAGATGCAAGTGATTTGAGTATTGGAGCAGTGATATTACACAAATATGAAGATGGAACAACTAAACCTATAGCTATGGTTCAAGATCATTAATTGTGGCTGAAAGAAGCTACAGTCAAATAGAAAAGGAAGCACTGGCCATCATATTTGCCATGAAAAAGTTTCAAATTCATACATGGTAGAGAATTCATACTGCAGACAGACCATCATCCATTATTGTTCATATATGGATCAAAAAAAGGGTGTTTCCACACAGAGTGAATAGACTGCAGCACTGGGGATCTATCCTATTAAATTATAATTATAAAATGGAATTTCTACCACCGAAAAAAGTCATGCAGATGGATTGTCTAGACTGATACTGAGATTCTGTGAACCACTTGACAACACAATAATTGTGCTGATAAGGGCAAAAAATGAAATAAATAATGTATTGTATAATACCATACAAGAACTCCCCATAACATTGGAGGAAATAAAAATTAAGGCAGAAAAAAAACACTTAATAATGAAAATGAAGGAGAAATTAAGATCTAAAGGGATAAATACTATGGAAAATAATGTGTTTTCATTATCTAATGGTGTACTGATGTAGGCAGAAAGAGTGGTGATACCAGCATTGTTAGAAATATGTATGTTAAAAGAATTTAACTAAATCTAGGATGAAATCTTTAATGAAGTGTTATACCTACTGGTCAAAAATGGATAAGGATATAGAAAATTTGGTGAAATTATGCAGAGGTTGTGCTCTGGCATCAAGTCCCCCCATCAAAGTTCAACCTTGGCCAACAACTGACATGCCATAGTCTAGAGTACATGACTTTGCAGGACAGATAAACTGAGCTTACTATCAAGTAGTGGTCAATAGTTATACTAAATAGCCAGAAATACTAAAATGTAGGAGACCAACTACCGCAGTAACTATAAATTTCCTACACAAGATTTTTGCAAGGTTTGGTGTTCCTGGCTAACATCTCAGACAATGGGATCCAATTCATGTCTAATGAATTTAAGTTCTTTTGCAATTGAACATATCAGAACTCTCCCCATATCACCCAAGATCAAGCGGACATGAAGAACAGTTTGTCAACATGTCTAAAAGAGCACTAAGGAAATTGGAGGAAGAGGAGTCAGATGAAGTAATGATTCAGCAATTTCTAAGTGTTTACCAAATTACACCAAATCTGAACACCATGTCTTGAATTTTGCCTGCAGAGTTGATGTTCACTAGGAAGATCAAAGTCCATCTTCAATAAGTTATTACCTGAATGCAAAGTGAGAACATCAACAAATTATGGCACAAATAAGTATTTCAACCTTGGAGATAAAGTGTTTTTCAAGATGTATCAGTGCAGACAGGAATTCTGGGAAGAGGGTGCTATTAAAAAACGGATTAGCATAGTGACATATATGGTACAGAGACAAAGGTGGGTACATAAGAAACAAAGAAAGATACATTAACCTGAGAGCCAAGGAAAAGAAAGATTCAATTTATTCTTCCCCTGGACAAGATGAAAAAGAAAAAGAAAGAAAGGAAACTAAAAAGAAATCCATTTCACAGATAAACTTTCTACCCAGCAAGGAAAAGATAAAAAGAAATATAAAAGAAAGGAGAAACATATAAGAGACACTAAAAGAAAAGGAAGAGTAAAAGAAAAGCTTTCAAATAACAGATAAGTCCTTTGTTTCTATCACCTGCTTTATCTTTGCTCATTTTGCCTTTTTGTCATTTGTAATTTCATGCACAAGGTTGTTTGTCAATACAGTATTTACCTTTCTGAAAAGATAAGTCCCTCCCCTGTTGCTTAATTATTTATTTTTGTCTCATTGTTTTGTTGTCTTTCATCTTTTAATATACCCCAACATATTAAATCCCCATTTTTGTATATTTTAGTAATAAAATGGTTATTTGTTATCCCTATAACTTTGCCTTCTGTTGTTTGTCACCTACCATGTTTGTTCATTAACTGATTTCATTTAGCTCGGCCATGTTTGATCAATCAAGAAAGGACCATTGGGAAAAGAATTTGTGATTTTATAGCGTCTCCCTCCATAAAAGGTTTGCTGAGATTAAAAAAAGATGATCTGATAGTAGTTGGAGACAAACAAAACTTAGAAGTAAGATAAAACACAGATAGTAAAAATTATAGAACACATGGTCAACAATGACAGGTTCGATGAGGATGTGTTAGGTATTGTAGTTCTCAACAGAAACACTCAAGCTTTCACAAGGCCAGGTGGAAATAGAGAATGCCAGGATTAAAGATAGGAAAAAGATAGAAATAGAAAAGGCTGAAAATCAATGCTGACATTGAAATAGCTAAAATAACACAAGAAATGCAAATCAGGGAAATAGAAAACAGAAAAGAACATAGACAAAATGGGTTTGATTTAACTAAGCAAGTACGGTTCGTGTCACCATTTAATGAGGAAGATATTGATAAATACCTCCTCCAGTTTGAGAAAGTAGCATCCAACTTAACTTGGCTATTAGATGTATGGCCTGACTACTCCAGACAGCATTAAAAGGTAAAGCCAAAGAAGTATATGCTGCTTTGTCTATTGATGATAATGTAGACCATGAAGTATTAAAGGCAGCCGTTTTAAAGGTGTATGAACTAGTACCTGAGGTATACCAACAGAAATTTTGAAATTATGGAAAAAATGATAGAGAGACTTATGTAGAATTCTTTCAACAAAAGAACTATTTTTCAACAGGTGGAGTTCTTCTAAAAATGTAAAATCCAGTCGTGAGAAATTAAAGCAATTCATACTAGTGGAAGAATTTAAGTGCTGCATTCCAGATGATATTAAAATATACCTGGAAAAAAGATCTATCCATAGTAGGTACAAAATGGCCATGCTAGTGGATGAATATGCGCTAACATATAAGCCAGTTGTTGGACACGTACACCAGACATTACATAGTTATTCACTATGAAACAAATTGAATTTCAAGAAGCCCGAAGCAAGATTGATTTAGACAATTAAATATGTTTCACATAAAAGTATCTGATCTACAGAAGACCCATATTTCACCACCTGAATGTCAGTCATCAGACAAGGAAAGAAAGAATTCGCCCACTTGTTATTACTGTTATAAAACAGGATACCTAATGGTAGACTGCTGGACGCAAAAGAATCGGGAAACTAAGGGTGCAAATAGCAGAAAACCTGAAGGGTTAGTAACAGCAAATAAATTTTTTCCAAAGGATAATCTGAGACCCCGTAGAGAAATTATAAGAGAAGAATATAGACTGTTTTTATTGTAAGGGTACATATCTCTGACAGGAAATCCTGAAAGGGAAATATCTGTGAAAGTCCTCAGAGACACTGGAGCCACTCAATTCCTAATCTTAAGAGATTATATCCCACGAGGGATTAACTCTGCCTTGAGTGAGTATGTGATAATCCACGGTGTGAGTGGAAGTTATGACAGTGTTCCTCTCCACTGGATCAACCTTTCCACAGAGTTAGTCAGTGGACCTGTGGAAGTCAGGATAGTGCAGCAATTACCCATGAGAGAGATAGAAATGATATTAGGGAACAATCTAGTAGGTAGGAGAGTGATCCCAAATCCTAAAGTAAACCCAATGCCAGTCATTCCAGAAACCATAGAAACTACTGAGCAGAAAAGTCTAGAGATATTTCTTTCCTGTGTAGTGACCCATGTACAAGCTAGAAAACAAAAAGGGAAATAAGGAAAAAACATACTACTAAACCTACTAACGAAACCATAGACCTATCCGGGACATTTACTTCTAAGTTTTGTTTGTCTCTAACTACTATCATAGTCTCGAAGAGAAGGATGAAGTGGAGAATGATACCCTTGATTTGTCCCAGACATTTTTAAACTCTGAGAGGGATACACCAGATAATTCCCCAGGACTTATTTGAATATAGAAATATAAATTTTACAAAAGATATCCGAGTGAGTAGGGACTCTCTTGCCACAGAGCAGAGATTAGATCCTGAAATAAATATTTTAATCAATTATGCATTACCCAATTAGTGCACCTGAGGAGTGGTCCATGATTCGGCAACTAGTCTTACCAAGACCTTATAAGGCTGAAGTGCTCAAGACAGCCCATGAAATCCCTTTAAACAGCCAGATGTCACCAAAACCTATAACAAAATTAACAGATACTTTTATTGGCCAGGAATCAAATGGGATGTGGCCAAATATTGCTGAGTAGCGGGCAAGCAAAGACTGAAAATTCCTGTAGCCCCATTATACCCCGTCCCCACATTTGAGGAACTATTCCATCAAGTCCTAGAAAGTTGTGTAGGACTGATGCCTAAAACAACAAAAGGGAATCAACACTTAGCAACAAGGATGTGTGCTTCCACAAGATTTCCAGAAGCTATACCCATCAGAACCATTTCGGCCAAGAAAGTGGCTAAGTCTTTAATTCAGTTCTTCACCATGGTTGGGTTACCCCAGATAACACAAACTGACCAGGGAACCAATTTTACATCAGTGTTATTGCAACATATTTAATCCCCATTTGTATATTTTAGTAATAAAATGGTTATTTGTTATCCCTATATCTTTGCCTTCTGTTGTTTGTCACCTACCGTGTTTATTTGTTAATTGATTCCATTTAGATCGGCTGTGTTTGATCAATCAGGAAAAGAATTCATGATTTTATATTATATGTTACTGTGCCTCTCTCTCTCTCTCTCTATATATATATATATATATATATATATATATATATATATATATTGTTGTGTCGTGGCACAATAGTAAAAATAAGAAAATCAAGTCACGGTTGGTTTAAGGAACAAGTGTATTTAACATCACAGATACAAAGGTAGGAAACGGGTACTACTCAGCTAGGCAGTTGTAGTACTGTCGCTGCTTACACACACCGGGTAGGTATTACTGGCACTATATATAGTGAGAACCGGTGTAATTCCCTTGTGTTAAGAGGCCGGTGTAACATATATATATATATATATATATATATATATATATATAAATAAACAAGGACTTGTATCCACAGAAATAAAACAGATTTTAATAAAATAAACATCATTTTTTTTTTTTTTTTTTTTTATATATATATATATATATATACCTTTATGATCCTTTTGACCAATGCTTTTTCAAAAGGTATTCATTGGCGATATACAAACACAATAAAGACACATTGATAATATCCAAGAAATCACAGGGTGGTTTCCAACTGCAAAGAATTCTTAAAAGTCTCGTTTTATTGTCCAATGTTGTGTTGACGCGGGTTGTTTCAACTTTCGGTGTGTAGCAGTCACTTCTAAATTTACATGATGGTCACTCGGTTGTTGTTCTTGCAAGGAGACAAGCAAATTTTGTCCTTCAATCAACCATAGTGAACATATAAAAAAAATTCACAGCCATCTATGCCACTGCCACAGCTGGGGAGGGGCAGAAAAGGTATAGAGAGAGATGATAATGATGGCAATGCTCAGATAGGTGGGTGGGTGGAGTATGCCAACACACAGAGAAGATCCTCAGGTTACATTGGACCCGATGTACGATATTTTGTGGTTACGGCACAATCTTCCATAATATAAAATGTCATCATGTGGCACTATATGAGGAAGATGGTGTTGTTCCTTCACTGGCAGTATGCCATATTGGATTGTGCTACATTCACTATCTGTCATTTGTGTCGTTTTTTGGGGGAAATTTTTGTCCTTCATTATAGCTCCCAAGTGTAAGGCAGACTCATGGGTGCTTATGTAGGTGAGTTCCAAACAAATTTAACCCACGTGTAACTGTAGAATAAAAATTGAATGTCCCTTAAACGGTAATTGCTTACAAAACAACGTAATATACCAAGCCATGGTAAAATCACCAGATAATGAAGAAAAAGTATACATAGGAGTAACTGAAAGACCAGGAAACAAAGAAACTATGCACACAAAACATCTTTCACAAATAGTAAATACACAAACAGCACAATGCTTTCTAAGGATATCTAGGAAATTAAAAACTAAATGCAAATCACACCAAAAATATCATGGAAAACAAGGAAAAGATCATCACCCTACAACAATCAATCCAAAACCTGAAAGCTTTGCTTGGAGGAAAAATAGCTATTACTACCTTCCCAGAACAAAATAAGTTACTAAATAAACTATCTGATCTCATTTCTAAATGCAGATATGAAAAAAATTTTTTTACTATATTACTTAATAATCAAAAACTGAGAAGAATAAATAAACAACATAATAATAAAAAAAAAATCCAAATAAATAAATGAATGAACAAATTAACAAACCATTACCACTAAAATAACCGTTAGAACAAATAAAAATAAATAAACAAAAACAAGTAAAAATAATCAAGTAAAATAAATTAACCCAAGCAAATAATAAACAACTCCCATTAGAATAGAGTAAATAAAAAAACAAGTAAAAATAATCAATCCAAATAAATAAATAAAGTAAATAACAAATTAACGACCCAATCCCACCAAGATAACTGTTAGAATATACTACAACAATCAATCCAAAAATTGTACAAAAAATTAGCTATAACTGCTATATAACGATAAAAAATTACTACGTTACTTAAAAACCAATAACAGTAAAGATATACAAAATAAAAAATAAGTAAATAAGAAAAAACAAGTAAAATAAATTAATCCAAATAAATAAATAAATGAACAAATTAACAAACCACTACCACTAAAATAACCGTTAGAACAAAAATAAAAATAAGCAAAAACAAGTAAAAATAATCAATCCAAATAAATAAATAAAATAATAAACAAATTAAAAACTGACCCCTGCCAAAATAACAGAATAGACTACAGCAATTAATCCAAAAATTGAACAAATAAATAGCTTTATTTTCCCAGACTAAAACAAACTATTAAATAAGTGACCTAAACAAATCCCCACCACCAAAATTTTTACTACGTTAATACAACAAAGAAAACTGAAAATAGTAAATAAATATAAAAATTAAAATAAATAAAAAACAAGTAAAATAAATTAACCCAAATAAATAAACAAGCCACTCCTGCCAAAATAACCGTCAGAATGGACTACCCGCAATGCACCACTGACCCATATATATATAAATAGTTGAGAAAAAACCCAACACTCACAGCCTGACGATTGTGTCTAGCATGAAACAGCCTGTCGCCTCTGAGTGTTGACTTCAATGTTCACTTTTATATTTACATATGCTCTATCTCTGATATTGAGCACTTTATCCCATAAATATAGCACACCTTAAAAATATATTTCTTCTTATATATATATATATATATATATATATATTAAAAGTTCCATGCAAAGAAAAGCAACCCATGGATCCATATATACACCCATAATATACATGGAAATTAAAGCTTGAATAATTTTTCTTTTTTTCAAAAATCATAAAAATAAACAAATATTCAGCAATATGTTTTCAGATAACAACTCATAATTTAAAACATTTCAAGGAATACATTAACAATTTAACTAAGCTTATAATATATACAAAATAAATTGATTTTTTTTTTGTTGATTATTTTTGTAAAGTCAACTAATTGAGAAGGTTACAAATTTTTTAGTATGAGATTATTTTCTTTATTCCCTCAATTGTTTTCATTAACATTATCATTTTTTGGTAACAAAGATATAGAAGCATATCCAGATAAGTGTTTGTCTTGGGCCTGATGTTAAACTGCATCAATATCCTGGGTACAAAGCTAAACTGCACTCATGGTTTGTTTGTTTTTTTTAACAAAACAACTTCACCTATGTTCTGAGTAGTACATTAAACTACTACTGGGCATAGTATAGAAAGCAAGATGGATTAGAATTTAATTTTTATGAGGAAAACTTCACCTATATGCTGTCAGCTTATATGATAAGCCTACAACTTATCAGTTTATACCTAGGCTTGTGCCTTCAGGAAAATAATAAGGTTTTTCCATAGAAACAATCTTTTGAAAAAAAAAAAAAAAAAAAAAAACAGACACCTTTAAACTAACAAAAAAAAATCATAATCCACAAACTGTTTACACAAAATGCTATGTCTAAACTACCTGTTCATGCAAAAATATGTATAAAATTGCAATATATAATGCATGCATTTATGAAAAACAATTACCAAAAATTACAAATCCCCCGCCCACTCAATGAGGCCACCTGTTTGCAGTGAGTGGCAAACAGTGATGCCCGGGAACAAAGTTCTGGCAATTGAGTGACCCCTAACCTGGTATAAAATTGCCAAGAGTTTCTGCAACATGCCACTTCAGTCCCAATTTGGGATAAATGAGTGAATTGAATAGCCCAATCAAATCCAATCAGCTAGTCACATAGTGGCAAGAGCTAGTTAGGATGAAAGAGAATAGCTACAACATGGGTAGAGATGGTGGGGAATGCAGGTGCTCGCTGTCACTTTCAGCATGACTATATTCTGTGTAGCCCTGGCAGAACAGAGTGCCAGTCTGTCAAAGATGTGGGGAATTTGAGATTGATCATTAATAATCACCCTGTGAAAGAGCCTCCATACCCAAAGTACAAACAAAACAACTCAGCAGATTCTAAAGAGAGTTACATTGAGAAAAAGGAAAAGTAAATAATATAATACACACAAAACATCTCGTTCCAAGAAGCTAGAAAACAGGTTGAAACTAACTTCCCACATCCTATGCAAATGTTACTAAAATAACAAGTCACCAAAATGACATACAAATGAACAACACAAGAAACCAAGAACTTACAACTCTAATAAATGAATTAAAAAAAAAAAAAAAAAAAACTAACAGAACTAACAGAACTACTAAATTTTAGTAGTTCTGTTAGTTACCACACATAAACCAAACACCCATAGTCAAAACAAATCCTATCAACCTCAAACAAAACAGAATCTACAAGTACAAAACAAATAACTCTGTAAAGTCCAATCCAAAGTACTAAAATCCTTCAAGAAATAGAACATTCCAAATATTCAAAAGAGAAAAAAAAGGTTCATAAAAGAAATAACACAACTCAGTACATCTCCGAAGAACCAAGAAAAATGGACATAGATGAATGAAACTCTCATCTCAAATAAGGGAATGGTCATCATCCAGACAAAGATCACCAAAAGAACTTAATGGAAAAACAAATCAAACAAGACCAAACAGTCAAGCAGGAACAAAATATAACAATAAACAAAGCACTAACAGATCAGAAAGAAATTATGGACACTTCACCAAATAACCATGAACTGGAAAAGCAAAAATTCTTAACATAAGCAAAAAATTATACAGTGGAATCAAGGCCAAAAAAAAAAAAAAAAAAAAAAAAAAAATTATTGCCAGCAATACATTTTTGAAAAAAAAAAATTGTAAGAAATAGATTTGATTCGACAAAAACCTTCTTTACAAAAATACATCAAAGAAAATTGATCTACAAACTGATTTCTTACAAATACATATTCTATTCATATGAACCTATCCTCAAAAATTTTGTTGGCATTAAATAACCCATTGAGATTAATATGCTGTAAAACAAAATGAACCAATCCAGAAGACTATCTGAAGAGAGCATAACTTGTTCAAACATATTTACTTTAAATTCAACAGCATAATGGCAGAGTCATATCTACAAGATAGGCATATAAATAAAAGGAAATTCCCTCCTTAAATCCACTGTCAAGACTGAAAGTGGGTGTGCCTAGTTAATGTTCCAAAAGTCATATCTTGATTTCCTAATTGACTTTCTGATAAATTCACAAACCAATTCAATTATAGCTGACTTGATTTAACAGACAACAAACTAAATTATTAATTTATATAGACACAGATAAGTACAACTGCTAACTCATTTTGAAATTACCAGCAAATAAATCTGATGTTTGTTTAATTAGTGTTCAGTACATGTGCATTCATTAATGGGAATGTAAAAAGAACAGTAAACCAGAATCCACAATGTGGAGAAAATAGGAGGCAAAAACTTTTTTTTGTAATAAATGCAGTTTAATAGACACATTAATTTAATTTGGTTGTTTCTGTTTAGAAGCATATCAACTTCTATGGATTATTAATGCTGAAATGTAAATATTTTGAACACAGTTTTATGGCTTCAACTACATATATTTTGTACATAATTTTATACTTTCAGAGTAGATATATAGATATATACTTTGTAGATTATCTATTGTAGGTGTTATATGTTTTGGTATAAACTTATTTCCTTAAATTAGTTGGTTGTTTTTGCAGCTGATCAACCTGAATGGGTTATTTATTGCCAAAATCTAAATATGAAAATTCAAACTTTTTAATTAATACAAGAGAATGACATTATTTCATGATCAAATTATAATTAGCTGTATTTTTTTTACCAAATAATCGTAAAAAACAAAACAAAAAAAACTACCCCCACCAAAAAAAACAAGAAATGAGATCAATTCTATCTAATTTTTTTGACAATGTATGTCATGTCTCAATTTTACTATAAAATTTACTGATGGTTATTTTGCAATAAAGTGTATTGTTGGTAATTTTTGTATAAAAATGTATCATTGGTAATTTTGCTATAAAAATTTATTTTTATATTTTTTTTAATATTTTGATTTTTTTTTAGGTAGCTTATCATGCATTCTTTCTAGAACCTCAAATTTGTTCTTTGTGGGTGACAGAGATGGTTTTTTGTTGGTTGGTTATGTTTTTTGGGGCACTTTCTGGAAATATTGATTTTGAGAGTTGGTGGCCAGATTGGTGAGCTTTAAGATTTTTGTTTAATGATGTTTGCTTTAGGTGAAGATTTTGAGTTTTGTATAGATGGTATTTGAGTCATAGAATTTTCTTTCTAGGTTTTTCTTTCTTTCTTTATCATTTGTTTGGCAGCTTTCAGCCAAGCATGTTATTTTTCAGAGTTCTTGGAATTTTGGCCAGTCATCTTGTCCTAGCTGCACCAACTGCTCTATATTTGTCTATTTTATTGCTATTGCTGCTAAGTGTATTCACCATCTGAACTACATTGGCATATGTATGTTCTTTCATATATGAATCCACTATTTTTCTTGCTCCTGGGAAATATATATCTCTTTTATACTTGACCTCCATGATTTCTCTCTCTCTATATATATATATATATATATATATATATATATATATATATATATATATATAACCATTATGTTGAGTAGTAGAGATTTTAGAATTATATAAAATGTGCAACCAGCAAGTGTAGATGCATTTTTATTTTTATATTTTCACTTTAGTTCTCAGTCCATAGGAAAAAGAAAATTGTTTTAGTTTTCATCAAAGTCCACGATGTACTTTTAAAGAAAACAGATTTCATATTGTCTTTGGTTTTGTCCCTACCCACCCATCAGCCCATGTCTCGTGGCCATCCAGTGTCTGACCATGAGTCCTTGTCACGCAACTTCCAACCTTTCCTGGGCTAAATAACGACTGTTCGAATTTTCCCGCGGCAAAGATGACTTTCTTTACAGTAGAACATTTTATGTCTACCAGAGCACACACATTAAACTCAGTCTCTGTACATGAGGGTATCAGAGAAAACATATGGTGTATTTTCACGGATGACAAGCCCGTAAGTAAATACTGCAACATAGATGTATGCAAGAAAAACCACTGGTTGTTTTCACAGAAGAAAAGATTCCCACAAAAGACTTCACAATATATTTTGGAGATTTTGAGGAATATAAAAAAACAAAACAGAAACTGGTTGTTTTCACAGAAGAAAAAATGCCCACAGAAAACTTCACAGCAAATATTAAAGATTGATTGAAGAAGACAAGGAGAAGAAAAATAGAAGAAAAGAGAAAAAAAAGAAACTCAAGTGAATGAATTTCTTCAGGAGAAAGAGTTCATTGCCTCTCCAGCTTCTGAGAAATGAAAGATTTGCTGCTGTCACAAATGAAAGAATGTAAGACTCTGAATTGGTACATTATATTCCCTTATAGAGAATATTTGTTTTGTATTTATTAGGTTGGTGCAAAAATAATGTCGTTTTCTCACATATGTTACTATGTGAGAAAACGACATTATTTTTGCACCAACCTAATACATTGAACTTTGAGCTGACGACTCCATGAGCCACTCCTTTGTTCTAATGTAAGTGAATATCTTTGTATTTTCTTTGTGGACTGGTTGATATGTATAGGTGTTATATGCTCGTAAGGATGTTCATTATTCTTTTTCTCTTTCATTCATCGGTGTCTTGAGAAGGAGAATATTTATTATTATTATTTCATTTATACCTGGGATCCTCTCGTTTTCTTTTTTTTATTCATTGCACACACGCTTGTTGTTCATAGATTCGCACCGTAATTATATATATATATATATATATATATATATAGATAGATAGATAGCAATATCTCAAAATGGCTGGATGATTCTCTTGACAGAGCATTTACTATCATGAGAACACACTTTTTTTAGTCTTTTTGACTACATTTTTCATATAGTGGATGTCCTCTGCAACTCTTCTTGTGATGGCCATACTTCTGACACTTGAAACACCACAAGGGAAGTGGGAACATATTGTTCAACTCTCTCAATTGTAAATCCAATTCTTATTTCTTTTGGGATTGAGGGTTTATTAAATGTTAAGATATATGTGTTTGAATTTGTTGATCACACCTTTTTATGCTTATTTTTCTATAGCTGGTGCCCCCTTGCATCCTAAGACTGCATTTATTTCCTCTGGTGTAGCTAAGGATAGCTATTTTTGATAACTTCCATTAAGGTGTTAAAGTCTTTCATATGGATAAGTGTTGTGGATTCCGAGATGAATTCGGTCTCCAAGGAATGACAAACACAATAATTAAATATAAGAAATAAAATGTATTTACACAATCATACAAAGAGTAATACTGTTAGTAAGTCCAGGAACGTGGTTAGTAGCAAATACAGATAGATATATACAGTCTCGAAGTAGGACTTCCTTAGAGTCTATGTGCTTGTAACTGACTTCTACAAGAGGTTACCTCACACTATCTCCGTTCGTATATTCTCTCACTCTATCCGACTACCGACTGTAACTCTGGGTATTTAACGGCAGCAGTCCAGGTACACTTGGTAGAGTCCACTTATATGAAAAAGGGGTGGACCCCATAACACCCCCACCTTAGATCCCTTTTTGGGGGGGGAGTTCATATTTTTGTCTCTTGTGGTTGATGATCAGGGGTTAGACAAATTTTCTTTTCCTGTTTGATTTTCTCATTACTGTATTTTCCTGCGGTCTTTGTATGTCAAACGCTTCAAAGATTGTATCCATAGCATCGTCATCTTCTGCGGTTGACGAGCTTGGCTCCTTAATTCGTCTTTTCTGTAGCTGGTTGATATGTCTTCTGTGTGAAAACTTTTCACCTTTTATGGTGTACATTAGATTCCCGATTCTATTGATTACTGTACCAGTAAGCCATAATGTTTCTAAAATTTTTGAAATAAACCTGTTCTCCAGGTTTGAATGATCTCTTTGGCACCATCGGTGTATATTGATTTTTGCTCTTGCTTGGCAATAATTTGTCAAACACCGACCTTATTTTCCGCGCAAACATCAATTCTGCTGGAGAAAGACCCGATGGCGGGTTTACATTGGGTGTTATCCTGTACACTTGTAGAAATTGTTGTATAGCTTTTGTCGTTGGTACGTCCTCAGCTTTTTTTAGTGCTCTTTTCAATGTGTTGACAAATCTCTCAGCTTGTCTGTTTGACCTCAGGTGGTATGGCGCTATCTTAATATGTTTTACTTGGTACGTCTCACAAAATTCTTTAAAATTGTTGGAGGTAAACTGTGTGCCGTTATTGCTTACCACGCAATCCGCGACACCAAATCTCACGAATAGTTCGATTAAACAATTTATGGTGTTTTCCGTTGTTGGGTGTTTAAATCTGGCCATTTACTAAAACTATCTATTGTTATTAGATAATAGTAACCCTCAATGGGTCCTGCGTAATCCACGCGTATTCTGGACCATGGTCTGTCTACTTTAGGCCATGGCCTTTGTATAGAGGGTGGTGCCTTCGCCGCAGCAGCACAGCCTTTGCAACTTTCCACCATTTGCGTGATATCATCGTCCATGTTCGGCCAGTATACAAAACATCTCATGAGTGATTTCATCCGTTTTTTTCCGGGATGTCCCAAGTGAAAATTTTTTAAGATCCTTCTTCGTAGTGACTTTGGTATTACTACTCTCTCATTTTACAACAATATGTTATCACAGATTGAGAAACTGTCTGCTAAATTTGTCACTTTGTCTTCTATTTTTTTCTTGGTCTCCTGAATAAACTCATCTCTTTCTGCTTCTCGGCTTATCTCTAACAGCGTTACAGGTAGTTCCTTTATTGTATTGCATAGTACCTTACCGATTTCATCTTCCGCTTGTAATGCGGCAATTACCGACTCTTCTAACGGTTTGCTTTTTGCAGGTATTAATCGCGATAGTCCATCAGCATGTCCTATTTTCTTTGATGGTAAGAATTCCAGTTTAAAATTATAGTTCAGTAACACAGTTCCCCATCTTAAAAGTGTTCGCTGTGTAGACTGGTAGGCCTTTTTTTGAACCAAAAATCGTAAGAAGTGGTTTGTGGTCCATTTGGAGTGTGAACTCTCTCCCATAAATATATCTGTGAAAATGAGTTACTGCAAAAATTATGCCTAATGCCTCCTTTTTGATCTGTGAATAGTTTCTTTCCGCTGGTAATAATGATCTAGATGCGTGTGCAACCGGTTTGTTTGTACCGTTCCGCATCTTGTGTAAAATACACGCACATACCCCATGTGAGCTTGCGTCACTTGCAATAATGATTTCGAGTTCAGGATCAAAATGTGTCAGTGTTAACTCTGAAGTTAATTTTTGTATTATTTCCTTGAACGTGTTTTTACAGTCCTCTGTCCAATTCCAATTACGCTCCTTTTTTAGTCACTCATTTAATGGAGCCCTCAGTTTATGCATATTATCAATAAATTCGCCATAGTAGTTAGCTAGGCCCAGGAAACTTTGCAGTTCTGCAATATTTTTTGGTTCCGGCATATTTTTAATTGCCGATGCCCTCTCTGGGTCCGGTTTCCTGCCATTTTCATTTATTATTTGACCTAAATATTTAATTTCATTTAGGAAAAAAATCACACTTTTCTCCTTTTACTTTGAAGCCAAAGTCCCGAAGACTTCTAAAAACTTCTTTTATGTGTGATGTGTGCTCTTCAACATTGTCGCTCTTAATTAGAATATCATCCAGATAAGCGGTCGCGAAATTCTGGCCCGTGAGCATTGTGTCCATCATTTGCTGAAAAATTGCAGGTGCAACTTTTATTCTGAATGGTAATCTGTTGAATTTGTACAACCCTTTTTGCGTATTAATGCAAAGGATTTTCGTACTCTCTTCTTGTACTGGGATTTGTAGTTAAGCCTCACTAAGATCTATTTTTGAAAATATCTTACCGCCATTGAGCTTTGTAAATATCTCCTCTGGGCTCGGTAGTGGGTAATGGTGGTCTTTTATTGCCTTGTTGAGTCCCGTTGAAAAATCTGCGCATACGTGAATTTATCCTGACTTCTTTTTTACATAAAACACCGGCGCAGCCCACTCACTAAACTCTGTTTTAGATAGAATCCCAGTTTGTTCAAGTCTCTCCAAATCTTTGTCTATTTTTTCTATAGTAGCAAACGGTACATTTCGCTTCTTTCTAAAAATTGGTTGGACGTTTTCTTTTAATTCTATTTTGGCCTTAAATTTGTTGCATCGTCCCAACCCGCTTGAAAATACCTCAGGAAACTGATTATATAATTCCTCCTTCAATTTTATAGTATCTGATGGTTCAACCTCTAACTTTTTGCAAAACGAATTGATAGGTAGGTCCCAAACGTTGAATTTCTGCATCCAGTCGATACCTACTAAATTTTCAGTATCTTTCATGACGTATATCTTAAGTTATTTTGTTTTGCCGTGAAATTTAACATTCACGATTATTTCTCCCTCAAATTTTATTCGTTTGCCTGTAACCGACTTGGCAATTTTTTGAGTGTGTAACATGGTAGGTCTGTTGAGTTTTTTCCATGTCTATAAGTTGATTATTGTGAGGTCGGAACCCAAATCCAGTTGTAATTTAATCTTTTTATTTCAAATTTCCAGTTCTACATATTTCCTTACATTGGTGTTGTCATCATTATGCATCCTTGTAGCTCTTATTCTTTTAGTATCTTTTCTATTTCTATATTGGGATGCCTTGTGGCCTTTTTTTCCACATTCAAGACAGTTTTTATATCTGAAGCGGCAATCCTTGTTCTAATGTATTCCTCCACATCGATAACATGCTGATGGAGGGGGCTTATATTTGTTTTGATATTCGTCATAATTTGTCCTGTACGTTGTACTTTTTCTCTTATCATAAAATTTTATTTTTCTTTCCGGGGAGGGTGAGAATCTTTTTTCATTGTCGTAAAATTTTAGTTTTCTCTCTGGGGAGGGTGAAGAACGTAGACTTTTGTTTAATTTACATATATGAGAAACAGCTGATTCTTCAATGTCCTTTGCGTCTTTCTTTATACTTAAACATCTCTGGCAATCTTCCGATAATTGCTGTAATGTTAGACCCGGTTCATTTTGTAATTTTGCAAGCATTCTTCTACGCATTTCACTATCTTTTGTAGAAACTAGCCCTTGAACAAAGATGAGACATTTGAAATTGTCCGGGGTTAATTCCGCTAGTTTGAAGTTGTCACAATGTTTATTTACGATTGCGGCAAATGTGGAATAATCCTCATTATCGCCCTTTACCAGGTTAAGGCATTTCCACCTCCTATGGAAGAGTGATGTTTTGGGGCTGAAGAGTTCATTAAGACATATCACTGCTTCGTCAAATTTTAATTCGTTCGCCTTTTTTGGCAAGATATAATCCACGAACTTTGTATATTCTTCAGTTCCTAATTTTCTAAGCAATAGACGTAGCTTTTTTGCTTCTGTCCAATTTTGACAGTTTATGTTAAAGATGTCTTCATGTCTTCTGAAGTAATCTCCAAAATTTTTGTCCTCATCTAGAGAATATTTGAAAATCTCTATGGTCTTCCACACTGCCTCTTGCGAAAATGTTGCTTCTTTTTCAATATCTAATTGCTTGTTGCCCGCTACTTTCAATATTAGTTCCTAGAGCTCTATTTGTCTATCTTGATTTTCCTTTAGCGTTTGTAATAATTGCTTTTGCCATTTTTCTTGTAGCTGTAACTGTTGATCATTTTGGTATTTCTGCATTTGTAATTGTTGATCATTTTGGTGTTTTATCAGTTCTACCAACATATTTTTAAAATCTTCCATGATAATTTTATGTAGTATTTTTACTCCTCGCAATTGTTTGTCGCTAATTTGTTGTTGGACGACGAGGGAAGGATTTTTCTATTTCTTTTTTCGTGTGAGTTCGAATCACTCAAAGCCAATTTCCTTGTTGGACGACGAGGGAAGATTTTTCTTTTGTTGATTTTTTTCTTTTCCGCGTGTGTTCGAATCTTCATCGCCAAGTTGTTTGTTGGATGACGAGGGAATATTTTTCTTTCATTGATGTTTTGTTTTCTGCTTGTGTTCGAATCTTCTTCGCCAAGTTGTTTGTTGTTTTCCGCGTGAGTTTCGAATCCTTGTTGCCAAGTTGTTGTGGATTCCGAGATGAATTCGGTCTCCAAGGAATGACAAACGCAATAATTAAATATAAGAAATAAAATGTATTTACACAATCATACAAAGAGTAATACTGTTAGTAAGTCCAGGAACGTGGTTAGTAGCAAATACAGATAGATATATACAGTCTCGAAGTAGGACTTCCTTAGAGTCTATGTGCTTGTAACTGACTTCTACAAGAGGTTACCTCACACTATCTCCGTTCTTATATTCTCTCACTCTATTCGACTACCGACTGTAACTCTGAGTATTTAACGGCAGCAGTCCAGGTACACTTGGTAGAGTCCACTTATATGAAAAAGGGGTGAACCCCATAACAGTAAGTTTTACATTTTCAAAAGACTTTATTTTTAGTGTGTTATCCATGTTTCTTATTGTTCACATTTACAAGTAGATTGCACTTTTTCATTATTCAAAGATTTACCCTGCTGGTAATTACTTTTTGTTCAAGAATGGTGACAGATTGACCACAGAAGTTTCCTCGAGAGATTTGGTTATGATGAATCTAGGGAGTTCCATTCTAGCATCTATTTCTGAATTAGAGTTAGAGAGAGATTCCATTTGCTTTTTTTATTTATTTAAATTTGCGATGTGATTTGTTATTTTTTTTCATTGGTCCTGTGCTCTACCATCCACCACGGAATCCAATTACTATTGGTAATTTATCAAGGGGGTAAAATCTATTTGCTTTGGTTACATCTACCTCTATATTTTCATCATGAGAGGACTTTAAGCCCCTGTTCATTTTGAACTTAAGTATCCCCACACCCCCAAAAAATGACACTTTAATATGAAACAGGTGTCAAAGTTTCTTGCTCTTCAACTGAATTGACTCTCAGCAACCAACCTTTATCACTTTTAAAGTAATAAAAGGTTGAGTATTAGGTTGCTATGTGATTAGATTGTGAGGCAATGTTGGGCTTAATTATATAGGGTGCTAGGGCTTGACATGCCAGCCAATTGATCAGATCAGCCCTTGGCGACTGTCCGTCAGAGGTGCAGTCAGCATATTCTACATCCCCAGCCAACAGGGCAGACATCAATTTAATATGATACATTTGAAAAACATCAATTCAAAACAACTACTTCATATTTCTTACTTCTTAGGGTACTAATAAAGTAAACTGCTTTATCATATTTTTTGTAGGCTGATCATCATCATCTTGGTCAGTGGACCACCAACATCTTTAATTTTTGGTTATTGTGTTTTTGCTCCATTTAGAATTTTGGTTACAGGGAGAAAGAGAGGTTGAATGCAGTTTCTTCTTTAGTCAAATCATTTCATTCTTTGTGAAAACCCAGCTAATGAAAAACTGGTACTGTTATCTCTGGCCGAGTGATGACTACTCATAATCTTCATACCAAACATTAAATCCTCCCAATTCATCGGCTAATCACTCGTTTTACATATTCATGGCAAAAGCAACATTTTTTTTTTTTTTTTACATCATATGACACGAGTGTTTTGTTTTCAGTGAAGTTAGTGTAATACAGACATGTACCTAATGAGATAAACCACACTGTCAAATATACAATTTTGGTGTTAATTTGCAGTAGACTAAATGTTGGCCCCACAAGTTGCCAAGAGTAAAGTGAAGGATCATTAAATTACCCCAAAAAAATGGGCAATTCTTTTATGTAAAATTTGTATATTTGCACGTATGTGCAAACATGCATTGGCAATAAGCAGTTGCCTATTCAGCATCTACCAATAGTGCCGTGGATAACATAATGGCAAAGATATCTTAATACTGAATAACAAAAAGCAAAAAACAGCTTTCCACCCTACACCCTCATCGAATAGAAACAGTGGTATAATTTTACCTTTTCAAGTGTGTGAATGCATGAAGAGAATTCAGTAATGTAAAAAAAAAGTTATCCCCAAAAGAGGATTATAGTGGAAGAATATCCTGCACAGATAAGGAAACTGCTAGTTTCAGAAATAAGATACTGGATTGGTGCATAATTATCAGGCATTTTTGTAGGCAAGTTATTTAATAAAAATTGCTGTTTTGTTTACTTATTTTAATAAAAATATTATTTTATTTTCAGGTTATAAAAATGTGTTTCGGTAATCATATGCTCTAGAATAATCATTTAAAAATGTTATTGGTGAATGTTATGTTTCTTTTTTCATAATAAATATTGTTTGAAAAATGCCTCATAATTATGCACCAACCCAATAGTAAAACTAGTCACAATCAAGTACCTCAGATTTTTACAAGAAAAGAGAAGTGGTTATTTATTAGTTAAAGAGTCTTTGCTTTAACCACGAGAGCTATTCTAATTATTAGCTCCTTGCCGGAGATTTATAAATGTTCCTTAATAAAAAAAATAAAAATAAAAATAAAAAAATAAAAATGCTAAGATGTCTGAATTAATAAAAATCATTAGAAATTTTAAATAACTTACTATCTTTTGCTCGTTTTAATTCCTTGCAGATTGCCTGGGCTTGACTAGCTGAGATCTCAAAAAGTAGTCGTTTATCGGGAACAGTTATGCTCAGAGCTGTATCAGATTCTAAAAAGAAGAAAATGATTATCTTTCAAGACATTGATATTTAGTTGTTTATTCACTAATATCTTCATCTTTACCGTTTAGATTTTTTTTTACATTATATGAAATTTGTGGTAATTATTGTTTGTGTTGATGAAAATTTTTATTTCATTCCCATCACCAGCAGAATAAAAGCCATTAAATCGCTGAAGATGACTGATGAAAACTCAACATATTTGTGACATTAAACCCAATTAATATTGTCCTTATCCAACAGCTAAATAGAAAAAAAGCTGATCAGTTTTATTATTCAATTATAGGACACATCAGTCAATTTATGAGGTGCTACCTATTCAGGGAATGACTATGAAAAAAATTATTTAAGCTGAGACCTACTTTCACCTTTGTCTGCTGTGTACACAGTGATTCATGAAAGTAATGTGACTCGAGTCTGTACTACACTTGATTACCATATACTGTTCAAACACCCAAAACATTTGAGTAGCACTATCAATTTACAAAGAGAGCAACATTGGTATTTCTGAAACATCTGGATAACTACCCACATTTTTCTTTTTGTTAAAATTTTCTAGTCCCTAACAACACTGTGACCTATTCCTTTATAGAACCTGAGCACTGGGTTATGGTGCTCAATATCATCCTGAACGAGCAGCTTAACAAAATGAGTTGCATTGATTTTTGTGATTTTTTTTATAATCATTTTCATCAATATTGTCCTCAACTATCAGCATATGCTCAAATTTTCATTTTGCTAGAACTAGCTGAAAAATATCTCCTAATTAAATAGCTTGAAAATATTCTATTTGAACTTGGAAAAAAAGAAGGATCTCAATTTTTAACAGAAAATAGTAAAATCTTGGCTACTTTATGAATTGTTATTAAATAACAAGAACATTGTAATATTGATGCAGCAAATTAATTTTCTATAACTTAAAACAGATAAATAACAGCAATTTAAAAATATACCTTGCTTGTAGGTAAAGTGCTTATCAATAGGCAAAGCCAGCTCCACATTAAGTTTGCTTGTTGGACTACAAGGTACTTGTGTTGAGTTGAAGACAAAAATTCTGTAAGCAGAAAACACAAAATTTATTGTAAGCATTAATGCCACAAAGAAGTAAAGAATCACATTTAAAAATACGTATATTTTGAACCCTTAAAGAAAAAAGCAACTGTAAATTGAAAAAAACATGAAAAGAAAAAAAGAGAGATAAATTAGAGGATTACAGTTTTCTAATCTTTTACTTGAATGAGATTAAATGATTCAGTTCAAAGCTAAAAAATTATTTTGTCTTATTTTTTCTTTTTTAAATGAACAAAATACATTTACAATAAAAGCCATTTTTCTGCTGTACTCACCTGTGTTGAGATTATCAATAAATAACAATGATAGAATGTACTACATTGCTCAAGAAAATGAAAATTAGTCAAGATTATTTTGACTCTTTTTACTAATATAACAATATTGCTATGTGCACCTGGTAGTTAAAATGTAAATGTTTGTGTATCTAATATCTTTTTAAAGATCTACTTTTTTGGTGGGAAAATTGCATACATACTTTCAGACGAATTCAAACATTGTTGAATAAATGTAATCAATTAAATGTGTTAAATTCTCAAAAATATCATGTTGAACTGATCAGTTAAACCAGAATTTAAAAAAATAAACTGCACAATAAATAAAAACATATACAGACAAGGATACCATCTGAAAAAGATAACAAGTGTAATTTTTCAACAAATCTGACCAACTTGGACATTGTCTGATGATTGAAATAGAAATGTGTACAAGATTGTTTGAATAGTTGTTTATAATATTGGTTTAGTTTACTAAATATTTGCTAGAGAGAATGACATTTGATTTCTAATTTAATCTCCATATGGTTAGGAGGTAAATTTGTAAATATCACTTATTAAATTTAGAAAATGATCTATGATAGAATTGATTAAAAAGTAAAACAAAAATACCAGCAGAATTTCTATCAGATAAACAATATGACATACTTTTCTTGGTCAACTACCAAGTGTTACACCAAAAGAATCTATTAAGCTTTAAATAAGAATAGTGATGATTAGGCTGTCACTTCAGATATCACAGAGATGTTTGACAGGGTTTGGCATGCTGGTCTGTTTCATAAGTTAAAATGTTATGGTATTTCTGGAAGAATTTGGATTTGATACAATCTTTATCAAATGGTGAAATGAAAGCAGTTTTGAATATCTCCATTCAAGACAGCACTTTTAGATTTTTGTATATAAATGCAGCTGTCACCCAGGGCTCTATCCTTGGGCCTAATTTGTTCCTAATTTTTATCAATGACCTTTCCGATGTCATCAGTTCTTATCTATGCTGATGATATAACTATTTACTCCCATCTTAATGGTAAGTCTGTTAGGTACAATAAAGTCAAAGTGACAACTGATATTGAAAATGTTGAAAATGCCCTTTAATCTATTGTTAACAGGAACAAGAAATAGCTTGTTAATTTTAAAGCCTCCAAAACTAAACTGTTCTCTTTTAATCATCTTAGAGAACATTTTTTCCTTCCATCAGCAAGGCTGATGCTAACCTACAGGACAGTAACTCATTACACCTTCTCATTTTCCAATATGAATTGGAATGATTATATTGAAACAATTGCTAAGTCTGCTGCTAGGAAAGTTGGTTCACTGTGTTATGTTAGACAATTTTTCTCACACCTTTATAAGTCTACCATTTGTCCATGCATTGAATATTGCTGCCACATTTGATCTGGTGTTTCTGCTAAGTATCTAGAGATTCTTGCCAAAACCCAAAGGCGAATCTGCAATGTTATCGCTCTTGAACTGGCACCTTAGCTTCAGTCAGTTTTCCCCCATCACTATAATGTAGCTTCCTAGTGCCGCTTCTATAAATAGTTTTATTGAACTTGTTCTGATGAACTTTCCTATTTTAAGTCTTTGTGAATTAAAGCTTAATACTAGATTGCCAGCTAGGTCTCATCATTTTACAGTTGAAGTTGCTAGATATAACCATAAGTTTGATTCTAATAGTTTCTTCTCTCACACTTCTTGCCTGTGAAAATCTTTTCACTTCTTGCTTTCTTGTCAACAATCTTCAAAAATTTAAATTCAATGCCAATGACCATCTTGTCTTTTTGAATCCTGTGCTTTTATTGTCCTTTCTACTCAATACTGTTTTCTCATTTTCTTTCACACTTAGTGGTTTTATTGCCTTGCTTTGGGTGAAATGATTGAAAAAAATGAAATAATAATTCCTATTTTACCTTATTTATGAAATTTATTCTCAATAAGAGAATTGTAATTTTCATTTACCTGCAAAAAGAAAGCCTAATGTTTACACTTTTAAAACTAATATATACAATATTTTGACCATGAAGAATTAAATAAAGATCAGCACAGATGACAAACTACAAAAAGGCAAGAGCATGTAAGGTTACATAAAGGTATAAAATTAGTACTCACGCATAGTCCTCTTGACGATCTACAAGAACTACATAACGAGGACAATGTTTCCAGTTGTCAACTAATCCAGCTCGTACACACTATGACAACAAGTTAAAGAAAAATGGCTGTTCACAAAGAACTCAAACAGGTTATAATTTACATTTTATCACATGATGATCAAGTAAAATTTTTTTTTAAATCCCTCTTGAATACTGAAAACATCAATATATAACAATTAGAAAAAATAATTAAAAAAGAAAAAAATCAAATTTGACAACTATTATTTGAATAAAGTGGCAAAAAATTATTCCATAAAATAAGATATTCCCATCATATTCATTGATATTTCTATGTTCTCACTACCAGGATAACAGTGTCCAGAAATAACAAAAAGCCAGAAATAAAAACCTGATAACAAAATTGTTATTTCAAACTGATGAATTTTCATTTTGCAAGTCCTTCATACAGATTTTGAAGTGGATTATGTTGAGAGCTTTAAAGTACTCTCTCACCAATGTAAAACTTCTTAAAAAATGTACAATAGCAATTATAGTATTATTGAAGTCATAGAAAAATTATTCTTTTTAGCACAAGATGTTTAGCCAATTACTTATTAAAATACTAACAATACTTTATCAAAGAATAAGCTATGTAAATATAAAATCAAAAAATCTAGAAATAATACAGTATTGAATAATGAAGTACACAACATTTAACACTTTTCTATTTAACTTCTTTTCAATGGAAAGTAAGTCAAAAATATAAATGCTTGAATGCATTCTCTCGTTATTAGACAAATCATCAAAATGAAGTCTTCTGTCAGAATTTCTTGGATGAGGAGTTATCATTATTTAAAGTCACATTAATGTCCTCATTTTATTGTTTTCAGCTGTTTTGCTTTCTGGGCTTTTCAGGTGCCTGTCATCTCAGTAAACTTCATGGAAATTTGAAATGGGGTTGATGATAACATTTTATCTTTTGTACATAACCAGTCATGCCTGATTTCGTTATTTCATCCATAGTTATAGCTTTTCCAATTACTTTGGAATGAATTAATGCAGCAGAGAATGCAATATGAATATTAAATGAATTCATTAACACATTTTTGCCAAAGGAACAGTAAAAGGTTTCAGCAGAAAAGAAGGTACTGTGAATTTCATCAATTTGTCATGGACATATGTTAAGGTGACTACTTTGAGTCAATGACTAAATGATAGATAGAAATATTCAATTTCTTTACTACCAAGGAAAAACAAGTGCAATTTATCAGATGATGTATTCAGTAATGTAGCATTCAAATTAAAAACACTTCATACTGATCGAGTACTTTCTCATGTGGTCAAACTGTTCAAGCTACACAAGTCCAACAAAGATTATATCTGTAGATTTCTAGAATTTGTCTTTTCAAACATTAATCAAATCAAGTGATTAACATTCTCCCTATTTGCAGAAAAAGCATAGTAACACATTTATGAACATATTTATATTTGTTGGTTTCTATCTTGATAAAAACGAACAAATCTAGCAACCAATCATTGGGATACGTTTTTAAATAAGATACCACAGGACATAAACCATGCAAACTAAACTAATTGCTGCATTTTTAGTGCAGACTTCCTATATTTGGTCAATATTTATTGTAACTGCTTCTAGATCAAATTTTTTATGTCCAAAAGTAAATGCTTTTAACACAACGTTGAAAATCTGACTTACATTTGCATAAAAATTGCAGAGATTGACGCATCTACCAAAAAATAATACCTTGTCCTGTGACAAAAGCTGCTAGTGGTGCCAGTATTGCCATAGCTACCTAAACTATGTTACCTCCTGTTACTGTTGGTGGCTGATGAGGGGAGGATTTCACAAGTTGTATGTAGAAAATGCGTTTTCATAAAATTTGCATTTTGTTTCTCAATAATTATATTAAAAATATATTCAATTCAGTAACTAGAGAAAATTCTCCAATGTGAAGACAGACATTTATATAAAATCATTGTTGAAATTATTCACTAAATAAAATAAATTTTCCTCATGAAATGAAGTAAGCATTTTTAATGTTTATTGTATGTGGATTCAAAAAAATTATTTTTATAGTTGTTGCTGTTGAAATAATACTACCCACCCAATTCATGCTCAACTGCTTTGTGTCATATCTGACTTCTGGAAACATATTTTATACCTGAATGTTGGGAAGATAAAAAGCTTGTAGCATTTATTCCACAGAGGAAGTAAAAGCATAACTATATAATTACAAAATATGCATTTATTCCTGCAGTGTCAAACATCAGATGTAAAATGAAATTCTCAATAAGACACACATCAGATCAAAATGTATTTTCAAATTCATGTCATTTATATATATTTTTAATTATTCCACACTGTTATTAAACAAAAATACTGGATTTCTATTTTCTAAATATGTAAACAAATTTTAATAAATATATTGTTGAATTTAAATAAAAATCTGGTGAACAGGATCCAAGTCAAGAATATATTCAATAAAATGGCATCTTAACCCATATATATTATCAGCAGATCAGTGAAAAAAATGATTTTTTTTAATTTGTCAAAATGTAGAACAATATTTTAATTCAACAAGTAAAATTTATATCTGCAAGCATTTCTATTGAATATTCTGTTGACTTAATTGTGTACCACTAAATTAACCCTTTATAAAACTTTAAAGACATAAATCTCTTGCAATCATAGAAAAATAATAAAACACATTTTATAATGGGAATATATTCTAAAATGATTCCGTTCCAAGTAGGCAAAACCCAATATTTCAAGAGTAACTCAGTGTTATAATGAACAGTAAGCTAGATTTCATTGAGTTTAATCCTCACTGGGTGCCCCATACTTGCAGTTTTGTTCCAAAATTAAGAGATGCTTAGTAAATAAAAATCAATATTCCAACCAAAATTATCACCAGGTACTTTATCTCAGATAAAAATAAATATTCTGTCTGACACTATTGTCAAAATGGTGATCATAAATGGACAGAAATAGATGTTTATCTTTCCAGCTAATAGAAAAAAAATCATCAGTTTCATATTAGCTTACTGTGGTATCAAACATAGTTAAAGTAGTCAAAAAAATTAATTATGTAAATAAGAAATATGTTGAGAAAAATAGCAAAATAAGAATATTTTCTTCTTGGCAATATCCAGTAATCTTGCTAGCCTTCAATTTATTGCATGAATGAACTTGATAGATGTCTGAAGAATGCAAATCCTAAAATGGTATAATCAGTGAAAGAGGCAATCAGATGAGAACCTATTAACAGAATTTCTATCAAAGACATCAGGCAAGAAACAATTAGAAACTCAATGAATATTAACAGGAGTTAACCAAAATTAAATCTAATTTCTTTGCTTGTCATGTTCAGTCAATTGTAATTGTTTCATTCATTGATGTTAAATAACAGTAAATGATTGCCTAAAGTAATGTCAAGTGAAATGTCAATATACAAGATTGCTACTGAGAGATGAATTTCCTCCTGCTACTGCCAAGAGGCTAGTGTCAATTGGAACACTTGAAAAGGCAAATATTAAATGGCCATTTACAATATTAGGACAGTTTTTTTTTTTTTATGTAATATCATTGAATCAAAATACTGTACAATAACATATTTTAAGTGGATGCCAGGTAATTATTTTGCAGTTGCATAGGCTATACAATATTTCCCATGCAAGTAATTATTAAAAAATTGTTACTTAGATACTGATCAAAATAAGTTGAAATTGTTGATTTCTGAACACTCTGGACACTACAGCTAAATAAGCAAAACTCAGTAGTGTAATAATGCAAGTTATAAGATTGTACATGTTACATTCGTACACATTATAAGAGTTTACAATTAATGATAATGATTATAATTAAATTTTATAGAGAAAATGAAAATAGTTCTAATATCTGTCATAAAGAAAAAAAAATTTAAATAACTGTCATGTTGTTAGACATAATAGTTTTAATCTACTACACTTCAGATGCATTAAAAAAAAATAAATCAAATTTTACAGAATGTTGGAAATCATATATTCCATTGTGAAATGAAATCAGTGATGGGGTTGGGGCACCAATCAGCTTTCATATGATTTTCAATATGTGCATTGTCTAGGATATATGAGCAGATAAAGATGGGCACAAATTATGACAAGTTCAATTTTAATACACAATTAAAAAAAATTATCCACTTTCATCAGAGAAAAATTACAATTTCACAGTAAGGTTTACATTTTTTTTTTTTTAATTAAAAACTAATTTTTTTTACTATAATTATTTAAATTAAAAAGCAGCTAAAATCAAATGTTTTAATTAAAGTAAAAAAAATAGAGAGGGAAAAATCAGTTTGTATTTTAGTCAACATCTGAGAAATTTTTGTAAACATCAAAACCCAAAAGATAAAAATACCCTTTCTCCTTACATGACATAAACAAGTAGTTTAACCAGAAGTTAACAAGCACAGTTTATGCTAGTTTCCATTTAAACAAAGCATGTACTAATTCAATTAAATTTTTATTAACTTAATTATTGAGAAAAAATGAGCTTATTCAAGACTAATTTAAATATAACCAATATTACAGCCTCTGCCATAAGAAGTTATTTACTGAATAATACAAAGTATTAAACAAAGATGAAACAAGCTGTTATTTTTTTTATCATTCATAATCTACTGAAAACAACATTTTATTATTTTACTTTTTATTTAAGGCTATGTAAACACAGTAAAACTATTGTTTCTGACTTTCTGTCCAACAAAACTAGTAACAGTAAAATTAATGATTATTCATTAATAACTCTAGGATAGGTTTCCCCTGGCATAGACTTTTACAATCATTATTATGTAAAATTTTGATTTAGTGTCAAATAATGTCAATGAATGATGAGAATTTTGTTAAAAAGAAAAAAAGAATTCACTAGTTACATCTGTTTGATAGGCTTAGATCATCAAGTACAAATATCTTAGCAGCTGAGTGGTTGGGGTCAGAATCAAAACATTAAATCTGCACACTATTTACATTGTTCGGACTATCATTCACATCTTTGTTGCCATATTTATCACAATGTTTCAGGCGTTGTATGCTCTGGCCTTCCTCAGGTGGTTGGAATATCGAACTGAGCCCTTTATTTAGCTCATTGGAGTAGACTGTTTTAATTCCACATGCCATATCTAATGGATGTCAGTTATCTCCTGTTAATTCCCCTCTCCAAGTTCTCCACCGCCTTAACCAGGTATTGAATTCACACTCTTTGGGTCCTGTCCCTGGATCTAATTAACACCATCATCCACTGTGCCATGTATCCTTGAGCTCGTCTGGAACTTATAAACCTAATGTCTTCAGCAACCATTTTTACAAGAGCTCATATTGTAATTTTTCATTGTTATTATTGCTTTTCTCTGGTACTCCTTATTACTGGTTCCCAAATTGTATTCATTTCTATGCTAACATCTGGACAACCTTCAAAAGCTGGACGACAGTAAGATCCCACCCCAGCCCTAGAGGAGAACATGACTAAAGACTGTGTGTACACCATCCTGTGCAGCTGCAGAAAGAAATATAAAGGGGAGACAGGCCACCCCTTAAGGTAAGGCTTCAAGAACACTAAAAAGCTGTAACACAAGGGGAAATGGAACAATCAGGTGTGGCTGACCACAAATGGAGAGAAAACGGAAATCACTGCTCTCTGAGGGATCAGGTTGAAATCATAGACAAAGAACATCATTGGAAAATTCATAAACTTAAGGAATCAGCATATATGCTAGGCCACAAAAATCTCATGAGACGATCAAGCATAAAAATGGATACAATATGGGAACCAGTAATAAGGAGTGCCAGAGAAAAGCAATAATAATAACAATGAAAATTGCAATATGAGCTCTGGTAAAAAAAACATGCAATGATAACAGCAAAAATTACAATATGAGCTCTGGTAAAAATGATTGCTGAAGACATTAAGTTTATAAGTCTCAGAAATTCATACAAAGTTGCCCTCAATGGCACAGTGGATAAAGGTGTTAGTTAGATCCAGTGACAGGACCCAAAGAGTGTGAGTTCAATACCTGGTTAAGGTGGTGGAGAACTTGGAGAGGGGAATTAACATCCATTAGACATGGCACAAGTGAAATAAAGGGTTCAGTTCGACATTCCAACCACCTGAAGAAGGCTGGAGCGTACAACGGATGAAACATTGTGATAAATATGGCAACAAAGATGAAGACGATAGTCCGAACAATATAAATAGTGTACATAATACCTCATCTCAGAATTATTGACAGATATTAAATCTGCAATCTCCTTTTTTGATTTTTCTTTTTTAATTTGATTAAAAGTCAAAAAATTGCTAGTAATGTTGAATTCATTAAGACTGAAACTATACTAGTGAGCAATGGTTGCAGGTTAGTCTTACAAAACATTCTAAAAATATTAGTTTATATATGGTGCTCTACAAATATGGATTTGTTTGTATTAAAACCTTTCTCAAGTTACCTTTTACAAAATATGGTTTCAGATTAATACTTGTATTTGATAGCTAAACAAATTGTGTATTTGACAATTCAGGTGGGGTAGGGGCTAAAATCCACTTCCCCAAATCTGACAAATTTTTTTTTTTGTGGAGAATTGCTTCTTGGTTGGTCAAAGACTTTTCAGTACATCCTTGTTTAAAGCTGATTAATAAGAAAATATCTTTGTTAGTGTATGAGAAAAAAAGGTCGCTTGAAAATTCTAAAAAGTAAGTTCTTCTAATTGAAAAAGAAAGTAGCCAGTAAAACAATCTTATTATTGCACTTTGCTCTGCACAGAAAGCAGTAAATTGCATTAAATATACTAAAGACAAAACCTTAAAATGGAAATTATAAATAAGTTGAAAGTAAAAGTAAATATCAAAATGTTAATAGTTATCATCTAATATAAAGAGAAAATACTTAACATACTCACAGAGTGTGTGTATGTGTGAGAAAGAGAGAAAATTGCATTAAGATAATGTGCAATTGAGTACAAGTGAACAGTGGAATTGATAAGCCAAACAATTTTGCTTTCAGGCAAAATGTCTAGTTACAATGTTTAACATAATCACAAGTCACATAAAAATATAAATACACAAAAAATGGATTGTTTTTTGATATTTGATAAGCAGCAATATTCCACAAATAAAGTTGATGTTAAGCTAGACTGAAAAAATAAACAAAAGGCAAATAAAAACTTATAAAATTTTGTCTCTAAAGATGATATTGATTATTAATGCATAAAATGAATAGGATTTGTAGAGGAGCAATATATGTGTGGGTGTTTGAATATATGTACAATTCTGAAATATGTTCTGCCCAAACAAATTAACCCAGTTTTGGTGACTAGAATTTCTTATGAAAAGAATTTTCAAAATGCTAGACTTTGCTGGAATGTGTCAAAAATCAAAAATAGATAAATTATCAATTTTGTTATTGTTTTCATTGCATGCTTCAGTAGTTGATCACTTTTAGATCTACTTGATAACTATGACTAATTTATTCTTATATTATGCAAGAAAATCCATTTGTGAAAAAACTGTTTTATGGCATGCAATTATGCATAATTACAAAAGTAACACTTATGTTTTTACTAAATTGGTACTTTTAATTCATCAAATTAGCAAAATAGTAAAAAATTAAATGTTGTGATGAAATGTTACAGGAAATAAAATCACTTTGTTGAAAAAATAAAAAGTGTAAATGCTTGCACCAAATTATGTATAACAACCATTTCCTTAAAGAACTGACCTATGCAAATAAACAGAATTTTGAAATCTGATGAAGTTATTTAAAAACTGAATATGCACAATAGAACTTTTTATTGTCAGCTGAAAAAAAGATACCTAACTGATCATATAATTTTTATTGCACTAAATCCATATTCTATTTTCTCTTACTCCAAAATTCAACATGAATAAAATATATTTTAATTCTGATTACAAGTATCAATATTCTTTACAATTATGCAATGTTATCATTGTAAAGAACACTAAATCATTCAGACATGGACATCAATTAATACTGGTTTAAGAGTATGTAGCTTCAGGGGCTTTCTTTGAATATGGATCTCCTCCCTGTGAGTGACTCCTTTCTCTTTTATGTGGGGTGCTTATATACCTTTCTGTCATCCGATTGTCCTACATTCACATATCCTACGTGCAATTGTGTCAATCTCTAGTTTATATGCTGGGACAGTCATCAAAATCCTGTGAGGCATAAATCTATACCAAGTAGCTCAGAGGTTCTCTTCCAGATTAGCCATCTGATACATCTGGCTCCTCTGATATGACACTGTGCAAAGTATGCTTTGGTATTCATTAGAGTGGACCTAGTACATACTGGGGTCATCACAGATCAACTTCTCTTAGAACAAAGGCCCCTTACTGATATTAAATTTGATCCAAAGCATCTGGTATTTCCTGGCATGAATCACATACTACACTTATATCTAACATGGCTATATTCATGTTAGAATACTACTCTTATCTTTCAGGCAATGTCAGGTTATATTATGAATGCTATTATTAAACAGTATGAGGGTTTATTTAAGTGAACAGGACAAAATGAAATTTGTTTACTCACCAAACTGACACATAAAAACATACAGTGTGTATTGGAAATATTTATATTTTTAATTTCACACATGCACATTTGTCATTTTTGATTTTATAGTAGATAAAATCAAAAATGACAAATGTGCACACTATAGTAGTCAGTTGGACACCATCTGTGAGAAAAAGAGCACCATGACACAATTCACTCAGCCAGAAATTTGGAAACAGCATGCTATGCTGTTTGGTATTCATGCCAGAAGCTCCAATATAAACATTCCAGAGTGTTTGGGTGTCAATCTGAGGACAGTGTAGAGGATTTCAGATTACAAAGGTGTTTGGAGTAATCATTAGTGATAGTGATGTTATACCGCCATTCATCTTCCCACAGGGTCTCAGATTCAACATGGAGGCCTACATCAAGTGGCTTGAGGAAGTAGTGCTGCCCTGGGTCAAGAGGGTGGCTGCTGGAAGACCCTATGTCTGGCAACAGAACTCTGCACTATGCCACACAAGCAGGAGAACCCAGTCATGGAAGTCAGACAATTTCTGCAATCACATCACACCTTACATCTGGCCACCTAACTCCCCAGATTGAAAACCCCTTGATTATTGTGTGTGGGGTATAGTTGAGTGAGAGACCAAAAAAACTCCTTGTAATACCAAAGATGAACTGAAGGCAAGGATTATGGCAGCATTCACCAACTTAAACAAGGTGACCATCCAGAAGAGTTACAGGAAATTCTGAAGTCATCTAGAGGTCATGGTTGAAGTGAATGGTGATTTTATTGAACAAATTTACTCATTAGTATTTCATTTTCATTTTTGTGTAATTTAGACAATTTATCCATTGCATCATGTATATGATTTTTTGGTATTCATTTTGTCAAAAGAAAAAAAAAGCTGAGAAATAATAGATGTGCAACATCTGTTCCTGGTCTAATGCAAAATCAATTGAAAAATGCTAACTAAAGAATTGACCTCTTAAGAAAAGACTGCTTTATGCTCATTCAACAAAAGAAAGCTATTAGATTGCAAAAGAATGCAATCAGAAATCTGAATTTTTTTCTTTCTTTACTAACCCACACAACTTAAATAAAATATATTTTTGACTGGGCTATATTCTCTGCCTTGTGAACATAATATCTAAGTGAATTATTTGAGCACAACATGAATTTTTTAGTATTTCAAGAGATTTTTCATGTTATGATGTTTTTTGTACGAGATTCAAAAATTTACATTTTCTCCCCTCCTCCAATTATTAAATTTCATAAATTTATAATAAATCCATAAAAAAACTTATTTTGAACAAAGCCAAATGAAGAACATAAATGATGTTCCAGTAACATACAATGTTCCATCCAACAATTTTTATTGTTAATATTCCCTACTACAATGGTAGTATTTTTGTAGAGATCTTATAATGCCATCAAATGTGTTAAATTTAATCAGTTAGAAGTCTTGCCAAATATGCAGCCATTGGTATGGGCTTAATTTGGTTAATGAAAAAGCTATATCTCCAGAAAATTGAGGAATCTCATGCTGCATAATATACAGGAAATTTTTTTGGAATTTTTGCTTTTACAATGGTAACCAAGGAGCAAAAACTTATGTAACTTTTTTTTTATTTATTTATTTCCTCATTTTCATACTTTCATCTTTATCTTAGAATTGATTAACAAATATCCAATTTACCAATACAAAGCAGCTCAATATACACAAGTCAAGATCACATTTTCATTCAATAAAGTTCTTTTTAAAACAGAATTAAAATCATGGAGAAAATAAAATTATTGTTCTGTAAAAATATTCCTAAACAATAAAATCCTCCACAGCAATTGAATATGGGTTAATCTGAACAAACTTAGCTAAGTACTTTAGCCACATGACAAACTAATTGTGTAAAACAAAACCATAAGAATTAATTTGATTGTAACTCATTTGATGATAAAGATATACCAAATTTTTTTTTTAGACAATTAAAACTTTGTTCACCATTAAAACCTTATTTTTATGATGAAAGAAATTTTCACTTGGACACTATAAGAAAACTAGTGATGACTGATAGAATTCTACAAAGAGCAATTTCCATCAGAAAATAATAGTAATAATAATGATTTGAAAAAGAAAGTTGTTTGCATATTAAAGTCTTGATTCAAAAATCATCTAGAATAGTGTTGAGTACCAGGTGTAACCAATTCAAAATAAACAACAGATTGAAGATATTGATTACCAAAATGTATTGGAAATCACTTCCATGAGAAACGTAGGTAAAAATCAGAGAAAATAAGGTACCAAGTCAACTGTGGTTGACTTATTGCGTCATCAAAAATGATTACGTCACATATTGCATATCTATATCATATATTTTGAGAATATCAGTAAAAAATGATAATTCCTTATTATTTAAAAAGAAAACATCTAAATGTATTGTCTCAGTAAAAGCCCTGTAAAACTACTACATGAAAAATGCAGGAATAGCTAAGCAACCAGGATTATCAGCCAACATTAAATCCTGGTTAATATAATTTCAAATACATTCTTTTTCAAAAAAAAAAAAAAAAATTTTTTTTAAAAAAGCATGGAGTACATTTGTTTTTTTCTTCAAGAAATCGTGAAAAATTTCAAAAGTAAAAATGTAAATCAGCAATTATATGCTTTACTATTCAAACCAGCATGCTTGATTGTTATATACTCACATCATTTAGGCCACTGTGCACTCTGGCTTCATTTAGGAGTTTATTATATTCAGTCATTTTCTCAAATTATTAGATCAATCTGAAGATCAATCCATGATAGGAGGACACAAACAGATGCAAGACAAAACACACACTGGTTAGATAAAGAATCTTTCAGAGCTGCTGGATGAAATATCAATTATAAAGTAAACTCTTTGATTAGTTGGATCAGTTCCGAGACTGAATAACTTTAATTGGACATGGCTTATCTCACTGATGAAAGAGTCACAAAATTGCCTGTGCTATCCACGGTCATGTAAATTATCTAGTACCATAGGGCTAATTAAATGCCTGTAGGTGAGCATGAAAAAATCTGCATAACTGACTACGACACACAAATGCTGGCAGATTTTTTTTTTCTTTAACAAAAACAAGGACGACAGTGAGGAGTGTGAAACAGATTAATATATTACTATAAGCTATTTCAGCACCATGATCAGCCAATTTGACCCAAAACTAACACTGGAATTTGATGGCTCTGATCCTAAACAATTTGTTGTCAAATAGATAGAGAAGGTAGAATTGATATACTGTCTGTACATGGTGAAAAGGATTGAGTTTGTCCTAATGTGTCTAACGGGTGGTACATATGCAGTGTATCAGCAGCTGAGCAAAGAAAGAAAAAATTGACTTCAGCTGCATAAAGGAAGCTTTGCTGCTGACTTATTTGCAGCATATGAATGATTTGTGGCATGAGGATTGCACCCTGAAGAGTCTGTCAATGTTTTTCTGGCAGAACTACAGAAACTCAAGAGTTCTGTTCAGCAGTATACAAAAGACAAGGCTTAATATGTGCTTTCGTAGCTCCTCCATGCATCCTGCTGAATGGACAAAATAGACATTACACAGGTGCTGATTTGTGCAAGGGCAATATTAAAGGACTACTAGATGGAAACAACTAGCTGTAGCAGCTGTAAAACCAATGTGTGACCAAGCTGAAGGAATTGCGAGTACACCAATAAAATCTGCCTACCTACAAGTGCGTATTAATGAACAACTTTGGCCGTACCAGTTATTTACCTAGTCAGAAGGCACTGCCTGACTAGAGTGGGTTTTATCCCTCCTGATAATGAGATCCATTGTTAAAGCAGTGCTGTCTCACGCATAAAACATCAGAAAGGCAACTTCAGCATATATCGACAACCTCTTCATAAATGTCCATAACTCATGTTGCAAAACACTTGTCATACTTTGAACTGACAAGTAAGGATCCATAGCAGCCAAAAGATGGGGCTAGAATACTTGGCTGTCTGGAGGAGGGATGGCACCCTATGGTGGAAATGTGGCAATTCACTTTCAGACATCCTTGATGTGGTCACCAAGAGAAAGGTGTTCTCTTTTTGTGGCAGACTTGTTGGACACCTTCCAGTATGAGGATGGTTGTGGGTAGTGCTCAGAGTCATCAAGCAAAGAGCAAATGCAGTAACGAAAGGTTGGGACAATCAGATGAACCACATAACACTTAAAAGAATGCTAATGGAGACCATTAACAGGCCAATCTGTGCAAAGGCAAATGGTGTGTGGATGGCAAAAAATTTACTGTGTGGGTTGAAGCCAGAGTCAGGCACACAACATATTAACCTTGCAGAATTGGATGCAGTTATTAGAGGAGTCAACCTAGCTATACAATGGGAAGCAAAGACCATACACCTAAAAGCAGACTTGCCATGCATATATAAATGGTTCACGGACTGACTGGTAAAACTCAGGTGAGCACCAAGACTGTGTGCAAAATGTTAATCAGAAGGCTGAAAACCTTCTTGGGACTGGTCAAGAAGTTTGCTTTGTAGGTGGACATTACCCTTGTCAGGTTGAACCAAAACAAGGCGGACGTGATTATCAGAGTCCCACAGAGTTAGCTGGAAATTAAATATAAAGCCGAACATGTGCTACAGGTATGTGCTGCAACGGACAGTGGAAGGGAGTTCAGCCAGATTAAGAAAATACACATGCATTGCAGACATCCTGGTGTTAGATGAACATTCTACTTCATTAGGAAGAGCACCCCATCCATGTTGAAATCGGCTGTTAAATCCTGTTGGAAATGTCAATCAATTGATACAGCACCAATCTGATGTCTCAGAGGGAAACTGGGAACAGCAGGTGTATGGTAAAAACAGGGGATTGACATCACCTATTATAGAGGTGACCATTACCTTACCCTCATAGACTGTGTGCCTTCCTGGTTTACCATTTGGCAACCCTTAGTGGGAGAAGATTCTGCTGCTGCAATCTAGCATCTCACAGCAATCTTTTTTGAAAGGTACCCACCCAAAGAGATCCTGATAGACAGCGGCACAGCATTCAACAGCAGGAATTTCAGGACATTTATTGAAGATTAGGGTATCCGCCTGCAATTACAATGTGTATATGCGCCATCTGGAAATGGCATTGCTGAATGTTCACACAGAGCCATTATGTGGATTGCTGCCAGGAAGCAATGCTTTGTCTAGGAAGCAGTGTACTGATACAACATTACACCAAAGGATGAGTTCACAGTGACATGGCTTCAGCCAATGCATTGTACTGCTATAAAGTTCAGGTGAAAAGTGTTGATAACATCATGCTGCTGACGGCTGAACCAAAACAGAGAATATATAAAAAAGATGTTTTGCTGGGAAAAACATTGCCCAAAAAATACACAAGTAAATATAGAAAAGGGATAGTGACCAGAATCTTGATTCCCTAGACAGTCTATTTGGAAGGAATATCATACTACATGAGAGACCTTCACCATCTCCTTCAAGTAGTGGCTGACCATGTAGGGACTGAGGTTGTCACATCATGTGATGATGGAATGTGTCTATCAATGGTGAATGACAAGGGTGACTGTTTGACCGATAGTGACACTAATCAATTGAGCAGAGGTGATGGTGAAATTCAGATCAGCAGGTCATAGCATAATCTGTCGAAGAGGCGAGTGAGTCTGTTGTACCAACACTTTGGAGAAGCAGCAAACACAAAGATCCCTCCCCACCCCGACTGTTATCTATGCAATCAAGAAAGCCGGGTGTGGGTGTAACAGACATGGCCTATCTCCCTGATGAAAGAGGCACAAAATCACCTGTGCCATACATGGTCATGTAAATTACCTAGTGCCTTAAGACTAATTAAATGCCTGTAGGTGGGCATGAAAAAAATCTGTATAACTGACAGAGGCACACATAAAAGTTGACATTTGTTCTTTGACAGAAACAAAGATTACAGATGGTGAGGAATACATCTGAACAAGCCACCCGTGAGGTTCATGGACAAAGAAATAGCAGTGAGGAATGTGAAACAGATCAATACAGATATATTACTACAAAGTGGATAGAATTCATCATGGCCTGGATAAGTCACACAAAAGGGAATTTGAAGGGGTTATGTTATACCAAATATAGAAGCTACAGCAGTTGAAAGATATACACCAATGTCCAACTTCAACCTATGTAAGCAGTTGTCAACATCAGCAAACAGTACAAACCCCTGAAGAGCAATACCCAAATCATCATACTATAAGCATACAAGGACACCATAATGGTGGTACTAGACAAAGATATAACTGAAAACTGAGAGGAAACTGTCACAAATCTGGAGCAAGAAAAAAAAAAAGAAGCTGACCCAATGATACAGTAAGTTACCACACATATATGGCCTTTCCAAAATTCACAAAGACAGTATTTCACTGAGGATTATAGTTAGTTGTCAGAGCTCAGCTTGTCACAAGCTGAGTAGATTCCTCATAGGTATAATCACCCCATTCCTGCCTATGTAAAATCACCGCCCACTTTATGGAAACCATCAGAGATGCTCCCATTCCTGCTACTTGGATAATAAGCCTATTCCCCAAGGTTCTCATCAATGGTTTGAAATAAATTAGAATAGGACTCCTCTCTAAGAGACAGCACATGAAGGTCCTAGCAGATAACTTGATAGGGATTTTGATATTCTGTATGCAAACAACATATTTCTAGCTAGGTTTCAACATGTACCAACAGAAAGAGGGTTTAGATATGAAACTGCCATAACATGAGTAATGTCAAACATATATACATGAAATGCTTTGGTAGTAGAAATATCATTGATGAAGTCACCGTCATATTCTGGCCTCACCAAGAATATGTAGAAATACTACTGGATTATATGATCTATACAGTTCCCAATGGAAAAGAAGACTAACTAGCCTTCTTGGATGTCCTAATAACTCACATAAATTATAGGTTCAAAACAGCAATGACCACCATACATACCGTGTTAATAAAGGGATTGTCCAGTCTATAACATCAAGTCAAACTTGTAAGTGGTAACCCAACAGAAGATGATCAGCATTAGAAACACCTTTCATGTTAACAAGTGCCCTGCAAGTATAACATAAGCTTCCGCAAGCAGAGACTTAAGAGAAGTATACAATAAAAAATCTGCAATGGTCTGTCTACCATGAATAATTCATATGATCTGCAGTCCATACAACATCAGGATGAGATTCAAAATAAATTAAATCCTTTTAAGAGAAATTTAATTCCCAAACCAAGCCCCCTACCAAGAGGAAGAAAACCTGACCAAGAACTGTATGTATACCATCCCATACAGTTGTGGCAATGAATACATGGAAGAAACCACCAACTAAAATAAGGTTGTAGGAACATCAAAAAGCTTTAATCAGGGAAAAACATTGAAATGCTGATGTGAAGCATTGACACTCTCCTCAATAGATTTAGCAGAGTCAGGGCACTCATACAATTTCACCACATGAGGTCTTAGGTTTAAGGTTCCAAAATTATAGTATATTAAGGCATTAGTTAAAACAGATTTGGTTTCCTAGTAGTAGTAAATTTGATCCCTGGGTCTGGGAGTGTGGAAGTCACATTCTCTGGTTCAGTGGAAGAAAGACATTAGCAGTAACTGATATGAAATATTCCCTGAAAATGGAATGAGAGCAATCTACTCTTATGGATTGAATAAAGGATTGGGTTCAAAATTCTAAGAAGGTTACTGAATACAAGACAAACACCTGGTACAACAACTAAAACATGGTGTAAAGCAATCAAGATGAATATGCTGGTCTGCATAATAAAGTATAAAATAATGATAATTCCTCATCTCAAAATTTCCAACAAAAATCAGTAAATAATCTAATAGTTTCTAAGCAGCCTACAACTTCAATAGTATTTGGAGAAGAAATATTAAAATGCAAACTAAGAATTTTTAGTAGTCATTATCTCAATTCTCAAAATTAAAAGACCAACAGAAAGAATGTTAAAAGAAGAAAGATTTTAATACTGGCTTTAAGAGAAATTAAAATGGAAAAAAGTAAATAAAAACAAGCAGCAAAACTTCAAATAATTTCCTCCCAGCTGCTGTCTCTCAGATATGAGTCAGTTGAAAGTCTTTGAATAAAAGTTTAAAGACTAAATGTTGCAAAAATCAAAGCTTGATCAAATGATTTTTGCTATCTTCATAGTGATAATGACATTCTTGTATTGATTTCTAAAAATAGAGTGAGGCAGAGAGGACAGATGTTTTTGAAATGGCTATTACTCAGCCCCAGGAAAAGAGACATATGTCCAACAAGTACCATTCGGTTCATGATGTCTTAGCAATTTTTTCTTTTCAGTTGAAGCTATGGCACTATGGACAATAGAGCACCATGCCTATTACAGTTTTGTGAAGAATAATGAGTCTGTCACAGCAGTTCAGTGAGTTTTGCTGCCGATTCAACGTTCACCAAAATCAGGATGTTCCCCACTCGTAACACAATCTTACAGTGGGTTCATGCTCTTCATATATGAGGTACATTAATGAATAGCATGAACGGTACCTACACTAGAAAATGTGGAACGTGTCAGACAAGCTTTACTGTGCAGTACGAATCACTCTGCTTGGAGGCATGCTACTGAACATGGCATCAATAAGCATTCAGTAAGGTGTATTTTACATGAAGAACTGCATTTCCTCTGCTACAAATTGGTTATTGGGCAACAGTTGATATCAGGTGACTATGCACAGCAGCTTAACTTCATATGTCACATGGAAGCAATTTTTGAGGCAAATGACAACCTCATTTTGTTAATGAGTGATAAAGCTCATTTTCATCTCAATGGCATGGTGAATCAACAGAATTGTTGTTATTGGGCTCTTGAAAATCTGAGAAAACTGCACGAAAAACCACTGCTTGAAGGGGTGGAGGTTAACTTCCAAGAACACCTTCAGAAATGTATCAATGAAAACAGAAAACACCATATGAGGGATGTTGTTTTCCACTTAATTTTGTCAAATACAAATTCAATACAAACACAATGATGTCAATAAAATTTTTTGAACCTAAAATTAATGATAATGTGAATTTTTCAAAAATGTCTGTCCTCTCTGCCTCATCCTGTATATATTGTTATGGTCACCATTATGAAAGTAAAATTGATGGAGCTGCTGAAATTCAAGAAAATGTCTGTAAAATAAAAGAAGAGAAAGAAGAAAAAGCATCTTATGCATAGAATTAACAATTTCATTCAAATAATCTTTCAAAGGTATATACATATATGAGCATATATATACATAATATATATATAATGCAGGTATTTTATGCACATAATCAGATACATTTATATACATGTAACTTTATACATACAAAACAAATAATCATTCTGTTATGTAGTGGTTTCACAGTGGAGGCTTGTATTTGTACTAAGTCGGTCCTAAAATAGGTTCGACGTACAAAACGTTAGGAACTTGATATAATAAGTAATGACACAGCAATCTAGTTGTGGTGGCTGATACTTTAATATCCGACTAACGGTCGTCCGACGTCAACTGACTGACCAGCTCACTGATCGACTGACTTGTTACTCTTACTACTCCTACTTATTATAGGTGGGAGAGTCTATTAACTATAGAATAGGTGTGTTCCACTATAACATTCCCCCCCTAAAACTTTACTCCGTAGGAGTAAACGGTTTTCTTTATTTTTCATTTTTTACAGGAAATATGAAGAAAAACAACAAAAAAAAAAAAAAAATTTATTTATTTTTTTTTAGCAACATCGTAGTAGCAACATATTTCCTATGTTTTTTGATCCACTTTTAAATGATCAGTTGCCTTTCTTTTTTCTTCTGGATCGGCATACCTCAGGTAAAATTGTTAGATCAAACGTATCGAAAAATCACCTCCATCGGCATTTTTACCTCAGGACTGCTGTCAACCACGTCTGAAAAACGTTGTCTGATCTGGTTACTGCATGTGAATTTTTCACCTTTCACCAAGTACATCATATAACCAATCCACTTTTCTATTTTTTTTTTTTTTTATACCTCCATAGTGTTACCAGAAAAAACCTTCCACTTTGAGCTTCTTAAGGATGGAGTCACAGTTTCTGTAGGTTCTTCTTCTGGTTCTATTTGTTCAGTCTCTAGCTTCCCTTTTGTTGATCTTGTGCTTCTCAACGTTTTCTGTGGTGACAAATCATTTAATAATACTGCATGTCCTTGGCTGTGGACAACTTGCTCCCCAGTTTTCCTCGGTGTCAGCTTCATCTTTACTTTCTGGAGCTTGTTTTTCACAAATATCGGTGTTACCCATTCAACTTTTTTAAATACACTAGTTTTCTTTAATCTGTCCAATTCTTTATCTATCTGTTCAATTGAAGCAAACAGCACATTCCTTTTCTTTTTGAATGCCGCCTGAGCTTTTTCTTTTGGCTGGAATTTTGCCTCCATCTTGGTACATGTTCCCAAACCTGGAGAAAAAACAGTAGGAAAAGTTCCCTTAGGTTTCTTTACTAATTTTTGGGCTTTGTAGTTTAAAAAAATCTACCTTTTAACAGAAAGAATTTATTGGTAGATCCCAGAATTGTTATTCTGTTATCCAATCTGTACCAAGTAAGTTTGTGGTATTTTCTATGACAAATAGTTAAGCTTTTTGCATTTTTTTTATTTAATGTGACACTTGTAATTCTCCAATAAATTGTATTTTTTCTCCCATCACTGACCTCTCAATTTTATTTGTTTTCATTAAAGTTGGTTTCCCCAACTTCTTCCACGTATGCAAATTTATGATAGATAGGTTGGAACCAGTGTCGAGTTGCATTTTTATTTTTTTATTACTTATTTCGACGGTAACAAATTTTCTCGTTATTCCATCGTTCACCTCGTCGGACTTTAATTTTCTTTATTTTTTGACCTGTATTGCGAGCTTTTATGCCCCACTTTTTTACAGTTGAAACATTTTTTATTCCTAAAATTGCAATATCACTACCAGTGAAATTCACTGCAAGCAAAACATGGCTTCGGGAGTTTTTGTTTATTTTTCTCTGGTATTTCACTTTTTGATTGATAATCCACAAATTTAAGAATTCTTTTTGGTAGACTGACTTTCTTTTTTGTAGTGAATTTTCCTAACATGCAAAACGCCAGACTGTTCTACCTTTTTCGAATCTTTCTTTACACTAACATATCTTGTGCAGTCTTCTGCCAACCTCTGTATTGAAATCCTTGGTTCATTTTCTAATTTTGACAGTACTAATTTCCTCAACTCTGCGTCTCTTTCCAATACCAGCCCTTGAACAAACACTAAGCACTTAAAATTGTCAGCGCTTAACTCTGCCAGCTTGAATTCTTCACAATGCTTATTCACATTGGCTGCGTACGTTATATAGTCTTGCTTGTCATCTTTCATCAGATTCAAACATTTCCACCTCTTGTGAAACAAAGATGTCTTTTTACTAAATAATTCATTTAATATATTTACTGCCTCGGTAAAAGTCAACTCGCTAGTTTTTTTTCAGTAAAATGTAGTTTACCAATTTGTTATGCTCAGCAGTTCCTAACTTGCTTAAAAGAAGTCTAACCTTCTTTCCTTCAGACCACGAGTGGCAGTCCTCGTTATACACGTCCGTATATTTTTTATAATACTCCTCAAAAGTTATCTCTTCATCCGGACTGTACATGAATATTTCAATTGAATTCCATATTGTATTCTCTGGGAAAGAATCATTTTGTAGATTTTTCTCTTTCCTCTTCTCAGTTATTTCCAGAATTTTGTTTTGAAACTCCTTATGCATCTGTTCCATTTCTCGTTGAAACTGCATCTATTAAAAATTTCCTCCTTTAGTTGCATCTAGAATGTTTTCTGTTGCTCTAATATTGTCATCTGTTGTTTCATCTGGAACTTAAAAAATTCCTGGAATATATTTTTGCATTCCTCCATCTTCAGTTTACACAATGTTTAAATATTGTAGCGATTGGTCCTATGAATTTGCAATTCATGACCTATTTGAGCAAACTGTCTTATTGAGAAAAAAAAAAAATTCTTTTCTCAGTTGAGAATACAACTGATTTTTTCGTCATTAAGTTGATGTCTTTCGAAAAATTTTGCCAAGTTTTTTTTTTTTTTTTTTTAAATGTGAATCCGAGATGTTGTCGCCGAAAATTGTGACAAGCAAGTTTTTTTTTTCTTTTTCTTCCATATGAGTACGAAATTCGTCACCAAATAATGTGGCGAGCGTTTTTTTCTTTTTCCCACCGTATGAATCTGAATCCCTTCGCCGAATAATACTGTGGCGAACGTATTTTTTTTTTTTCCGTATGAGTTTGAATACTCGTACTTTCTTTTTTTGTTATGGAGGGTGAAATTTTTTTTTTTTCTTCCACCGTATGAATTTTGAATTCTCATGGGCATGTGTGTTATGGAGTACGAATGTTTTTCTTCCTCCGTACGAGTTGGAATCCTCGTCGTCAAGTGTGGTAGAGTGTGAAAGGTTTTTCTTCCTCCGTATGAGTTCGAATCCTCGTTGCCAAGTTATGTAGTGGCTTCACAGTGGAGGCTTGTATTTGTACTAAATCGGTCATAAAATAGGTTCGACATACAAAACGTTTGGAACTTGATATAATAGGTAATGACGCAGCAATCTAGTTGTGGTGGCTGATACTTTAATATCTGACTAACGGTCGTCCGACATCGACTGACTGACCAGCTCACTGAGCGACGGTATTTAGTCACCCCCCCCACGTGGGCATCATGTGGCACAAGGCCGGTTTAATGGGTTCAGGGTCGGTTTACCTCCCCAAAGGAGAATCTGTCCTTTGGCGTAGCCTCTTTCGGGTTCCTCCCCACCTGAAGGCAGAGAGTTCAACCGGTCAGCCGACTTCAGACTGAACTCAGACCGACTCACTGAGCGACTGACTTGTTATTCTTACTACTCCTACTTATTATAGGTGGGAGAGTCTATTAACTATAGAATAGGTGTGTTCCACTATAACACATACAGAGAAATTGTTGTTTTTCTCAATATTCAATAAATACCCAATTATCTATTAGGTTGGTGCAAAAATAATGTCGTTTTATATAAAAGTAACATATGTGAGAAAACGACATTATTTTTGCACCAACCTAATACATGATGCATACTTTTAAGGAAATAATGTGAAAATCAACTTTTGCAGAAAGACTTCATAAAAGTCAAGACAAAAAGCTAGCCCTGATCCACTTATCTCTAAATAAATAATGGCATATCAGCTTATCAACTTATGACTGAGCACAAGTCAATCCTTATTTTGCGAAGGGAAGACTTGTATACAATCATGGTATAGCCGATAGGAGTCAGCTGTAAGTGGGGGGAAAGCAGGGCATTCCTTATTCAAGTAGAAACAAAAAATAACATGCATTCCAAAAATCAGAGACCTAAATCTATTTGTACAAATTATATAGAACTGCAAAATCTTACAAAAGAAATTACTTTACAAACATCAATTTATCTTGTTTAAGCTACTGAAATGCACAAAAAAAATGTTAATTCTATTTCAATATTTAAAGTACACAATTTCAAAGATTAGTCTATTTTTAATATCCCTTTATAACATTTTATGAAACTAATAGGTTATCTGAGATAAGATTCAAATAAACTGATAACATTCAATATGGATATCCTTCACATGAGTTAGTAGCAAAGATATTTTCTACCAGAGGCAGAGTTTGGTGATCAAACCTAGATAAATACCCAAACATCAAATGTTGATTTTTTCAATACACAGACCATCACCACTAAAAAGGTTAGAACTCCACCTCTCTTCATTTGGCCATATTTATTTGATGGCTAAATGAAGAAAGGTGGAGTTCTAAAGCCAAGTTTTATAAATACTGACAAGTGGCAGTCAAAATTCAAGGGATTTTAGGATGAGGAACTTGGCATTTTATTGCTAACAAGTGTTTTAGAAACCTCAGCATGAAGTAGCAATTAGAAAGCTAGTCTTAATACTGAATGTTAACCTTACTACTTTAGTAAGCATTCTCCTTACAGGGTGCTCCAGACTTATAGCCTTGACCCAAACCAAGTTAACTTTGTAAATAACCATACAACTATATCATGCATTTTTTATTAGTGTTTTTTTCCCTCTTTGGTTTTCACTTAACTGATGTGCTAAATTTTTAAAATGATTGGATCATTTTTTTTCATTGAATAAGGGTTAAAGAAATAATTGAAATTCAAGACATGCTAGTTAACTTTAAGCAAACCACTACAAGGAGTTTGGGATAATTATCCAGACTGGTTGACAACTAATGAGGAACAATACAGATCTCATTAAGCATTTCATTGAAGGTTTTCATGCAGCTTAGAGCCCCAATGTCTGTAATTAAAGTATTTTCTGTCAGAACTATATGACTGAATCATAGTTATTTTATCATTTACATTTTAATCATATCAATAATTATAAAAATGTTGTCAAGCAGATAACAGCAAAAAGTGACTGAAGAGTTGAATTAACTGTGTATTTATAACACATAAGCTAAAATAAAAATAAAACTAGACTAGCCAAACATAAAAACAATCTCAACACATTATCTTCTTCAGAAAAGGCCTTATAGAAAATATCATTAATACTTTGATCACCAAAATGAAACACTATTACATCTTATTCTGTTAATCATAAAATGATTTTGATATAAAAATACAATTTATAATATCTGCTTTAAAGTAAACCCATTGAACTTCTCATAAATCATAATCTCAATTTTCCAATGGAAGCAGTTGTTCTGCTTTAGTTTAAGCTCTTATTTTATCTTGACACTTCAGATAACTTCACCTATTTTTTTCCTTTTCAAGTATACAGTCTGTTGTTGAAGTGCTGTTTTTCCAAATCAACCAACTACTACAATCAAATTGTACATTTATAGAACTACAAAACAACTCGGAGAAACTATTTACAATTTTTTCCACTTTCCACCTGATATAGAGCTTCTTGCTTCTAAGATATTTATTGATAGAAAAAATACCATAATTCAAATTGGTATGCTTTGATCAAATTGTATTCTTGTCCTCAATTACTAAAAGATTCCTCCTAAAAACAGCACCATTTAATACTTCAAACATTTCAGGTATAATTTTTAGACATTTTTTTATTTTGTTTCTATTAAACAAAAAGTATTTCTTTTTAATCACTAAGTGTATCAGATTAAAAAGCCTTCTAATCAATTTCTATATAATAAAATACGGATAAGCAAACCAAGAAATCCTTCAAAAGGAAAACAACTACCTTTCATATTATTAAGGCTGATTGTCAAAGTAAATTTTGAAACTTAGTGAGGCTGTTGCATCTGAAGGAAGATTCAGCACAAGACAAAACCTTTTTACTTTACAATTTGAATGAATGTTTAACAGTCTATACTCTTTTAGTTGTTAAGTGACAGAAAGACTACACAGAATTATCTCCCCTAAGCATGAAAAGTGAAAAGAGAAGAATTTACTCCTTTTGATTGAATAAAGGGTTTTAGTTCAAAATTCCAAAAAGCATACCAAGTATGATTGACACCTGAAGATGGCCATTGAGTACAACAGGGGAAATGTTGTGAGTATAACAATAAAAAAGAGGATGCTGGTTTAAACATAGAAACATTTAATACTGATAATTCTTCATTTAAAAAACTCCAGTATAAATTAAGAAATAATGTCAGAGAAAGCACCAGCTGTTGCTTCATAAATTGTGCTTATATTTAGATTGCAACAAAAATCTTCCTTTATAACAGATACTGTACACCATCAAATACACTTGCTAAGATCAGTTATAAGCAATAATTTGAAGAACATTTTTCCAACACAAATAACTTCATTAAGTCTTTAAGAACAAAAGTAAAACTATCAAGATATGCCAGTTCTATTAACACTTTATTCATTTATGTTGAATATATTATTAAACACAACTGGAGAAAATAGGTAACCGTTTCCTAAATATCACAAACAGTAATAATGTTGCCAGCTATACGTTTTTTTGTAAAGAATGATGTTGCTAGCTATACGTTTTTTGTAAAAGAGTAATGTTGCTAGCTATACGTTTTTTTTGTAAAGAAGTAATGTTGCCAGCTATACGTTTTTTTTTTTGAAACAATAATGTTGCCAGCTATACATTTTTTATTCCATACAAAATAGGCATTTACAATTCATATAAACTGGATTTAGCATTAAATAACCCACAGTGGTTGATATGCCATAAAACTCAAACAAACAAAACAAACAGTAATAATATCTGGATTAGGATTGAACAAGACTTATATACTAGCAGTAGAGTCCGGCGTTGCCTGGGGATGTAACAGTAAGAGATAGATCAAGTATCGACCATCATAAAGACTGAAAAATAAAATTGACAAAGATTATTGTTTAAGGTTGACAGACACGCATGTCTTAATTAGTTTTTTTTTGTTTTGTTTTTTACAAATTGGTCAAACCCAAACTCAAAAAAAAAAAAAAACATTGTTTTCAGTTGTTATGAGTCTACCGATTGAATAGAATTTTTCAATTTTATTATAAACAATTGTCTTGTAAATGGAATTTTTTAAAGCATTCTGAATGTAAAAATAAAGAAAAAAGTGTGCAAGACAATAAGAAACACTACCTGCCAAAAAAAAAAAAAAAGAAAAAAAGTGAAGTTTTGTTGAAATCAGTTGAAAAATGTAGGAAATCCGATCCTATATATAAACGAACACACAACCTGGGTTTTATAAGTATAACTCGATATGAGTTGTCCCCCTTTCATTCTCAAAACAGCGATGCCTCTTGTGTTTTCAAATTGATTTCATGCAAAAACAATAGTGTTTTTCCAATTTTTGACACTGTCAGAACCGCCGCAAGGTAATTTTATGTAGTCCTGTGAAGTTTTGTTGAAATCGGTTGAAAAATATAGGAAATCCGATCCAATATATAACCGAACAGACACACACAACCTGGGTTTAATAATAAGTATGATTTCAAGTTCACTCGCACAAAATCTTTCTGTAAAAGAAATCATTTATATAAAAACTATTTAATAAATGGAAGAAATGATTAAGGGAGTGAAATAAGCATCAAAAGTTAATTTTGGAATAAGAAAACTCTTTTTTACAACAAAAAATGTCTTTTTAAGCTAGGCATTTTAAGAAGAATATGTTAGGAAAATGGCTGACTGAAAATATATTTTTTGTACAATACTTTAAGTGAGAATTAAAAAAGTTACCTTGTTTATTTACTTCCTATCATATAGAATTAAAACTATTTGGGGAGAATACATTGTTTTTTGGCAGAAACTTGTAATTCAACAACAGAAATGCTACCAAATTAAAAAGGCAATCATAATACAAGTGGTTTCCTCATAACATTGTTGTGGTATCATACCAAGTAATTCCCCTTCATGATATTTGTAAGAGCAAACTCATCTCCACTATATACTAGGTTACATGGTACCATCAGCAAGAAAAGATTCCTAGTTTGATCTATAATATAGGCAGGGGAATACCAAACCCCTATTGCAATAAAAAAAAAAAAAATTAACTTGTTGACAGCATTAACAGTCAATGGATAATTCTTAATTGTATATATTATTCTGGGTTTCTGTCAAGAGACATTTAGAGAATATTTCCAGTGCGACATAAAATAAATTTGTTTCCAAAATCTCTCTGAAAAGGAATTGTTTCTCATTTTTTATTTGCTCTTAGAAAATAAAATAATGAATTTAAAGAAAAGATTTTCAGTCACAATTGCAAAAAAAAAAAAAAAAATCTAAACTACTTCAAGCATTTCAAACACCAGGACAATACAAAGACATTACAATTTTAAAAATTTTAATACTACTACTACTACTACAAATAGAGCACATGACAGAAAAATTAACTGTAGAAAAGTAGAGACGTTTTTAAATTCAGTCAATAAAAATGAAATACATTTAAAACAAACTGGTATTGTGAATATTTATTTAATAATGTAATAATAACTAAAAAAAGGTTCAACTTTTATGGTCACATATTTTCTACTTATTTTTCAGTTCAACAGAATGTTTTAAATTATTTTTAGTGCTATAAATTGTTAAATAAATGTTTAACCTGGATTTATTTTGGACAATTAAAAAACTGGAAAAGGAATGCGTCCCCTTTCTTGTTTTTTAAATTTTACCTGTTATTATTTATTTTTAAAAAATAAATAACAGGTAAAATTTAAAAATTTTTTATCATTTAATAAATTCTAGAAATTAGACAGAAACTAACGAACCTGAATAATGTACTGGAGTGTAAAAAAAATGCAAGTCATTTTTCAAGTCAGGATAAAAAAAGTTATTAATAAACGGATTTTAAAGTCAACTATATACATTTTGTAGTGTACAAGTACAAGCTCTTAAAACGATCATTCAAATCAAATGACACTTTTGCTTTTCAAATGTTTTTAGAAGAAAACTAAAAAAGTGAGAACTTTTTACTTTTAATTTTCTTGTAGTACGACAATTTATCTATTCATTTTCGTTATTTGAAGAATTTAAAACTTTCTATTTGTTTCTCAAAAATAATGCATCTGAAAGTTGTTTTTCACTCAGTTGTGAATCATTTTAAAAAGAATGAAATTATTCAACTAAGATCGTTAAGTAAACTTTGACCACAAAACAAAGTAGAAAAATAAAATTGTCCATGTTTCTAAACTGCCTCAACTTGTCAAAAGTAAATAAAAAAACGATAAATTTTCTTAAGTCACTGCAAATGATTTCCAGGTCAATTTTTGAATTCTCAATATAACCTTGTGCCAGAGTCCATCTATTGAACTAACAAACTATTGATCATCCCTTTGAAAATCATTCAGGAAGATAAAAATGTTCTATGCTTACATCCAAATTTACAAAGATTTTTTTTAGAGGAGTGATCAAATAAAGTGGTTGGGTGATGATGATGCAAAAGTCTACAGAGGCATTTTGTTTTTTTTACTCCGAAATAAAAAAAAAAAAAAAAAAAAAGAAAAAGATGCCGCTTGAACCCAGAGAAGGTGCGATGAAAGTTAGTAACTTTTCAAACATCAACAGCATGAAATAATCGGCAAATTATTTTCAGTAATTCACTATCACCTGTAATAAGCCTTAGTTGTCTCTTCTCGAATATAGGAATTAAAAAAAAAAAACTATCAAAAATTCGAAGGAGCCGTTTTGATTTTGGAGTATTAATTATCAAGAAAAAAAAATACCAACAAGTTATCTATCAGCGCCCCAAAAGCAAATTTGTTTTCCAATTGAAAAAGAGATTTTTCAAAATCACATTATTTTTATGTCAGAACAAGAAATGAGAGAAACATAAATTAAGGGTTGAGTTGAGCTTGAACATGAGAAGATCCTTCTCTTTTTGAGTGAGAAAAAAATATTTGCCTCGAATGTCACCATTCCGATTGATTGGATTTCATTTCAATTTAAGAACTTGTTCATTTGAGAAACAAAAAGAAGCGTGTTGGAATTAAAAAAAAATAAGAAATTCAATTTTCTTTTTTTTTTTGTTTCTTCGTTAGTCATTTTAAAAGCCGAATTATTATTTTTGATTTTTTTTCTTCCAGTTCCTGCTAAAAAGCAAAAAACTAAAGAAATCAAAAACACGATCGAGAAAGAAATTGATTTGCATCATTAAAAAATAAAAATGCAATGTTTTTTATGGGTTTGTCAGTTTTCTGGATTGCAACCGAAAAGAAAAAAATGCTATATACAAAAATGCTCTAGTCTACTAATTTAATCAATAGAACCATTTTCATTTTTACAGTCACTCAATAAAACATATCAATATGTTTCTTGTGCAAACTGAAAAAGAAAAATTTACCTGTCGAAGAAATACCAATTGTCTACAACAAAATGACAATTAATCTAACTAACAATACATCAAATCGTCAACAACCAAAAAAAAAACGGGTAAATTGATCAAACATTAAGATTTTAAAAAGGATACAATAATACAATTTTCATCCTCGGCAAGTTTACTTTTGACTAAAGGGATAGCCTCCATGTTGACGTCAAGATTTTTATGGTCTTTTTAGGGGCCGGCAACCCCACTCCTTAAAGAATCCGTGGATCCTTGATAAATTCCAATAGGCAACGCCCAACTCAAATGCAGCAGGTAAAAAATATCACAATTATGATGAGGATCTCTAATTCCGCCTTTTATTCATTTTTTACAATTTCTCTTTTTCAAAACTGTTGGAATAAAATAATTATTTTAGAAGTAAATTTGATTAGAAAGGTGCCAACTGTTGTCACATTTTATTTTGCTTTGCAACTATTGTCTTTAAATTTAAAATCATTCAGTATTTGTTCTTTACTTTATCAAGATCAAGACTTACGCTTACTACAACAAATACAGCGAAATCAAACGATTTTTCCCCTTGAAGAGTTTTTTTTCAAGTCGTCAGTTACACAACTGAAGCAATATAATTTGATTGAGTGGTTGATCAAAATATACAATATACGTCGATAAGAGAGAAATATATTCGCAGATCAAGACCCAATAATAAGAAACAGTTGGGACAAAAGTGCATAAAATTTCAAAATTGGTAACACCGGTTTCTCTTCGTTAAATTTAAAATAAATGTTTCATTTTTTTTATCGCAAAATCACATTGTAATTAATAGAACACACTCAAATATTTATGCCAACAGAAATAAGATTGTAAATAAAAATAATTTCAAATCAATAGTATAAATTTAAAATTTAAAGAGAGAAGCCTAATTACTTTTTTTTACATTATTTTTACAATTCTTTTCTCCATTTGTTTATTTATAAATTTTATATGAGTGTATTAAAGATAGTTGTTCTTAGATCCAGTTTTAAACAAAAATGTGGCCGTCCTAAGGCAAATAAATAAGAAAAAAACCAAACGTATGACCAGTATCATTGATGTCAATCGGCCAAACGGAAGAAAATAGTAAGAAAAAGACTGAGGCCACTTTAATTACGCGATAAGAGGACAGTAGGAAAAGAAAAAAGAGACAGAAACGTAATACGTCCAGTGGCTTTTAGTGTTGCCAACGTTATTAACAACAATAAAGGTCTCTATATCCGATAGATCCACATTCAATACAGATGATAGCAATACGGGACTAACCGTAGAATATTCCATTGATCCTTCTTTACTTACGTAAAGTAAAAGCAGAGGCAGACCTGAACAGCCGCCATTGCTGCACGAATAGTCAGCAACAATAATATAGACCGCGCTTCGTATTTTGCTATCGGTTGAAAAATTAGTGGCCACTCCTTTCCTTTCATTATCAATGAAATCTTCTGAAATAAAAATCTAATTTTCTTATAAAAACTTAACCGTTCATAACAATGATGCTGTTAAATAATCATATGCAGTACAATACCACAAAGAAAGTAAGTGCTACATTGCAAGATTAAATTTTAAATAGAAGTTCATAATAAATAAAGTAACTATTTTTTGCAACAAATTAATGGAATTATTTTTCCAGAGCACTATTTAAATTAATTTTAAAAAATTAAAAGGTACAAAAAACGTTAAGATTTTATATTTTAAATGACGTTTTTTAATAAATAGACAAATCCGATATTTTTTTTAAAAATGTATGACATTTTTTAGTTTTTATAGTAAAACTCGATCGGTTTAAAATAAAAATATACTTCTTTCGTTTATGAATCTACCAAGATCTTTTCGGAGTGCTAGTGAAAAGTTAAGGGAATCTCTGAAAGAAATTCTTCCTTTTTTTTTTTTTTTAATTTTTTTTTTAAAGTCAAATTTAATTTATTTATTTTATTTGAAAAGCAGGTCCGGTCAAGAACTTTTTAGTAACATCTCGTTTAACTGTCATATAAATAAAAATGAATTTCAAAATATTGTAAGGAAGCAACACACACACTCATGTGCAACTTAATACGAAACTAAGTGCTGTCTGCTCGCGGAGCTAACTCGGTTACCACGGCAACGATAATAAATTGGTGATGCTCCTTTCAGATTTTAAATCCGACTCCTTTGTCTTTTCATGGAATCAACGATAAAATTATTTTCCTTTATGAGATTATCACTCGATTTTCTTTTGCTATTATTTTTAAAGTACTACAATCACAATTAAAAATTAAGGGAAAAAATTTCCCTCTTTGTATTGTTCATCGTAGGAGGGGAAAAAGAAGCTGCTCATGTCAGTTCTGAAGTGGAACATATTTTATCAGGACAGGTGAGTAAACCCATGGACAATAACTTTTATGGTGTTCTTTAAAATTGTTTTTTTTTTTTTTCAGTAAGAATGTAAAACCAACTACTGAGGATTTAGTTTTGTTGCAATTGTCGTATTATTTACTAAACTTAAAATTATTTAATAAATATTCAAACAAAATGTTTTTACCTGATAAATTTTATTTAAAAATATTTTATTTAAATAATTAAAAAAATGTCACTCCACTTCAAGCCACGGCCAGCGATCATTACAAAAAAAGGTCGTTTAAAGATTATAAAAACAACAGATTTACTTTTCCTTTATTAAATCATTCCATGATTTATTTACCTTGTGTTTGTGACATGTAAAACTAGTTGCATATGGTACAGAGGTTTGAAAAATGTTTATATATGTGTACAAATTTAAATAAAACTACATGAGTTAGATTATTATAATTTCCAAAAAACAGAACCTTTTTTAATTTTTATTTAGGTTTTTAGTTTTCTTTTCTTGTATGATAGCATTCATGACTCAACACCTCATAAGCTTTAGGGTTGAGACAAGAATAAAAAACAATACTGATAGTTCAAAACGGAAGATAAGTAAATCTCTGCAATAAGCAAATTTACATATATACTAACTAAATGAACCATATAGTACTTGTGTTTGTGCGAGCATTTCTTTTAAAAGTGAAAAAAAAACTTCTCCAGTTAATTTGCAAAATGTAGTTTTGCCACAGACTTATCTACAACTTTACAATAAATGAGAGTTGAAAGTTTTAATAATTGATTTTTAATTCCTGAATTATTTAGCTTATGAATTAAGGACAAAAGTCCAAACTGTAGTAATAATTGTTATTTTAATTGCACTCTGTATATTTGAGAAGCTCCACAAGGTTGATGTAAACATTTATAATCAACAAATTTATAGATTTTATTTTTATTTGTGTGTTCATTGTACACTCTGAACATGAGTTCTTGCTTTACCCTAAAATTAATCATGCAAAAATCATGTTTTTCAAATGTCTCTGACTTTGAAAACATGCTGGAACCTGCTATTACCCTTTGCAGCCGAGAGAAAACAAAAATAGGATCAAAGTAGAATGTTTGATACATTAAAGTAATTTGTAGGGATAGCTACAAAACATAAAAATATTTTTAAAAAATACTTGGAAATTCTTTTTTATGTTCCATATTCTAGATTAATTCAATTCAACACAAAGTCAGATGTAGGGAATGAAGATTGTGTTGTGTCATTCCTTCTGGCTCTTACTGAAGAACCCCTGGTGTTGTGAAAAACATCACCCTCTACAAAATATATCCAATCCAAAAAAATCCTGTGTTCCATATTATAAAAGAAATCTGTACTGTCAACCTTAAAACATGAATCAAAAATAAATTTAGTTAAGTTTTTTTTAATGCCGTAACACTATTTGGGTTGCTGGTAATTAATAATAATAATAATGACTTGCAACAAAAATGAGATATTGATGAATAAACTAGCATGAAAAGTGTTAAAAAATATCAAGAATGATAGACTGATAATAATTGGTTCCCAGAGAATTGAGATTTGTACAATGAACCAGGAGGCCAGCTGAGAGCAATGCTTGGTTTGTACGAACAGGCCAAGTGTTGACAATCTTCAGCAAACAATGCCTGAGAGATCACCATGAGGAGAATTAGGTTAAATGGCAATTACAAATGAAATCATTTTACAGAGATGTCAGGATGGAAAATAATAGATTGAACACCTGCAGAATGCTGACCTTCAGCTGAACGAATTGTCACCATAATGTGAGTTGCAAAATTTTCCTTGGGAAAGCGTCTCTTGGGCCAAAGGCGAGAAAGCCAATTGTTATGTCAATTCATTTATGAGATGATAACATTTAGAACTATAATTTATTTTTTAAATAGTCTTTGACCGAATGCTGAAGGTGACAGGTGCAGAAGAATGATCATGGAAGGATGAGGGGCGGTCTGCACACACTGAAGGGTATCAGCCACAGACGAGACATTAAGGAGGTTGAAGGAGCTGCCCACGTCCACTGGAAAGCACTGGTGGAAGATGGTAATAAGAGAAAGTAGAAGTAACCAGGCAAAATGATATCTGCACCCATCTCCTATGAGAGAAGGAGAATTCCCCAAAATTATCAAGTAATTTAATTTTTCAGGAGCAAAAACAGTGACAGGTGGATGAAATGCCAATTCCCCCCTGCCAACTACATCTCACCCCTACACCAGTTTTGTTTTGGCAGACACTATGGACTCTGGTGAAAATCAGGGGATTCACCAAAACACAACCTTCATCTTGCCCCACACTGGTTTCTAATTGGAGTTCATAAATATGAATGCACAGAAACAAATTCAGACAGTTGACAGTTGAGAGCTGAGAAGAGACAGAATGGTATGAACCATTGTATGCAGTATTCAATATAAAAATAGTAAATATTTTTTATATATATTTCAAGTGCTGTTTTTTCTCCAATTTTACTGTATGACTTCACTCAACATGGACCAGTCCAACACGAAGATACCTGCAATGAATTGATCTTGGCCTCCTTATAATCAATCAATCAATCACAACGTGGGCTAAGGCAGGTCAGGATTGAAGAGATCACTCTATTGATCAAACTAGGATTCACCCCGGGCTGACTATAACGAAGGTGTTACATTTGCTGCCAATGACCATCAGATTTGCCCTGGGTGACTATGACCAACCCAAGAATACAGTCAACAGAAAGGAGAGAGACAAGAAAGGAGTGCGAACCAATCGACTTTGGTCATTTTGATCATACAGTTCTAATAATACACTCTGTATTTTTTCTTTCATCTCTCAATAAACTGACAATGACCCAGGAACAAGTGACAGGCAGGACACTTTTCGGTTTTCCCCTGAAATATCTCGATTTTTGTTGTGTCTCGCCAAGATGATTTTCTGTTTTATTTTGATTTTCTGATTTCTCTCGATTGAATCGATTTGTTCAGTATGAGTGACCACAAGTCAGAGAGTTCTGAAGTAGTAGAGGTTGAGGACGAGATGGTTGGGCAACAACCATCAAATGGCATGAGGGGGATATTGGGAGGTCCCCAACTTCCAGCCTTTGGTAGGGACCTGAAAGAAATAAAATATTGGCTCTTGTCAATCGATAAAACTAAAATTATTTTTGGTCTCTCTGACTGGGAGATGGTATATGTGGCATGGAATGCCATGACAAGGAAGGTATCAGAGTTCATTGGTCAACTCTTATTAGGGGACCCCCACCTGATTTGGGAGAAGTTGGAAGAGCAGGTCACACAAGAATTCACCAATGAAGGGATGGTGATAGGGTCCATGAGGACCCTTCTGAAGTTAACCCAGTTAAAGGATGAGACCCCAGAGATTTGGGGATAAGGGTAGAAAAATTGGCTCATTTGGCTTTCCCAGAGTACATGAAGGCCAATGCTGTGATGCAGGCCCAATTGGCTGACTTGTCCATGGAGGTGCTCAGTGAGGAGTGCATATGTCACGATGTCCTGAAAGAGGGACCCTTAAAATTATCAATGGCAGTGGCCCTGGCTAGAGAGAGCCAAAGGATTTGAGAAAAGGCCAAAAAGAGAATACAAGTACAGGGACTGAGTCAGGAGGTAGACAGGCAGGAGGAGGTCGAATCGGAGAAATGGGAAGAGGAGGAAGTAGTGGGAGTATCCCAGAATAATTTCATAGAATATTAAATTAACAATGACTGGGTAATGGAATAAAATAATGAAATCTTGTTACCCTTGCAGGAATAGCTGGTATGAGAGGGCTGATACTATTGATGATGATGGTGATGATGATAAAGACAAGAGTCTGGAGACACAGCCAAAATACAATTTTTAAGAACACAAGTGAAGTGATAATTAATAACAAGGTTAAACTGGTTTGTCACTTTTGTGACAGATTTGAACCGATACAAGTTACTATTAGATAAATTGGAGAGGCTGGGTCTAGCCAGATTGAAGGTGGCAAAAAATTATCCCACTGAAGTAAAGTACCTTAGACTATTGTACTGTTTAGAATTAGAAACAGCTATAATGGAAGCCCAGTGGAAAGATATGAGGAATTATCTAAAAGGAATTGAACTACTACAAACGAGAGACAAGAGGGCAGTGGCCCCCCATAGTTGGATAAGTGCTAAATATCTTGTTTGGAACACTAACTGAAGATGACATCAAGGTTATAAGGAAAAACTAGGGAAGGTAGAAAAGGATCAAAGAATCCTGGCCCAGGTGGCTAGAGAAAGTGTATCAATACTGAACATAATGAGGTTAGAACTGGCCAAGACAATAGCCAGTATCGCTTGGTTAATAAATAACCTGAGGGAGCTAAAACAAGAAATAGCTAATAGTTCAGAGGCTGTGACAGCTAAGCTGCAAGAACTAAGTGGGTTTATATAACAGTATTTGATAACCATTGCTAATAAAGTATGACAGACTAGTCAATCCCTGACAATTTTGCTGGAGTATGTGAGGGCTTAATTGGATATGTTGTCTTTGGACACCTGTCCCCAAGCATAGTAACACCTGGACACTTGAGATAATTATTACTAAAGATTCAAAGTGAATTACTCCATCACTTGAGGTTACCAGTGGACCCCACCAGGGAATTATGGAAATATTACAATGCCCTGGGTTGCGTTACCCTGCTAGAAGACAATAAGCTGCTGGTTGTAGTGTCCATTCTGTTGTTAGACAGAGACAGCCTTTTTGAAATATATCAGATTATAACTTTACATATTTCCTACCCCCGGCTGAGCAGAGCTGAGGGGCGGTGGTGAGATACCAGATTGAGATAGAATATGTGACTTTGAATTCAGCTAGAACAAAATTTATGATGCTGACAGCAGAGGAAGCCAGGGAGTGTAGAGATGATATTCTGGTAACATGTACCTCATTAAGTCCTATATATGTAACAGGTGGTCACATTATTTAAGGACAATAGAGAAGGGATTAAGAGAAATTGCCAAGTAGAGATATTAGCAAACACTGTGTTGCCATGAGCTATCAGTATATCTGATGGAGTCTGGGTAGTGGCCGCACAGAAACCAATTGATCTGTCCAGGGTATATGGAGGGGAATCCACTGAAATACTGAGAGTGAAACCGCCTTGTCCCTAATTAAACTCCACCTGAGGTGTTCAGCATTTGGCATATCCATATCCCTACCCACATATTACCAGGCTGAAGAGAAATATGAAGAAAATGACTCGATAATAGGGATAGTTGACAAAAGCTTAAATAATTGCACAGAATTATGAGAGCCGATAATGAACAAATTCTCTAGAGTTACACTAGAAAAGTTGCCAGAGTTATTGAAACCAATAGAAAGAATTAACATAAATCAGTTAAAAGACAGATTAAAAATTTTAGGAAAGGAAGGTATAAATTTGGGGGGTTAATAAAAGGATCATAATAAACTGGTCTGTGGTGATAGGTACTTTGTTAATCATTGCTGCAATAATAGCAGCGATATGAAAAATTAAAAAGTATAGAGAGAAATGGATTAAAGGTATTTTGGTGAGTATGCAACAACTTGAAGGAGGAATACCATTCAGCAATCCATACCAAATCAGACTGAATAAAGATGAAGAAGAGACCGGATTAAACTTGACTGCAGAAATCAAAGGGGAGCCGACAACTGTTAGGGAAAAACTCAAACCTCCTACTGTGGAAAGAAGAATGGCAGCCAAGAGGAACAAACCATAAAACAGAAATACACACACACACACATATCTACACCTACCCATATACATTCACATACACCCTATAAGAAGGACTTTTATGAACATTACATATTGCATGTAAACAAAATGAAAAGCAGAAATTTTATATTGCATGTCAAATAGAAAAAGTCAATGATATAAAATGGGATAGCAAGAGAAACAATACTTCACTTCAGAAGGAGCCTTCCTGTATCACTGTTGTATTTGGATGAAGGGTTTCCTCAAAAGGTTTAGTAACGGGATGCAGCTGTGAATTTATGGTCCCTGGAGTCATTGGTAATAATTTGGCTTTAAATCCAGAGTTTTTTACTCTTCCTGCAGGGCCAGGAATTTATGCTGAGAGCAGTTCTATTTCATGAGTTAATTTTAACTCTTTAAATAGACTTCACAGTGTCCTCAGGATGATAGATTTAAAGAGAGTGATTGGCTGGTGGTAATATAATTTTGAAATCAATAAAAATACGTTTTATACCTTTAAAGTTTATCTACATAAATGATGTTCCTGATAGAATAAATAATCTTTTTTGTTTCACTCTTTTGTTTGTTTATTTTCCTAACACTTTTAGTTTTTATTCAACACAACCCCTGATCTAGTACCAACAATTTGGCAACCATGAGGTTAGCTGCGGGTTTCTTTACTTCAGTTCAGTTGAACTACCAGGCATTCCATCTGTAATTCAACCTTTTAAATATTTACTTACAATTCAGTTTGTGCTAAATATTGTTTTTATATTTCATGGTGATATTAACAGTCATGAAAAAATGTCAGCCTCATTCTGAACATCTATATGACAATATAGTAACTTAACGAATCTGGGTTTTTGTATCCCTTACAAATGATGATAATTTTTTATTAAATCTCTTATAAAAAAATACTTTTAAATGTAATTTAAGAGTTATTTAATAATAATTTTAAACTCATTTAATTACTTTATAATTGATTTCTATCAGGTTAAAAGGACTGCCAAACTGACTGAAAAAATCAGATATTAAATAAATCAAGAGTTTACTTTTGAAAATATTACAAACAATTAAGAGAAAAAAGTAAAGATTTTGAGAATTATATTTTGCAAAAGAGAAAAATTAAAGCAAGAAAAGTTTTTAAAATTACTTCATTGATTCAATTCTCTTAAAAAGAATTTTATATCAAAGAAACATTTTTGACTGCTGGTTCTTTATTACTTTAAAAATACTATTGACTGAAGACCTTTTTCTCTTCTTTTCTAAAAAGTTAAGTTTTTTTAAAAATTAATTTGTTATTTAAATGTTACTTCACATTCAAAAATTCATTCTTTTTAAACTTTGGATAACATTTTAAATCTTTTCAATCATAAAATATAAAATATCAAATGGCCATAGCATATAATATATATTGAGTCATCTGATAAATTTGTTGTTTTCATTTATTTTAATCCTATTATTTATCAAAAATTTTCGCAAATCAGTCAATAATATAAAATAATAAACAAAAGTTGTAGATGAAGAATAGAGCTACACAAAGCCATAAAACACTTGGGCAAAAAATTTTGTGTTATTCAAATAATATTGGAAAAAATACAAATTTATCTGACAACCCAATATAATAGCAGCAAGAAAAAATAATTTTTATGAGGCCCTCTCCCGCTACACACCTACAATGCTTGCTTTTGCTTTTGTTTTTTGTATTATCCATTGGAATTTTGGGATGAGAGACGTATTTTTGGCTGCATATTTGTCTAACTGTACATTTGTTTCAGGAGTAATTAAGATAATTATGAAACAGAGAGAAATTGGCTCCATGGCACAAAAAATTAGCCTACATTTATAAGGTCTTTTTTACTTGGATCAGTTTGTCTAATTTATTTTCCCTTTAATCTCAGGAATGATGTGAAAGATTTTGCAAGAACTATCGAGATCAGGTGCAGGAAGTAAACAAGTGAATTTTATAGAAAATTTGTCTTTAGTAATTGAAATTTACTTACCTTAATTTTGTTAAGCTCCTGCTTTCTCTATTAGAATTACATCAGTGCCATGGTCTGCATTAAAATGTTAGTGCAAGAAATCTTCAATCATGGATTCCTTGTGAGTGGTATATGTGCACATATGTTCATATACAGGGCAGCAAACAATACACAACTCTAAGGGCATCTGACAGGCAGTGGCTTCTAGCAATGCATGTTCCAGTGTATCATCATTTGAGAGAAGACCATATTTCAGGCATTCTGCCTTAAATGTTGATAAAATTTTTCCTTCTACAGTGTGCAAATCCTGGAAGCTCACAGTGCTTGAACAACCCTTAAAACATGTGACCTTTTAAATGTCATTCTGATGCCACCATAAAAAAATTTCTGGGGCCAATTTAATTTTTTGAAATTTCATGAAATTAAGTAAGTGGGTTGTAACATATGTAAAAAAAATTATGTTTACTACAATTTTCTGAAAATCAAAGAATGCAAAAATATTTTCATTCATTTCTGAATAAGTCCTGAAAGTTTCATTAAAATATGATTATTTAATTTTTGCAAGAATTTCCAAATCAATATGTTTTTCTCCTGAAAAATAGGTGCAAAAACACTAATCTAAATATAACCCAGGTTGATGAATGAAAAAAACATTACCACAATTTTGAATGTGCTAGAAACGATTAAAAATTTAATAAAATAATCAAAAAATACTTTGGTCTTTCCTCTTAATAATAACAAACATTTTGACAATAAAAATTTGTTTTTATTAAGTTTGGGTCCTTTTTCATCATGCTATGCTGCTTTTTGGCAAAAAAGTGAAGATACATACACAAAAGAAATACAAGATAATATATATATACAAAACACAAAAAAAATAATTGATAAAAATGAACTATCCTCCATCTTCCATTGTCGCTCCTTTAACTACTTTGGATGTGAGTGAGGGTGAGAGTGTTACTTTAAAATTGCCGGCATTTGTTGACAGCAAGAATTTGATGGAGTGAGTAAGGCTGTTTCTTGAGTTAAGTGGAACAAAGTTTAGGAGAAATGACAAAGACAAAATTTATTAAGAGCTACAAAGGACAGAAAATTATGGAGAATTATGATTGCCTATGTCCTGAAGGGACATGGAACATAAAGACGAAGATGGCATCAGTTCTTAACTTGATATCTATGCTAATAACACTACTATTTACTTCTGTCTTAATAGTAAGTCTGATCAGTTTGATAAAGTTAAATTGGCAGCTGATCTCAAACACAACCTGCATTCTGTTGTTAACTGGGGCAAGGAATGTTTTTTAATTTTAATGCCTCCAAAATAAAACTACTATTACTTGCCCGAGAGAACCCTTTTTGCCACTCATCAGCATGGCTAATGCTAACCTCCAGGAAAGTGACTCATTTTGCTTTCTTTTTCTGCTGATATGAAGTAGAAAGATTATATCGAATCAATTGCTAGGTCTGCTGCTAGGAAAGTTGGTTCTCTGTATAATGCTAGACAATTCTTCTCACCCACATCTATCTTACATATTTACAAGTCTATCATTTGCCCATGCTTGAAATATTGCTGCCACATGTGGTCTGATATTCCTGCTATATATTTAGTGATCCTTAATAAAATCCAAAGAAGAATATTTAATGTCATTGGTCCTGACCTGGCATCTTGACTTCAGTCACTTTCTCATCACTGTAATGTAACTTCCCTGTGAATATTTTATAAATAATGTTGGTGCATTACTAGATTGGCAGCAAGATCTCATTATTTTACAGTCAAAATGGCTAGATATAACCAGAAATTCTATGCTAACATTTTATTCTATTGCACTTCTCACTTGTGGAACTCGCTTCCAGCCTCTTGCTTTCCAATCAAGTCTTATCTTCAAAAATTGTAAATGCAGTGTCAATCGTTATCTTCTGTTTTCTTAATTTCTGTTCTTTTATTGTTCTTGCTCTTTAATATTTTCCTTATATTCTTTCACATTCACCAACCTCCTGTGTGTTAGTGGCTTTTTTGTCCTGCTTGGGGTGAAATGATTAAAAAATTAAGTATTTGATTTACTGGGAACATTAGTACTGCCGACATCTCTTTTGAAAGAATTATTAATGTAAAAAAACTTGAAGAAAGATTTTCAGTCCCAGAAATATATCTTACTGCTCGTAATCAATATTATGCTTGTAAAATCCATATTCACCTCTGGGTATATATGGGAACAAATTTCAAATCCTCAAAGAGCTTTTGCTCCCATACTGTTAATCTTGTAAAACTAATACTACCCACTTGGAAATTATATTCTGATCTGCTTAGTAAAAGAATAAATTTTATTTGAAAGGATAAGGGTTTGTCTTTGAGAAAATTCTGAAAAAATATGCTAGATCTCTATAAAATTGGTCAAAGAACTGGTCTCTTTACCAAAACAATTATTCCAAACAACCAAGGAATCTAAAAATACAAAGGTTAGCATGAAAACCAAAAGATAATCAGTTGTTAAGAATGGATAATCAGAAGTTGATTCAAAGAGACATGAACACTTATAGAACTGCCAATGTCTTTAAAGATGGATCCTGAGGAACATGTTGAAAAGGAAAAGTAGTTTCAATTTGCTGCCAGCCATACACTGAATGGCAATCTTGTCTTATTCTGTTTTGATGCTTTTTCTGCTTGTCAATCTTCATTTCCTGTCAATTCAGCCTTCAAGTGGCTAAACAGATTAAAGATGGTTGTATTACCCAATGCTCTTGCAAATGGACACTATTGTTAGACATTGTTCTGCAAAAGATCTCAAACAATTATTTTTACTGCCTTGTAATTGTAATTTGATCAGGTGTGGGAAAAGCACTGGTGGAAATATCAGTGATAGCTCAGTGGTTACAGCACTGGAATTTCATATTATCAATGGCTCAAAATTTGACATCAGACTCTCATTATCATATTTTTAAGTGATTTGTTAGGTGATAGACCATTATACTAAAAACTTCATATTCAACATTTGGTACTAAGAAAAAGAAGTGTATTTCAATAGGTATAAAAAAGTTGCTGAATGACAGCACCAAACCATTAGATTAAAAGTTTAGGGCTTAAAATGTTATGCTAAAAAGAGAAGCTTTTTACTACAATAAAACCTGAAGATATGCTTAAATAATAACTCTCTTAACTGAAAATCATCAAAAGAGAAAATCTTGGTTCTAATGGAAGCATGTTACTACTATTCCAACAATAAAATGTAACAAGTTGCTACCATGTTTGTATTTAAGCCACAATGTACAAGAAAGTGCAAGCTTTAACGGAAGGCTGATAAGTTTCATGTTTATATTATAAAAAAAATATTTGAATTAAAACTATATTGCAATAAGTAATAAACATACTTTATAACTGGAGTTTAATGGGTATTCATTAAATGGTAAATAAGTCTTGAGACCAGACTAAGTATTTTCTCCAATCAGTGTTTAACAACTGACAACTTCACATTACTTTTTTTCACAGGTTAGAACATTATAAAACAAAAGAGAACTGAATTGAAGTAAGAAAATGCAAATGGAAAAAATATTTTTCATATAGAATGTTGTATTTTGTAAACTTTTTGAAAAATAAAGATAAAAATACTTTTTTGATAATACAAATTTCAAACTATTAAAAATATATTTTTTGTTTTATTAAAATGTTTTTTTTTAATTGCTGCATGGCATTTCCACTGGCTCTGATTATTATTAAATTTAGATAATGTTTTTTGCTTGTTTTTCCTGTTCTTTTCCTTATATTTAAGACAACCATTGTTGGTCTGTGAAATCTCCTCTGTTAACAGGAGGTATTATGTATGCATTTTATGAGAAAATTCACCTTTTGAATTGAATCCTAATGTTGCTCAAATCACAACATATTTGTGGGGCTTTGTATTGTTATCAATTAAAAACTTGCTTTTCCTTACAAACAGATCTTTTCACTTCTCAAAGAGCTCTTCAATGTTCTCCTTTTTCAATTCTAAGTAAAAGTACTTATTTTGGCTTCTCTTTCAGAAATTATTTCATATAATTTGACATAAATAAAAAAAATACTCCCGTTGTTCTTACCACAACACAATGAGTTCAGTTGTGCAAGCACATTCTTGCAGTAATAATCTTCTCATAAACAATTGAAAAATGGAAAACTATCTTTAATATTGTATTCACAGAAATGAATAATTTTATCTAAATATTTATATAGATGCTCTATAAGAAATTGCTTTTTTTTATTTTGATGACTTTAACTTTTTAAATTTGGCTGGAAATTTGATAAAATTGAAAAATGTAAAAAATTCAGTCACATTTTTTTTTATATTAAAAATTTGAACGTCCAAATTCTAAACAATAATAAAATAAAAATCAAGAAAACATGGGAATGTCTGTTAAATAAATAATTTATATTTATAAACATATGTACATGAATTCAAAAGAGTCAAAAAGGAGTGAAAATAGTCTTTTGTTGAGTTAAAGTCTTTGGGTAGTTGGTTCAGAGAAATTGCTGTGGCTTACACAAGCCTTTTATCATTAGCAAAAATTCACTAATCATATTTGTTGTTGTTGGAGATGATTCAATTGAAGTTGCTGACTGACCATCAGCAAAGATTCACTGACCGTCCAAGTTGTTGCAGTTGATTCATTTGAAGTTGCTGATGCATTTCTCTCAGCATGTGGGGAGGCAGTTGCATATCTCTGCTTTCTTGTGTTTGGCTTGGAGAAGGCCACTTCTCTGGTCAAATATTTTACCTGGTGATATTAATTTCTAACCAACAGACACTTTGATTTAAATGATGTGTGTATTGTATTATGGAATCTTTTTGGCATGTTTGTAATATTGTTTGTTATTGGGTAGTAAATAAAGTTTGGGCATATTTTAATATGGTTTCGATGTGTGCATGTAGTTGTTGGAAATAGGGTTTATTTCCTATAAAAATTCAACAAAAGAGGAAGCTATTTATTATCATTATAAATAATGATTTACTTTTAACAAAATCAAACCCCTTATTTCAAATTAAAGAAATAATAATTTAAAGTTAAATAACAATAAATATAAAGTATTTCAATTTTTATATCTTTTATTTGATGTTATCAAGCAGTTATTGTTATTTAAAGGTCTTATGTGATAACAAGGAGTAGCTTCCTCTGTATTAATATATATGAATGTCATATTGGGATATACCAAAACTATTATCATTTTCAATCAAATTTTAATTGTACAATTACAAAAAAAAATAAACATGTAAAAAATCAAAACACAATCCATCATTTTCTAGTGTTTCCATTCGATGCTTGCTGATTGTTTGATTCCCTAGTAAAAGCACTTTTTTGACTTTGAAGCAAAAATTTTATGACACCCCTGTTAAAGCTATTCATTATTTACAAAGATCCATCCACAGAAAAATAATGTCATAGACCAGAACATGTAATAGTCTAAAGAAAAGAAATTTGGACTATATGGTGGGTTTGGAAAAATCTGATACCTTTGTGAAGTCAAGCAGTGTTATGTCATAGGAGAGTGTTTCCCTTAGTGAGAGAAGCAAAATGTTTATTCTTCACAGTAGAGAACTGAGTTAATGACTTGACCATCTGGCACTATTACAAATTGAATGATTTGCTCAAAATTCAGCCAAATATAATAATTAAATTTTCCTTGTTTTGTCACAGATTCTGCAGATTGTCCACGATCCAGCCATTGTTTCCAATAGTCTGGGTTTTGTAAGTAAACGCCTTCTTCTCACTGCATTTCACTATATATTTGAAAGTCATATAGCAAATAGATTTTCAAGAAGAGTATGTAGTGAGTCTCACTCAAATAAAAGAAAATATGACAATAAAATATATAAACAAAAAAAAAGAATTAAAATTAAAATAAGGCATTTGCACTTTTCTTTAAAACCTTATTGCTTTCTTTCTCTCTCTCTCTCTAAACTTCTCTCTATATACTTCTCTGTCCACTAATGAGAAGGTAACCCTCATATAAAAAGAAGAAAAAACTGAACCCTGCTGAAAAATGCTGGAAGTTTGCAGGATCAGAGCCTACTTATTTATGACTATAAATCTACCAAAATAAGACAGGTTTCGAAAATAACTTCTCCTATATAAAAAGAAAGGAATGCCAGAAAATAAAATAATTTGGGCCAATCAAAAAAAAATTATAAAAGACTTTTGATGTTAGCCAAAACCAAAGCTCAGACCAGAGTCTGGGAGACTGGTCAAAATGATATAAGCTCACAGCTCTGAGCTAGACAAGGAGAAGGGATGTCAAGAGAACCCATGGAGCAAGAGACGCGACTGTCAGAGAAACCAATCATGCACGATGTGTGAAGTAATTAAGGGGTCATCTGCTAATGATGTCTTCTGCCTTTCTTTGGGCTGAGAAAAAAACAGTAGATGATTACTACTACTAAGTTCTGATTTCTAAACTGTCAAATACTGAACCAAAACAGACTTTTGTCAGATTGCTACCAATATCCACCTTATAAACAAACATTTTGCTACACCAAATATCAAAGGACTCTCTCTAAATCAAATAAATAAAAATATATTATTTATTTCGTACCCTTGAATCAGTTTGTTTTATTTCTGAAGTTCTCTTGCAAATTACTACAAGTATTGCAAATATCCTTTTAGCGATGTATTTTAATTTCTGAGATTTCATAGGAAACCTCTTAAGTTTTTAGAAGCTTATATAATACTCTACATATGGTCTCTTTTGATTCTAGTTAATTTGAAAGTTTTCAAGTGCTGGTGTTCAATTTTTTCTTTATTTTGCTTTTTAAATCATCATAATCAACAACTGATGATCAACCATTTCTGGAATTTATTTCAAGGGTCAATTTACAATGCTTAAAATGCTTAAACTAGTTTCAAGCAGTAGTTTCAGATATTGTTTTATTCCCTTCCTCTTCCGGAAGTGGAAGGAAATGAAAGCAGAATCACCAGCTTTCAGGTCCTGTTTAAAGTAAAGCTTCAAAAATGCCATAATTGTAATACTTGTATTAAATGAAAACATTTAAAAGAAATGGTATGACTGAATTCATTGCCAGAAAAAAAAGAAAGAAAATACTTATCAAATTCAAGAAGATTAAAGCCAGTGAAGTTTTATGAGTTTTTTGGAAACTGCTTATCTATTGGCATGGCCAACTTGCAAGTTGGCCGCAAGGCTGATACTGATGTCCTTTTTTTTCCATATCTGAGAAAATGTTAAGAATCTCACTTTTTCTCTAATCCACTGATTGTAGCTTAAAATAGTCTCTATTTTGCATGACTGAGCTTTTCTCTCTGAGATGTGCATTACTTATCAGTAACACTTGATATTTAATATCACAACTTCTCATTTTCAGCTTTGATAGTGACACTGCTAAGAATCTTTTACACAATTTCTGATTAGGAAATAATGTTAAGATTTTCAAGCATTTTTATGTAAGGAATTTTATTTCACAAACTTTTACATTCTTACTACTAGTTATTAGCTTTTAGCATATTCATTATTATTGCACAATAATCTCAATAGTTTCTGATGATTGGACAATGGTGTGCATTTGCAGTTTTAAATTCATTTGATCAGAATAAAGCAGAAGGAGGTAGTTATTCATACTTGCTAACTGTTGAAGTTTTTACAGGCATACCAATTAACTGATAAGAGATAAGAGCATTGTTTCTTGCCAATCATACAATTGAAAAAAACCTGTTGGCATTGAAAATCAGTATTTAAAATGTTGTTGAAAACTGAAAGTTTTTGCTTTCAATCTGAATGTAAATGAGCAACCCAACATTATAAAACTTGTAAATGAGAAATACATAATATGTAAACTGTTGTCTTTTTGGGAAATTCTTGAATGCTATGGATAAACAGTTTTTTGTCAAGAATATAAATTTTTTATTTCTTTTATTTATAATGTTTCTTATCATATACAACAAGTACTCCTAAGATATATATTATCCAAATAAATTAATTCTACTAATATTTTATATTTTAATAATAATAATTTTAATAATATTTTATATTCTAATATCTTAATAAGCATGCTCAGTCACTAAAGCACTTTTTTCACCAGCATCAGTAGCTCATGTTCAAGCTCAGACAATAGAAAAGAAGGCACTCCTTAATTGGAAGATTGCTGCAGCACAATCTTTTTATACTTGTATCAGACTAAGTTTAGTAGATATTTATATGTGCAGCCAAAATCATTTCTTAATGTGAGTTAAGGTTAAAAATGCAGATGAAATATTTAATATTTTATACAAGTGTCTTCAGGTTTTTTATTTTAATTTATGCAGTGTAATAAATGGCAATATTTCATTGTTATCAAGAAATTACTGTCACAAAAGCTGTTGATGTGTTACAGTTTGGTTCTTCTGGTGGTTATTTGTTTTTCTGCAGATGAACTACTTCCACTCAGTCTATTTTTCCTCCACAACCTCGACAGAACATACAGTCTTTTCATAATGATTCAAGTCTTGTGTGCCATGAATGAATTTATTCTTTTCATTTTAATAAAAGAATTACCAGTTGTATTTAATCATGGATGTTTTCATCTTTAATGAAAAGAAGCACTTGAAAATATATTTCTTTAATGTTCATCTTATTGTTTACAGTATATATCAAAGCCAAATTCTTTTATACTTTTGAATAAATTAAAAGTAGTTAGGTTGTTGTTAATCAATCTTAGTAATTCACCAAAGAATATTATGTGTTTATATATAAAGAAGAAAATTTCAAAAGACTTACTTTTCCAACTTCAAATTTCCCAGCTACACCACTCCTCAGAGTCAGATAAATCTGCAAAACTTTAGTCAGTAAGTCTTTTGATGTTTTCTTTATCTATTAATTATTGTTCTCTATTTTTAATATTGAACATTTTGTTTACAAAAATATGATTACTTTTTAAAGTCATTAAACTCCAGTAGTTTACTTGATTACATGATTTTGTTAGCTGTTAACAACCTGTATTATTATTAGTACAAGTTTTATTAAAGACCGATGAAAGTTGTTTGTTAAAGATTTTTTTAAACTTTGTTTTTCCTCTTTTTTGACAAGTTGTTTGAGTGCTGTTTATAAATTCTAAGTGCATTTAACTTTCATTGTCAAAGAAAGTGAATATTTGTTTTATTAAAAATACCTTTTTAGACTAAAGCAGGCCTGCAGGCCATATGCAGCCTGTGAGATTACATGGTATGGCCTGAAAGGGATTTTCAAAATACACAATCTAATTATCTTATCTGTCTATATTTCTGAGATGAGGCATTTTAATTATTTACATTGTTTGGACTGTTGTCTTCATCATTGTTGAAATAATCAAGGATGCCCCATCCAATCCAACCAGATATTGAGCCTAGACATGGTCAGTTTGTTCACCAAGGTACCCACAGAGGAGGCACTATCAATAATCAGAGACAAACTTCAGAATGGGATCAAACATATATCAACAGGATGAAGGCTTAGCAATGGACTTGCCATTAACAACAGCAATGGCGAACATATACATGGAATACTTTGAAGAAATGGCATTAGAATACACATAACTAAAGCCAGCCCTTTGGCTGAGATACATAGATGATACCTTCATACTCTGACCACACCAGGAACAGGTCCAGCTACTACTGGAATATGTGAACTCAAAAAGATCATCGATACAGTTCACAGTGGAAAGAAAATGACAAGAAAATGACAACAAACTCACATTTCTGGATATACTAATATCTCAAACATTTCTAGATGTACTAATATCTCAAACAGAATCTGTATGCTGCAAGTCAACATTCACCAGACAACTCCTGCCACCCATACAGTGTAAAGAAAGGGAGTGTCCGCTGCTTACAACATCGAGAAAAAATCATAAGTGGTGACTCAGAGACATATGAACAAAACATGGTCATTGTAAGCAGTACCCTACAATATAACAACTACCCTGGGTACATACAGTGGCTCTGACAAACTGGGATAGAAGAGTACAAGAGGATAACATAATTCAGAAAACATCTTTGGTCTGCCTACCCTATGTGAAGGGATTATTGGAAAAAATACAAAAGATCTGTCATCTATATAACATCAGGGCAACCTTCAAAAGTGGTTCAACACTTTGCAGACACATCTTCCAAGTAAGACCTCCCCCATAGAGGAGAGCATGACTAAGGAATGTGTGTAAAAAAAATCAGGCATAGGTGACCACATATGGACAGAAAAGGTGGATCACTACCCCCTGTGGGATGAAGTTGAAATAATAGACAGAGGTTATCATTGGAAAATACAAAAACTTAAGGGATCAGCACATATGGTAGGCCACAAAAATTTCCTAAGTCAGCCAAGCATAGAAATGAATACTATATTGGAACCAGTAATATGGAGTGTTAAAAAAAACAATAACACTAAAAACTGGAATATGAGCTCTGGTAAAAATAGTTACTGAGCCATTAAGTTTATAAGTCTAAAAATTCATTGTATATTGAAAGATTTGACTCAAACTATCACTGAAATTTACTGCAGATAGACAGAAAATGCTTGTATTTATCTGTGATTATATAAGAAAAAAATCTGTTTCTTTTTTACCTATAAAAATCTACATATCAAAAGTTTTGATCTTCTGAATAACTTCATAATAATGAAGACCATTTGCCAATTGTCTAATTTTTATCCCAATTGTTGTAATTTTCTTGTTTAGTATGACAATATCTGTTTAATTTTTTGTCAGTCACCTATTCAAAAGCTTCCACCATCTGTTCCCCACATTTTTATCAGTCTTTCACCAACCATTTCACTTTCAATGGGACTGGGTGGTAGGGTATGGTAGATCAGAGCAAAAAAAAAACATTTAAAAGTCGTTGATATGAGTTTTTTTACTGAATCTAATCAATATACAGTAGTGTGGTATGACAACCCGATTACCTCTGCTGTCTTATGATTTGTATAAACAAGTCATGCCATCTTAACTAGAATGAAATGACTCTTCAGTTACATTCAATTCATACATTAAGCTGAACTAGACTGAGTTTTCATTACAATTTATTGAACACAATTCTGGACAAATACCTTATACCAGAACATTTTGACTTGGACTCTGCAGACCAGTCTCCTACTGACACCTTACAATATTGGAAACAATTATTCAAAGGATTCTTGCTTGCACTGGAAAACAGTTCATCCATTCTTATTACTGATACAGATAGACTTAACCTGCTAACGTACCATGTTTCCATATCCATATATACCAATATTTCTCATTGCATAACTTACCAGAGTGCCATGGACGTTTTGGATGGAATTTTTGTGAAGAGACGAAACATAATCTTTGCCCAGCTTGTATTAGCAAATACCTGCCAATCACCTGAGGAGGAGTTAGAACAGTCCTTCAGTGCACTATTTACATTATTTGGACTATTGTTCTCATCTTTGTTGCCACATTTATCACAATGTTTTGGCCATTGTACACTCTGGCATTCTTCAGGTGGTTGAAATGTCGAAGTGAACCTTTTATATTGCTTACTGGGGTAGACTGTTCTAGTCCCACATGCCATGTCTAATGGATGTCAGTTATGTTACCTCCTGTTAATTCTCCTCTCCAAGTTCTCCAACATCTTAACCAGGTATTGAATTCACACTCTTTGGGTCCTGTCACTGGATCTAACTAATGCCTTTATCTACTGTTTCACGAGTTCTGGTTACAGTCCTCTAGAAGTAGAAACTGATGATCTGGTAAGTTATAAAACCAAAGGGAGGTGCAGCTCACCCCTGAAGCAATAGATCAATTAAAAAATGCTGCCCAAATATATTTTTTATATTTATAAAATAGTTTTTCAAAGTTTAAATCATTTACATGCATGGTTGCCTTCAAATAAAGATCAAACTTGGTGACTGTTTTAAAATATTAAGTTTTTTATAAACATGTAACAGAATGTGCAGCAGAATACAAATGTATCTCAAAATAGATGACATAATGTCATGAGTGGGTTTAATAGCTTGGGTATTTATGGCCAGAAGTACTAGCACAATGAGCCATGAGATTCAGAGTTAGTACTCCTAGGCTCACTCACCACTAAATCACTTTATTCAAATTGAATAAGGTAAAATTAATATATATTAAGTTGCCTACCTCATCAATCATTACTGGCTAAAATTTTCATATTTTGAGCTAAAAAGCATGCCTCCATTTCTTCTCTCCTCACTCTAACCCTTGGTGTAAATCATGTCTCTAGCATGAGTGATCGTTGATGACATCTTTCCACCTTTCGATGTCCATCATCCTCACATCCTTTTTGCAGGCAACCTTGAAGCAAAGATGAGGTCACCCTCATGCTTACAGAAGGACCTTCAGAACCCTCCCATCAGTAGACTGTGTTTTACTGTCATGGTGAGATGACACTGGAGTATCCTCAACAAGGCACAGACCTGAGCAGGGTTTTATGAGAGATTGGTGGTTGCTCATGCAACATGTCTCCTCTCTCCATGTCACCAATGTTGTCCAAGAGAAAAGTAGAGTCCAATACAGTTTGGCACCAGTGTTGTCACAGGAGTTTCTAGAACGAAGGTGAACATAACACCAGACTCTTAGGGACTTCAGCTCCAGATTTGTCCTCAGGGTTTACTCCTGTATATCAAGGCTATTCTTAGTGAAATGAAACAAGCCATGTTATGGTTATCTTTTCTTTATTTCAGAATCTCTTTGTTTCAATAATTTTCCACATTTTTAAGGGGTTTTTCAAGGCTGACATGATTTTATTTTTATATTTGTTCATTATAGCTTTTCAAGAGTTATCTGCACTTAGTCATTGACAACTCAGATTAAGTTTCAACTGGGGATAATTTTATATTGTCACCACAGTTATCAATATGGCAGCATGTGAGAAAGATTTGATCTGGACTATGGAATTTTAAACATTTATACTCTTAGAATTTTGTAGGTTAACTTTAGATTGAAATAAAATACAAAGTAAAAAGTTTGAAAACATTTTCTACTCCTAACTTTTATTCTTATTGTGTAAGTTTTGTTTTTTATTGTTTTCAATTTATTTTATTTTTTTCCAGAAAGCCCTTTGCAGAATCTTGTCTGCATGCAACAGTCTTTGTGAGCCATTTATGATGTCAGCAACAAAAGAAGAAGCAAAGGTGTATTTGGCAGAGCATGGCATTCCACAATTGTTTGAATGCCTTCTCAGCAGCCTCATGATGGAACGACCAAAGAATCCAGTAGAGTTCATAGAACGGAAAATAGCAGAAGTGAAGCGTACAGGAATCAACAACATCAACTGGGAGACATTCATCTATCATCTCCACCCATACCGGGATGAAGTGCGGAGGCAGTACATCAGGGATGATAGTGTGTTTGGCCAGGAGACTCAAACAGACATCTCTTCCACTTGTTATCGATCAGATCTTTTTGAAATGACTGAGACAAACAACCAATGAGAAGAATGAGTTACAATCTTTATCATTTCATATGCCCACTTTTTGTAAAGGTTCACCGACTCATTCCCTCACAAACATATTCATACTTACATATACATATATATATATATATATATATATATATATGCATAGACAATCGCACACCTGCACACATAAAAATAAATTCATACATTGCTGCACTGAAGTATATATATATATATATATATATATATATATATATATATATATATATATATATATATAAAGAATATATATCTTTACTCTAATAAAAACAGTATGTGGTAAAGAGAAGAACATGCCTATTCTTTAATTACAAAGAATAGATTATTGCCATTATATTTGGGGGAAAGAAAAATAAATTTTCAGTATTTTCTAGTTTTTTTGAATGAAGTGTTTTCAGTCATTAATCAAAGCTCCTCATAGTGGTCAGCTGAGATTAAGAAAAGAGATTTCAAAAGTAATTATTGCTTTGTTATGAAACAGTGATCAACACGTTAGTCTTGCAGACTATTGTTGCTGTCGTAGTTAACATGTTTCTCATTGGTTGTTCCAGATATCAAGGACCTATGTACTGTAATCATCTAAACTTACAACATATAAGAGAGTGAGAGGTGATAGATAGATAGATAGATAGATAGTTTGGAAAATTTGATAATCTTTTGTTTTTTTTCATTTAGTTTCTACCATCTCCTTCAAAATAGTCACCTATCTCTATTTCTCTCTCTCTCTCACTATTTATATATATATATATATATATATATATATATATATATATATATATATATAAAACATTGCACAATGAGTGCTGGTGACAATGAAAGTGCTCAATATAAAATAAAAGAGCTAAAATTAATACTATTAATAATAAATATACATTCTCTTTTCCTTTACATTTGGTGTATGCATATATATATATCTATCTATCTATATATATATATATATATATATATATATATACATATTATGGGGGAAAGATGTATGACAAAGTTGTTTTGTCCTTTAGGACTTCATTGGACTAAGTTTATGTTTATGTTGATGCGACCACACATGTACACAAATGAGAGATGCTGGAAATTTTAAATTTAAAGTTGATTTTTTTGTGTGTTTTGGGTATATAATCTAGCTGATTTTATCTAGATTCTTTTACTTTTTGTTTCCATTACTTTTTTTATTAAAGAACCCCCACATTGTGATAATAGAAAATCTGACAAGAATGGTGAAACATTGTAAGAACCTGGATGCAAATTTACTGTGGATGATCTAGTGATTAAAGCCCTTTCTAAACATTTTATTTTTAGTGAATTTTTTTCTCTTTTAATTAGAGGAGCATATTTTACCATGAGCAACTAATGCATTTAACATATTGTTTTGTAAAATATCCCTTTTGTGTTCATATAATCTTCTATTTAAATTCCTTGAGATTTTTCAAAGATAAAGTAAAGTATAAAATATTCCAAAATAGAAAACAGACCCTCCTAACAAACCCAATGAATCAAAAAAATATATTGTTCTACTCACTAACTCTATCACAACTACAATTTAAAAGAATGTATCTAAACTCAACTGTCACAACTATATCTAAAACAATAAAAAGATTAATTAATATGAAACAAAAATCTAAAGTTTAAATAAAAAAATTATGTGAACACAGAAAGGATATTTTACAAAAGAGCACATTAAATGAATAAGTTGCTCACTGTAATGAAACTGACCACCATTTTGATATAAAATATGCTACTCTAATTAAAAGAGAATGCAATTTACTAAGATGAAAATTTTTAGAAAGTGCTTTAATTGCTAGACCATCCACAGAAAATTTGCATCCAGGTTCTTTCACCATTCTTGGCAGATTTTCTATTATCACAATATGGGATATTTAATAACAAAAGTGATGAAAAAAAAAAGAATCTAAATGAAACCAACTAGATTATATGCCTAAAACACATTCATCTTTAAATTTAATATTCCCAGTGTCTTTTGTTCATGTTCATGTTTAGTCACTTCAATGTAAACATAAACTTAATCTGATGAAGTCCCAAAGGATGAAACGCATCACATGAAAACTTTTCCACTTTTTAATATATCTTTCCCACAAAATTGTTCTTGATATATAAAAATTTATATATCATTATCCTATATGAGTGTTTGTCTGTGATGTGAATAATAGTAAATAAATGACAAGACAAAACTGTTCTGACATGTTTCATTCAGAAGTTTTACTGATGGAATGAGTGCTATATACAAAAAAAAGAAAAAATTACAACAAATGTTGGTTACAGTTCCATTAAAATATTAAAAATACAGAGACTCTCAACATTTAAATTAAATTTTAACATCCAATTTATAAAAATTTTAAACTTAGCCTGTTTCATTAATTTTTTATCAGTTTCTTTTTTTATTTTTATTGCTTTTAACTATTCTACATTGTATTAATAGTAATTTTATGATGAAAGGAGATATGTTGTGTGATCCTGGACATACATTTGCCATAGAAGATACTAAAATCAGTGCACTTTTAATAAGTTTTCAACTCAATAATTTTTTTAATCAAAACCATATTCTTTAAGTCAATATTATGGTCAGACATTTTATGATGAATGACTAATGTATTGAGTTCATTGGTTCAAGCATTAACATTTTAATATAAGCTGTGGTTGGAATTTGCTTTGTTTTTCTCTTTTTTTTGCATTTAGGATTTATTCTATCAATAAGAACATTGTCTGAATATGTTTGTTTCCAAGCAAAATGTGTCACAACACCAAACTCATATCTTCTCTCCCACCTCACTTCCTCACTTCGTTAATTTTACATATGCTTGGTGCGGTCTGTCAAAAATGTGTAAGTTTCTTTTCATTTTTCATTTCAACTTTTGGAAGTAAAGTCTGATGATCCAGAGCCCTTTAAAAGGGTTGTGGTGAAATAACTTATTACATGGAACCTTAAAGTGACCTGTTTTTATTCAAACATATTTGCTCTGAATTTACATTGAGCTCTCTGGATATCATCCTCCTTGGGTCTACCCATACGGATTACCTAGTTTTGCATAAACTATATATATATATATGCACACACACATGTATATATAAACATAAAGACCTGAATGTTATGCCAAAATTTCAAAAGCTGTTATAATTTGAAACTAGTTGTAGATAGAGTGAAGAAATTTCAACTTTTACAGGAGTACTTGTTATTTGTCATTTCCCTTGATTCTTAACTAAAACGGCATTTGTTTTAGCCAAAGTATGTTAAATTGATATTTGGAACTTTCTAAAAGTTCTGTAAACTAAATTCACTAGCAATGGGTCTTCTTGGCTAGCATGTTAACTATTATGCTAAACAAAATGTGCTTAAATGATTATTATTTTCATTGGCTTTTAAATCCAACTGACATGCTTTGTTGGGTGCTTCAACAAAAAATTTATTAATTACAGCAATATATTGTTTTTCATGTTCCATAGAAAAATGATTACTATAATATTGTGTTCTTAAAAATGTATTTTAAAACTTCAATGCTGTGTTGAATCTTATTGATCAAGGTTCATTTTCTATTAAACATTATAAAGCTGTGAGTTCTTCCAAAATTTGAAATATTCTACAAAGATTTTTTATAAATTCAGATATTTTTAAATAATGTTTTTAGTTTGTATTTCTCATTTTTTACAGTAATATTTTGTAACATTCTGAAAGCAAACAAAAGGGATGGCCAACTTCCGGTAGCACCCAAACAATTTTAAAGAATATTTTCAGTAATTCTTAGAAATATTGATGTTGGCAAATCATACAATTTTAAAAACAGCTGGAAAATTTCTTTTCAAAGAAAGAGTTTTTGAAATTCTATTTTTCTTAGGTAGAAGAAAAAAAGATACTAAATTTTTGTGAAGATGGCAAGGGATCATTACAAGACATTTAATATATACAAAACATTTGAATTTTATAAAAAAAATCAATTTACCAGATGTGAACTTCCTTCCCCATATATACACATTAAATATGCCCACTGTGTGCACATATGTGTAGACATGATTTAATATGATCACCAAATACATCTGAACATCTAACCATACACATCCCCTTTGATTTATGAAAGACATGTCTAAGACAGAATTGATCAAAAATCTAGTTTGCATGAAAAAAGGTTAAGTGTCAGATTAATTTTTCTTGAAACTATTTTTGAGTGCTAAATAAAATAGATAAGTTCATTTTTGTAAAAGAGTTTGTTAATAAAAATGTTAATTTTATCTTCTTTGAACTTCTATTATGATAACATTTCAGAAAGAAATTGACAATATTGTAAATCTGTCTTTTGTGATTTCTACACTAATGACATGCATTTATTGCTTTTGCTTCTTTTCTAAGACTTTTAACAGTGTCACTGGTGTGGATTTTACAAGTAAGTGAATCTACACATAGTGGTCAGTTGGAATAAGAATTAACTTGATAAGCTAATATGGAATTTAAAAGTTTCGTGTTGGTGTATATTGTAGGTGGTGTGTTCATATATAAACAAAACAGCATACAAAAACTTGGATATCTACTATGAGCTGTTTATTCTCTTTTTTATATAAACAGTAGTGAAACAAAGCTCTCAATGTCTATCAGGTATCTTCATTTTTTTTTTTTGGTCCAGGATTTAGGGTTAGTAAGTATAAGCATCGCTATAGTGGTGGAGCTCAAGTCACCCTTGTGCAAGGTTAGAATGACCAAAGAAAGCTTTATACTTACTTATTTAAGCATATTTATAATGGTATGTCCATTTTCTTTATCTTAGTTCATAAGGTAGGGTAAGTTAGGATAAGGATTATTTAATGGTTTAAACAACCAAAGAAAAGATTGATTTACTTCAAGGTGAAGGTTTTGGATGACATGTGCAAACACTATGCATTGGAAAGTGGACCAGGTAATGGATAAATGACTGTTTCCCAGCAGGAAAGTAATTTTCACATCATGCTACATCTTGGAGCAAGGGTAGGAAGAGAGTGAGGAAGGAAAATATTCGTCTTTTTATAGACTTCACCACCACCAACGAATGGTGTTTGATGAAGTCAAGTGGGATAATAAACTTTCCGGTTCCTTTATGACTAGCATCATGGGAAAATGTATTTTTTTTATTATTCATCATCATTATTATTTTATTTATTGATTTTATTTCATTTTCCCACACTAATGTGAAATGCCTATATTCCAAATTTAGATAATTTGGATTTTACTAGTATACCTAAAATATCCTACGTTTCTTTTCCTACTTAAAGTGGAATTTGAGATTTTGAACTAAAAGTGAAAGTGAGATTTAAACATAAAATGTTGACAAGAAAGAAGTCAGGTGTCTGCTTACTCACCATCTTCTGTCTTCCTGTATCCTGTACTTTTGTTGTCCTTTTTCCTCACTACAGTTCTTATTTTCTTTCACTCCCATTAACTCCTTGTGGCTTAGAGGCATTCTCACCTTGCTTGGAGTAAAATGATTATAAAAAAAAATTCTTTATTGGAGAAGAGAAACATACCAGCCTAAAAAATAAAATTATCTTGATTATGTAACTGACTTTTTGGTGGGCTATTAGAGAAAATTAAACGATCATGAGATAAAATCCAAATGGGACTAGACAGGAAAAAACTGGGCAGAGATTCTTTTGTGTATAAAATGATGGATTGCTGTTTGTTGAGTATTTGTTTTGTTCATTCAGGAATAGGCAGGCAATTCATGAAAATACAAAAATTTGCTAACGCTCCCTATTGTGTGAGCAGATAGAAATGCTGGAAATTCATAATTTGACCAGATAATATGGTAATTACTCAAGAAAATATAGTTGATGATATAGCCAGTATAAATGTATCTTACAAGTGGTGGTAAGAGGTTTTACAACCAATAAGCACATGAGAACCTGGAGTGGGTTTTGAACAAGCCAAATTTGGAAAATTTATAAATTACAGGATTTTGATAATAAATCAAAACCCCAGTTCTGCTATACAGGTACATCTTAATATAAACAGATCAATTATAGTCCTTTAGGCAGTTGTAGTTCAGTTGTCAGAGGAGACATTACCACTCCTTGCGAGATGCTGCTTGAAAAGACTTAATCAAGTGATTTTTTTTTTTTTTACTTAGCTTAAGAAGATTCTGTTTGAAGTGAAAAAGCAGAAGAATTGAGACCTGATTTTGGAGATCAATTTGTCTGAAGGCCTGAGACTAAAGTTGTCTGTCCTGAAAGTTGCCTTTTGTTTTTCTTTATTTTATGACTCACTCATTTTATTCCTGAAGATGTTCCAACCGGCTTCATCTAAGGCTTTCTCAGATCAAAAACTTCAATACAATGTTGGAGAGGTAGGTGGAATGAGACCTCTAGAAGCAGATGACAAGATGGGATTGTATTACAACTGTATTTTCTTATGACTGGTCATCCACTAAAAATTCCTTTTTATCTGTCTAAAGGAAAGTCAGACTGCTTTTTAAAAATCTATCAAGGGCTGAATATCTTAACATTATTATGTGACCATACCAGTGATGAAGGTTGACTTGGAAATCAAAGTATGCAGTTCATGATAAAGGCCAAAGAATGAAGCAATGGAGTTTCACTCTCTCCCCACCAAAAAATTATTTGAGTGAAAGTAATATTAACTAATTTTAATGTCTGAAAATACACTTCTGATTTATTATGCAACCTCAACAAATTGATACAGTGATGAATCACTGGAAAGCAACCAAATCAAAATTCCAGTGATCAATCACTGTATCAAGTCGTTGTCAGACAAAGGTTTTCAAAACAATTATGGTATTCAAATGGTTTTGAGGTATTTTGCCTCTTGTCAATGCAGTAATCAAATTGTTCAAATTGCAGTAGCTATTAGTTATCCATGTGTTCTTATGTTGACAAAATAACAAACATGGGAAACAAAACAATTTGTTAAGAATGGGGCATCCAGTCATCCACTCATAATATATGTCATTGTTATTTTGATTCCATAATAGGAGTAGATAGGTTTGTCTATCATCTGGTTCACACTCCTCCTTGGCTTTTGAACAGGAGTAGGGTTTATCTGTATAGGATTCAGTTTCTGTTTTCTTCTAAAAAATTTTTTCATTCTCTTTCACTCCTACTAGCCTCTTGAGTCTTAGTGGCAATATTGCCTTCATTATAGGATTTAAAAAAAAAATACTTGGAATCAGAATAATGATGATTTTGCTTGCTACCCACTTGGATTTTGAATTTTAGTTCAAGCTTTGGCTTCTTTCTTTCGAGAAAGATAATATTCTTCTTCACTTTGAAGCTTCTTGTTGCAAATGGTTGGCAACATAGAGAAGAAACTGAGCAAATTGACTTTTTGCCATAATGTGGATGCATTTTTAAAAATGAAAATTCTTCCTTGAAGCTTTTATTTTAGTTTTAATTCCAAACTAATAGATAAAATTTCCAGTAAGCAAAAGGATTTAATGTATTTCATACTGAATTTAAATTGATTGGAAATATTTGTTTACTTATCAGTTAAATCAATAAAATCATCCATATTAATAATCTGTAAACACAACATAATTCTCTTTATTAAAACATCTTTCAAAAATATAATATACTAAATAAAATCAGCTAAAATTAACTGATTTAAAGTTTAATTAATTAAACTGAATTGAAACAAATATTAATTTTAGTTTAAAATTTTGTAGAAAAGCATTTTTTAATATGAAGCTGGGTGTTTTATGAGGTTTGATACATCTATCAATAGCCTAATGTTTGGGAAATTTAAGTAAGGCGCAAATAATTGCAATAAATTTACATGATAAATACAATGCAAATGTTTTTTTATATAATTTTTTAACTACTCAGTGATCTTAAAAATTTAAAATATTTTAAGGATTTCAATATTTTATTGAATTTTAGGTACTTTGGTTTTATGATCTTACAAAGATGCTGATTGAGGAAATGTTAGAAAATTACAAATAATATTAAATTTACTATAGTTACCCCTCTTATTTTCTGATAATGTTGTGTATGGATGCCAGTATTTACAAAAATCAGTACATTTATCCACACACAAAAAATCAAATTTTTTTTTAAAATTAGGGGTTGCTAAATTGTAGTAATCTTTTCCATTTATTAGTAAATACACTTTTTATTTAATAACAATATCACATGATTACAATGCAAAAAAAAGTTAATGCAAAATTTAAAGATTTAAAGGTTTATAAATTATTCTAATTAAAATTTTAAAAAAGGAAAAAATATTCTTGTAAAAATACATTATTCAGTGAAAAGATTTTTTCTTATGAATTAAAAATAATTAAGTAATTAAAAAGCTTTTCTATTTAAATAATGTCTTAGTTTTATTATATTTTTATTTCATGATTCAGAGCAGATTTTCAATAACTGGGGGTCTTGTTTGACCAAAATATTTAAATTCTCCCAGGACTTGTCTTAATAATTACAATAAATATTAAATGCTATAAGAAATAATTTTTCAAAATTTCATAAAATTAAATAAGTGAGAGGTAACAAAAATATTTTTACCAATATTTTCTAAAAAAAGAAAGCTTTCAAACATAATTTCATTCATTTGTGAATAAGTCCTGTAAGTTTAATTAAATTCTGACAACTAACTTTTGCAAGAATTTCCTAATCAATGTGTTTTTTTTTACTGCAAAAAGTTGCTCAAATTCCCCATACTAATTTATGGTATTAATAGGTGAGCTATGGAAGAAAGGTTTATTCTCCTAATTGTGTTTCCCCTATTATGGTCATTATTATATCCATAATATAATAACACCTTATTTTAGAGACAAAATGGAATAACTGAAAGGAAAAGGAATGACAAACATGCTTTATTCTCAGAGAGAGTTTTATGCCACTAAGTCATACACAAAATTATATATCTACATATTTACATGTGTCCCACACAGAAAAATTATAACATGCATGCAACAACAAGCAGAGTGAAAAGAGGACAAAAAAGAGTCTAACTTTTTATAATAATTCTCTACAGCAACTGGAGCTGCCATATTTAGGATTCCAGATTTGAGTGTGCCAGATTAATCTTCTATGTCATTAGCAAGGACATATTCCACAAATGAGAAACGGTGAGTCCTGGGTTTTTCCCAACATGAAGACTATCTTTATCTGGTGAAGGTAGGAAAATGGTGCCATAGCTGTTAACTGCACCACATGGCTGAGAGAGGCAGATTTAGCCTCAAACTGAACATTTGCTTGGCATGGTCTAAAAAAAAAAAGCAATGGTTCAGTTTGACTCCTGGAAACTGACTGACTGACCACTTTTGTCACACTATGAAGTGAGGGTCACTAAGCGGCTGTCACATGACTTCTCTACTTGCATGGAAAATCCCTGAATGCACTACATTTCTTGGTTCCGCTAGGTCTAACCTTCATGGCTTGTACCTGCCATTCCACTTACATAGTAGCAATTTACCAACATTCCCTCTGTATTTCATCGGTGAGAAGTAAGTTCCAATCAAACAGCTTCCTGTGAACCACTTTCCTATGGAACAGACTCCTAACAGAATGGATGTTTTCCCGATCACTATAATCTTAACCTGTTCAAGTCTAGCATCAACTGTTATCTTTCTATCCTATCCATATAAACTACTCCTTATTCTAATCCTCTCCTGGACCTTGTACAGTATGAACCTTTAAAAAAAAATGCCAGCTGTATGTGAACATCATGAAGGCAAAATCTAAATAAAAAAGTTGCTTTCTCTGCATAGGCTCCAATCATCACATATGGTCCACAAGCAAGCTCCCACAGTGAAAACAACACAAGCCAATCATGAACATTCCTGCTTGGAAAGGAGATGTTCTTGGGAACTGCCAGATCTGCTTAAAATCAGGCCTCCTATAATGAGCACCAACAGTTGCTGGCCGTGAAGGCCACCTGCTGACACACAGGGTGCTGCCGCCATCACCGATATGTCTGCTCCTCTCAACTCAACAGTTGCCACTTCCAGGCTTGATAATCAACTGACTCTACACACACAGAAACCAAGAGACTAGCTTCGACATCACCAGTCTCCCAACACCTGCCAACATGATTTATAACATCACACATGGAATCCAGCAAACCAGATTTGACACTGCCAGGCTCCTGACACCTACCTACATGATTTATAATATCACATGCAGAATGCAGCTAACCAGCCTTGACACCACCAAGCTCATGATGCCAAATCAATGCGGTTTATAACATCTCAACATTATCACCACCCAGCTACAAGCCTTCATCACCAATGCTGTCACCTTGGCAACCTGACTCACTACGGACATACCTTCACAGTGAGACATTCTGATAAGGCCTATAACTACACCTAATTCCTCATCACCATGGCATACCTGACTCACTACAGGCATTCCTTTGCTGTCATCATCGTGACCCTGCTTAAGTGAAACAACATCCGACTTCTTTGTTGCCATCAACCCTACTCAATACAGGTATACCCTTACAGTGAGACATTCCACCACAGGCCTACCAGATACACCAATCCCTTGTCACCTTGACAGCCAATGCATCCTATCACGAATCGACCCACCACCATGACCTCGATTAATCAACACATGTATCAGACCCAACCAATGACTATATACTGTGACCTTGGTCATATCAACCCAAGAAATCAGTTAACAGTTGACAAGGCTGAATATTTTGTTTGGAAATTCTCATTCAATTCAATGCTCAACTCATCTGGTGTACCCACATCTGATTTTTCTCCTAGAACTGAGTGAGATGCATATAACCCCATCAATGGTATTGGACATCATCTCTAAATTAGACTCCCATAAGGCTAATAGTGGAGACAGGATACCAGCCATTGTCCTGAAGAAATGTGCTCTTGAACTGGCTCCTGTCCTCTCTAAACTTTACTGGGTCCTACACTGTTTCTGATTTTTATTAATGATCTTCCTGATGTCTTCAGTTCCCAAGTAGGCATCTACATGGACAACACTACTATTTACTCCTGCCTCAATAGTAAATCTGGTATTGTTAACAAAAAAGACCTCCAATCTGTGGTTGACTGGAGCAAGAACTGGCTTGTAAACTTTAATGCCTCCAAAATGAAACTGCTTCCTTTAACCACCATAGAGAATCCTCACTGTCTCACATCAGAATGACTGATGCTCAACTGCACAAGGTCCTTGACAAAATCCTGAGATGGATATGCAATGTGATAGGTCCTGATCTTGTCTACAGTCACTTACAGACGTGCCATGGCTTCCCTACAAGTATTTTCACAGCAACTGCTCTAACAAGCTATTTTTGCTGGTTCCCAACTATAATCTTCAAATATTCAAGTGTAATGTCAATCGACATCATCTGATGCCTTGATCTTGTTCTCTGTCCTTCTCTATCCTTTCCTCAAACACGCCTCTTTACTCTTGTTCTTACCCTCTGTGCTAGTGGCACTTCCGTCTTGCTTGGAGTGAAATGCTTAAAAAAAAACAAAAAAAACTCTCGGCACAACCCTCACATCTAATCGCCTTCCTGACGGTAGGCAACCGAAATCAACATTTCACCAATTTTCCAACAACACTGTAGGATATCTTGTAAAGACATTGTTGAAAAATCCGTGTGTTTCCTCGTCATTATCATCCTTCATTAATCTTTTTGGCGTGGGTAAATCAACTGTTCAAGCCCTACACCACTATGTATCTTAAGAAGAAAGGGATCAAGAATATCCTTCATCGGTTTTAAATATTTTTAAAAAGCAGTAAAAAGTAACTTTTTTGTTTGATGCAACATCGGGGTCACCAGACATTTCAAAATTGAATAATCGTACAAAAACAAAAATAAAATAAATCAGAACAAAGAAACTTGGAAATTGACTAGTAAATAATAGAATACCATTTCTCGTCTAAATGTGTCCGACTCTAAGAGGAAAGTCTTTCGAATATGCAATTTTTTTATATCTTAAACGCACGGAACAATAAAAACAGCGCTTCGGGAGAAAATAGGTTGAGTTTTTTGTTTGACAGTTTTTTGAGTTTTGAGTTTTGAAATGGAGCAACAGAATTTCTGCCCTTCGCTGCGTATCTCTCTTTGACTTCCCACATTCTTCTTTTGTTTTTACTTTTTTCTTTGATGCTCCCTGCTCAAATGGAATAGAGCAAGAAACTTTCTTGTTCTATTAATTAATTCATTGCTTTTTCTTCCTTTTTCGCTAAACAAACAAGAGCTGGTTTAATACGGCTGGAAGGCAAACAGAAAAAATTCTGTGTGTTTTCCGACTGATGACCTCCTCTCTACAGACAGTACACCTACTCTTTTGCTTTTTCTTTCCCTGCTAGTAAAAGTAAAAAAGAGAATAGAGAACAGGAAAGCAATTATTATTGCTTGTTCTTCTTTTATCGATAAGCAAACAGGAGCTTTCACTTAAATAATATCGCTTATTTTATATTACCCAAACAAAAATTATTGATCCTGAAAAAATTTCTGACCTGCTCATATCTGTGTCAGCTGATTATTCGGTTTTTCCGTAACGTGTCTCTCATCCGAATTAGAATTGTCTAAGGGAGATAACTCCAGGAAGATTCTCAAAATGATAGGCGAAAATAGCTTTGAAGTCGGACTTTTTAGCTTAGAATGACAACAATGTTCGTAGAATGTTCAAATTAAAATAAATGAATTAGTGCATTTATTAAATCAATTGCGAAAGTAAAGAATTAATGCATTTATTATTGAGTTATTGCAAAATTTCATTTCGAATGCGGGTGATATTTAAATATTTGAAAAAATTAACTTCCTTATGAGGAAACAACTAAATATTACTATTTCCATTGTGATAATTTCTGTATGACAAACGTACAATAATGATGAATACCAGCTGATAATGACATAAAAAAGAGACGAGTAAAAAGTTCAGAGAAACAACTGTGAACTAAATTTTGATTCAATCCCTTCATTTTCCTTCTTTTCATCCTAGAAAGTAAAAACTGGCTTATAAAATTAAAAATCAAAGCCAAAGAAAGTTGATTGGCATTTTAAAGAAATGTTAAAACAAACTTACCAAAAATGAAAAGTATTTCTGATGAAAGAAAGAATCATACTTTCACATCACAAATCTAAAATTAATTTTCATATATAAATGATTTTTCTCTTTTCATTTGGAAGAAATGGTATGGAAAGTGATCAGAAATTACTTTTAAAGATTTTGCTTTTCTTTCTGTTATGAAATGTTTTCATAATGAAAAGAAAATTTGCATTAGATAATAAATGTGTTTTAACAACAGAATAATGTCCATATTATTGTAATTTAATAATATATATGTGGTCAAAAGTCTGTGGAATCTTACACAACAAACCAGCCTTACCTCTTTTTAGGAAATGCACTCTTCATATCTGGTAAGTAAAATCCTACTTTCACATAAATAACAAGTATTCATTGGTCAATCACCTCTAATCTTGCTTGCTGATTGGTCAGTTTCGACCAATCAAACCACCTGCACGCGACCAATCTATTTTCCCGCTCATATGCTGATCCTTTCACGTGGTACACGGCCATTATATAAACCGAACACGTGTGAACTTTTTGAGTGTAACCATCAGGAACTCCCGTCTTAGTCATTGCTGACCAGACGTTAAAGATAATTACCAACATTCACGAACTCTGAAATCACTCCTGAACTTTTACCAATTTTAGAACTCACAATTCCAAACTTTATTCTTCTAAATTACAAGTTCAATATTACTTCTTCTTAATATGAACTCCGGTACAACTATTACCAAATCAAAGGGACACGACTCTGTCCTACCTTTTCAGTTCGCATGCTTGTACATCAAACATTAATAAATCTAATTGTTATGTTTTGGAATCATTCAGTTCAGTTTTGTATCTTATTTTGATGTTAGTGGAAATCGTTAATTTTCACGCAGCCTATTCTCAACAAGAATTTACCCATTATAATTAACACATCCACTACAAGTCTAACACCAAACCTAGTCATAATCCACAGTCCCAATTTTTTAACTTAATACTTACATTTTGTCAAATCTTATCTCCTGTTTGCTTGGAAGAATTCCCACTGTTTGTTAAAATCTTGTTCATTCTGAAAGAAGACATTTTTCCTAACCTTGCAAATTGGATTCAATTTCATTCAGTTGTTAACAAACCTGATGCTATTCTATTAAAGATATTTTTTTTAAATTCATCAAAATTTGGAGATCAAAAGAATACAAAACCAAATAATTAACAAAATAGTGATATGCCTTCATCTCAAAGTTTCAGACACCATATTGCTGCCATTAATTTAAATAAAAAATTTTAATAAAATTGATACCAGTTCTTGTTAAAATTGAAGGAAAAATGTGTTAATGTATTCAACTATAATTTATTTGATTTAAGATCATTTTGATTTATGTCAATTTTTACAATTTTAATGATGAACAAGCATTATTATTAAAAAAAAGAAACAATTTTTAAAAGAGGGTATCAATATTTCTAATGAAGATAAAGCTTATCTAAATTTTTGGAAATTTAATTTTGAAAACTTTTTGTTTGACAATGTATATGCACTAAGTGGATTTATCTGAATAAAATTGCTTTTAGTTCAGAAAAATCTGATTCCTCTTTAAATTTTATTTCTCGAGTGAATCCATACATATTTGACCCAAAAATATTTTTATCAAGATTAATAAATAAAAAAACTATCAGCAAAATCTATAAAATTAATCAAATATTGATTATTTATAAATAGATTTAATGTTTAATTTATAATTAGTTTAATGTTTATTTGATATTTGGGTGAATCATCATGTTTCTTTGGAATCTATATAAGAACATATGCGTGTGTTTTTGAGTATTTGTGAATGTATGTGTATGTGTCTGCATATTAATTTTCTATATTTCAGCCAATTCTATTATACAAAAAACTAGTGTCCATCAGTAAGTAATTACTGATAACAATAATAAGGATTAAGAGTTATGACCCTTGATTCTGCCCTCGGGTACTGTTTCATGGGATTTTCGAATAAAGTCGTTAAACTGAATAGTGAATACGTATTGTCGCTCAGAAAGTGATTTACTTCCTGAGACGCCCGTGAACGAAATATTTAGATCCAAAAATGTGAAATTTTCAGAAAATTAGATTCAGTTTAAAAAAATACTGAATTTCTTTCACAGATTTTTGGTTCAAATATTATTATTATTTATTACTTATTTACAAGGTAATAATTTTGTTTTTTATGGACTTTGTTTGAAATTTTGCAAGATTAGATTTTTTCCTTCAAAGTTAATTTAGCCTGTTGAAAATTCATTCTTAAAGAAATTAAGGCTAGATAATTTCTGCTTTTAGAAAAAAAAGCGATCACACACACACTAAATTACAAAAAGAAGGATAAAGAGAGTATTACAGGCAAAAGAATCAAGAAAGCTTTGTTATTGACACTACTGCTAATACAATTGGCTGTTATTAAAATTACCTCCCTTAAGAATAAACTTTTTTATTCTTAAACTTACATTAAAGGAATTTTTATCGTTTAGTCATCGTTGAATAAGATAAGAATCTCCATTTTGTGTTCTTTTCAACAATTTAAATCCATTTGTACTTCTCATTCCCTCTTCACAACTGAAAGTTTTTTTTCACTCATCCTTCTTTGACCCCTTCATAACTTGATCCCATTTAATGTCAACCTATATCTAACCTCTGTTCCTTCCTGTTAGAATTTGGATTTGTGGATATTTTTCTCAGGCTAAAAACATCTATTACTTTTCCATTGATCATGTGACTTTTTTCCACCAATCGACAATACGTAAACAAATTTAAATAAAACCAGAATCTTTCTCTCAAAACATATTGACATATAAGAAGGTCAGCTCATAAGAGCAAAGTAAAGAAGGGACTGGCCACTTGGGTCAATTATAATAGGTTCCGGTTAACTTCCTAAGCTTTGTTTTATACTCATGGTAGCCCATCAATTATTAGATGACAAAAAGCAAACTTTTTAATAAAAAAAATAATATTTTTGAGGATAAAGTCAATTCTAAAGTTTTTTCATTTATAAAAGTGCACATTTAGTTTGACTCACAGAGAGTAATACACTGATGACCAAAAGATATACAGTGTAACCTGGATATAAGAGAGTTGTCGGGACCGGAGAAGAAGTCTCTTATATCCGGGTTTGGTCTATTATATATACATTAACACAGGCTCTAATTTGGGACCAGAGAAAATCTCTTATATCCGGGTTACACTGTACAATTTTATTTTCAGTGAGAAAAATATCTAGACTTCAAATCAAGTACCATATTTTATCATACACAATCTATCATTTTAAAAGTATTCTTTTTTACTCTTTTTAATGACTGAGACAATTTACAGCAAAGAAATGATGTAGATTGTTGGTCTACTGTGCAAGAGAATATAAAGAGTAAAAACTATTTCAATCATTATGCAATTTATAAAACAAATCTCCAAAAATTGCAAATATTGTTTGATGCATTTGTAAATTTTGAAAATGTTTCTTAAATATTTTTTTTACTGGAAATTGAAACATGTAAAGTCTTACTATATAACCATGATGATGATCATCTACATTTTTATTGCTTTTTCAGTATTATTTATAAAGAGTATATAAATCAAAATGTGACAGAAACAATAAACAAGATACTACTCTGAAGAATATGTAAAATACTTGATTTCATAACTTCAAATTATGTTCATACCAATACTTCTAATGATGAATCATGTTTTTCTCTTAACAACAAAGAAATAAAAGAAATGAAGAACTTAAAAACCAATGCAAAATTGTGACACATTTGACAACAGAGTCAGAAATTGATAATGAGATTATATTTGTTGTTAACTAAAGGGGAATTTTGATGATTTGGGATTGACCAAAATACATTAATTTGCAAAATATAGAGTTTTATGTGTTTAAGGTTATATAATCAAAGATTTTTTGACCAAAAGTTGTTGCTTAGTGATGATTAAGTAACCAAGATGTTAATTTTTAATAAATTATCACAAAGTTTTATCAGTGAGGACAGTTGCAGACCTCTCCTATTGCAACTACTGTGACCCTGTTTCATTGATATTGCATTCGACCAGAATCCAACAGTGATATTCTGCTCAATCAACCATCACTATATACTGTAAACCTCCCTCATTGCCACCACCAGGACCTACAACAAGTCCCTCCAATGCACCTTACCAGGCATTGCAGCTTCAATATCTCTGCATCGCATGACCACCAATCCATTAAATACCTCACAGATGACAATTTCATCCATAAAGAAGAGTGTACATCAAACCATGACTTCTCTATAAAGCAAAATCAGATACATGACTTCTGACTCATCACACTTGTACCCTTATATCAGCATGATCAAATTTGTAGCTTTGCTAACCACTCTACGCATCTCTTGCAGCCACCACTGTAACCTCGGCAACCAACCCACCAACACCCCACCTTATCAGGCCTTACCATGAATCAATCTTTACCACAAATCATGACCTTGATTAATCAACTTACCAACACGCCTCACCAGGTAGTTTGGCTTCAACACTTCGGCCTTGTCACATGACCACCAGACCATCAAACACCTCACTGGTGTCAATTTCAACCCTGAAAAAAAAGCATACATCAAACTCCATCAATGACACTACACACTTGGCTACACACATCCACTCCAGGCCTTTCTCTTGAAACCAACTGTGACCTCAGCCAACCAACCCAAGAAATTGGTCAATTCCCAGCTCTACCAACAACACCCTTACACCTAATTGCTTTCCTTATCAACCACATATTAATAATTTGTGCCACCTTTCAAACAAATATGTATATATTCTGAATTTTAACAAATACATGCTGTTGAAAATTTAATCCCTGTTTGTTTCTTCCTTTGCAACTATACACTCATTATAACATATATGTTATAGTCTGCTTCAATTAAATTTCTTTCTGATTCACTCTACATGTTGGCTGGATGTAAGCAACTGGCCAGCTGCTGGTAATTGTGTCAGCTCTCATCATCACTATTGTGACCTCAGTCAATCCACTGTCATAGTAACCAGACTATTCACTGACAGTACCAGGCTGACAGGCCAGCTGTTGACAATGGTGTCAGCTCTCATCATCACCATTATGACTGCCCCTCTTGTCATCACCACTGTCACCTTAGTCAATGCAATGTAGCAGCAATCAGATGCCTGATTTCACCCAATTCTTCACACCTAGAATGCAGCCGACAAGCCAGCTGTCATCAATAGGCCTCTCTTGATATCACCACTGTGATTTCAACAACACACTTACACCTAATCGCTTCCCTTACCAACAGTTACTAAAGAACCACATATTAACAATTTTGCCACCTTTTCACACAATTATGTATATATACTGAAAATTGATCAATACATACTATTGAAACTTTAATCCTTGTTTGTTCTTTCCTTTGCAACCATGTGCTTCTTATAATATATATATATATATATATATATATGGGATAATGATAAAATTTTATGTATCAAAACAATTTTGAAGGAAAGATGTATATCAAAGTGGAAAATGATTTCATGTGATGCATTTTGTCCTTTAGGACTTGATCAGACTAAGTTTTTGTTTATATTGATGTGATTGCACATTGTGATAATAGAAGATCTGTCAAAAATGGCAAAACATTGTAAGAACCTGGGTGCAAATTTACTGTGGATGACCTAGTGATTAAAGCACTTTCTAAACATTTTCATCTTAGTGAATTGTTTTCTTTTTTAATTAGAGTAGCATATTTTAAATCAAAATGGTGGTCAGTCTCATTATGGAGAGCAACTGATGCATTTAACATGTTGTTTTGTAAAATACCACTTTTGTGTTCTTATAATCTTTTATTTAAATTCCTTGAGGTTTCTACAATGTATTCCTTGTGGCAATTATTATAGGCATTAGATTCTTGGCAGATCTTCTGTTATCAAAATGTAGGATATTTAATAACATAAGTGATGGAAACAAAAGCAAAAAGAATCTAAATGAAATCAGCTAAATTATATGCCCAAGACATATATAAAAAAGATAATTAAATTTGCCAGCATCTCTTGCTCATGTGTATGCGTAGTTGCCCCACTGTAAACATAAACTTAGTCTGATGAACTCCAAGAGGACAAAATGTGTCACACAAAATCTTTTTCCATCTGTCATACATCTTTTCTCCAATATATATGTAAGTTCATCAATGTTTGTAGCCTAATGATTAAAACTGCATCTATTTTACACAAAAAGTTTATTTTGCAACATGGGCTTCTTCCTTGTCAATGCACTTAATCCAATGATGAATATTAATCACATATTAATCTAATATTAATATTAGATTCAATATCACCCTAACCCTACAGTGAACATTTTAGATACAAATCCTGCTAATATGATGGTCAGTTATAAAAATCTTTCAATATGATATATTTAAAAGCAGAAGCACAAACAATGTGAAAATTAATCAGGATTGCAAAATCACAACCAAAGAAAACTGAAGGAAAAATGATTAATGAGGATGATTTGTCCATTTGGAGTCAGTAAATAACACAAAGAATAGACGGAAGATTACATGGCAGGTAAAAGCCAAATTTAATAAAAAACTGAATTTGATTAAAGTGGTTTAAGAAACATAAATCATTGGAGACTGACCTGTGGAAGAAGACTATGTTCAAGAATAAAACTAAGATGGAGTGGCATTTTAATGAGACAGTTTGTCATAAGACTTCCAAAAATGTGAAATGATATGTTACATAATGTTACATAATGGAATCTATAATGTTTATGGAGAAGACCGTAATGCTTTGGAGATAAAAGCTGATGAAAATATATATATGAAAATTTATATTTTTAATTTCATGCATCCGTGTTATTTGTTTTTGATTTTGTCAACTGCACAGTATAGTAGGGTCAGCTGGGCACCATCTGAGAAAAAGAAAACCATGTCACAATTCACTCTGTCAGAAATTTGGGAACAGCATGAATCAAGAGGGTAACTACTGAAAGACCATATGTTGGCAACAGGACTCTACACCATGCCATACAAGGAGGAGAATCCAGTCATGGCTGTCAGACAATTTCTGCTACAAATTAGCTACAGAGGAAGCTTCTGATGAGCAAAGTCAAATTACTGTTTTTTTGCTAACCAGATGCTTCCTCTGTAGCTAAATGTTGTAGCACGTCAGGTTATATCCATGTAGGATACTAGCTCGATTCCTGTCGGAGAACATATTTTCTATGAAATTTCTCGAACATTCAGACTGGTAAATAGTGTTTATTATAAACAGAGCATTTACTTAAATATTTGTGTTTATAAAAATAGTGTATAAACAGAAAATATATTAAAATAATTGTCAAATTTAGTCCATTTCATCATTCATATATATATATATATATATATATATATATATATATATGTATATAAATAATGATGATTTTAACATCAGTTACAAAAATTTATAAAAAAAACATGATCAATAATATTCATAATTCTTAAAATTCCATTAATTGTTCTTCTACAAATAATATGACGTTCTTGATTAGATATTTAATTTTTGTGTTTGGTCCCAAATCTACTTTTTATCATTCATTTGACAAGACCTTATTACTTGACACAATTTCCTTGCAAAAAAAAAAAAAATGTCAGGCAAAGGATTGTGTTGATGGCCTGTTTAACAGGTTTGATGCCCAGCTACATTTAGGCTTGGTGAAAATATTGATAGAGTTTACACAAGCAGGTGCAGCAATGGTTTTGAAGCAAGAATGTGGTTATGTACAGAGGAACAGAGATGTCAATGTGCAGGAAAAGGTGTGGGCGAATTAATCTCTCTCTCTCTCTTTTACACACACACATTTCTAAATGAATTTGCTTACTGTGAATGGTGTTATTTGCTTATTTTGATAAAAGAGTGGATTTTTGGTTTGCTTTTTCATGTTTTCAGTTCTTTTTAAAATCAAATGAATAGGTAGCTTATGCCAGTATTACAAATCAATGTTGTTTTCTTTCCATTTTTTTCTGATTTCTACTTCATTATTGACTTGTTTGTCATTTTTTAAATATTTGTTGGCTGACTGCATTCAAGCAAGAAGTGAGAATTAATCGGAACAGTATGATATACATGAAGAAATAGATAGATAGATAGATAGATAGATAGATAGATAGATAGATAGATAGATGCACAAAAACATACTTACAGGGAAGTGGCATAGTTACTTTCATCTTTGTTATCACAAATTTTATTAAAGTTTATTTTGATTATTGTTTACAATTACTAAATTAATATGGAAAAATATTTTCTGAAATAAAGAATGATTTAAAATTGTTGTGATTTCTTCATCTTTAGCATAGATACACAAATATATACAAGCTGGTGCTGAAAACTTTTAATTCCATCCAGTTTCTCAAGATCTGAACAAACATCAGAATTTTTAAAAATCTCTTCTTTTCAGTGCCTCCTTGTACATGTATTTTATTTTTGTCTGAGCACCAAAGCTGAAGCCAACTCCAAAATTGAGTTTGTCATCAATGCATTGGCAAAGACAAAATATTGCTAATATCTCCTTTACTCATTAAGACATTTTAGACCACAACTTCAGAACAAGAATGGAAACTGATAGATTACAAAATATGCCACAGTAAATAGCTGAAGAGGGAAATAAGTGAAGTGGGATTCAATTTTGAGATAATAATGAAATAAATGAAAATGTTTCTACTTTTATGGAACATTAATTTGTCTCAAAAAAAGACTTTATTTGTAAAAAGATTTGATCAATGAAGAATGAAGATCTATGCAATTATTAAAAAAGTATCTATCTATCTATCTATCTATGTTTTCAAATGAATACCCTTTATTGTTGCCTTGTGCTAGACTAAATCAAACATTAGTCTCTAACTCAGTTTGACCTGAATCAATGTAATTTTTTCAGTGAAGACGATAGTGAAATTAGAATAAAAGTAAAAACCTGATTTAAGAAATCTAAGGAGCAACAAGCAGTAGAGCGTATGAAAGTTGTATTGCTTGAATCATTGAATATCCTTTTCAAGGGTTTTCTTTATAGCAATTCATTGAACCCTTTTCGGCTTTTTCTTTTCAGACATGTTTTACTAAAAATCTTCTGTAAGGTTTTACTTTGTTAACAAAACATTTCTGAATGCTAACGAATTATTTCTGTGTAAAAAAAAAACAAAACAAAAAATACAACAACAAAAAAAAACAAAAACAAAAAACGATGGAAATGAGAACGCAATAAAATTTAAATTATGCAATCAGCATAAGAAGGTCAAGCTAGAAGAGTCAAGCAAGACTCAAGAATAATGTTATTGTTAAAAACAGTTTGATTTGAAATTTGAATGAAAGACATTTAAAGCTTTACTTTTTTTTTTTAAAAACCGTAGTGTTGCAGTTAATCAATTTATAAGCAATTTTAATTACAGGACGAGTTTTCTTTAAAAAAATTTTTGATTTTATTATTGTTTCAAAAAATTTTATTATTTTTATTTCACTATTGCACCAGTAAATTTTTCAAGTCAGAGAGAAAAAAAGTTTAAAAATGAAGAAAAGCAGATAAAAAAGAAAATGAGGAACAACTCACTAAACTTTCGCTTTTTTGCCTGTTGTGTGTGTGTGGGGGGGGTGCGTGTGTTCAATCGCGTTTTCACTAGACTTGTTTTGTTTCATTACGTTGTTTTTGTTAATTATTCTAAAAATGACCCATCTTCATTTCTTCAAAATCCATGACTCTCTCTCTACTCTACTAAAAATCCAACATTCTTGATTTTTTCCCTCTGAACATCATCATATCCCATCAAAAGTAAAAAGTCCAGAATTTGTTTTTTCTTTAATCTTTCTTCTAACGAACGGATGAAAAATGCTATGTATGTATGAATATGTATAAGGGGGTGCTGAAAAGTTCTTGCTACAATCAAGAATTGATTCTCCTACCAAAAATGTTAAAAAAAAAAAATTCAGTTTGGTCATTTGGTCAGATTTTGGCAAGTGGATCGAACCAAGAGCTTTTCATCACTCTCCTCTCTATCTCTCTCTCTCTCATACACACACATACGTGCGTGCGCACATTCACACCCACACACGTTGGCACACACACGCACACGAGTACACATTATGTGTTTGTATACGCAAGAGCTATTTTCAGGTTCATTGTTTCGTTCATCAAAATAAAGAAAACTGAAACTGAAAAGAACTTCCATTTCTTCTTAAAAAATAAAAATAAAGGAAGAAACAAAAACCCAGCAGAAAATGCTAATCTCATAATGAATGCAAAGAGAGAAAGAAAATTTAAAGGACCCAAATTTTGGCGTTTTTTCTTTTCTCTCTTTTTTATTTTTTAAAGTGATGGGGCGGCACCTCGTAGTGGGCGGGGCTCAGTAATGGGCTGGACCAGGGTTTACTCAGCAATTATAATTGATTTAGCGTCTGGAAATGTAGGTACCATATTTGGGCATTTCAACCTTATTTGGGAGTGTCACTGATCGATTCCCAACGTGCGAAAACTATCAATGATTCTGTGTTATGCTGCTATAATCCACTTGAATGCACGTTTGATCAGACGACTGCACGCTTGGAATTATTACGCACTTGGAAATGACAGAGCCACACACATCTATCTCCAACCAAAAGGTTACCATTACTGGCCCTTAAAAAAATGGAGATTGGAGAAGATTAAGAACCAAACGAAAGGGTATTAAAACACGAAAACCAATAAACTAAACACAAAATTCAAAACTATGCTTTATTTTTTTCAGACTTGATCATCTTATCTTGGTTTTGAATCATCTTATCTTGGAGAAAAATAAAGAATAAAAATATATAATCATTAATGATTAAAAAAATACGAACAGGATTCTTCTTATTCAAATATTTTTTTAATGATTCTATTCTTTATTTTTCTCCTCCGAATCATTCGCTACGAAGAAATAAATTTTATTTTTCCTAAAATCAAGATAAGCTATCTGCGAAGTTGAAACATTTTTAAAAGATTGTGTTGCACCCGACTTAGTTAATTGCCGTGGCCCATTTGATAAAGTTGTCAAAGTTCATTTCACCCGATTTGGATTCGATCTGATATTTCTACATCTTGGTTAACAATAGGATAATAATAATAAAGAAAAGAGTGAATTTTTATTTGTTTTTATTTTATTTTGAGGTGAATGGTTGTGTATATTGGGTATTGACTGTTGTTACTGTGTGGGGTCATTAGACGCTTTCATAGGTTACTGGAAAAAGGTGTAGCACGGTAGTGATTCCTTGCTGATGAGGTTTGCTTTTTCGTTGTTATTCACACACTTCACAGTGTACGAAATCTCTTTGCTTCTAGTCATTAAGTGCTTTGTCAGATGAACAAAGCTTTCTACTCGGTTGCTAAAACAACTCTCTGCAACACACCCAAATAAAATGATGTTTATTGATTGGATCAATTTTTTAAACAAGAAATTAAAAATATTTTATAATAAAACCGAGTGAAACAGCATCCATTTCATGATTTCATTGTGATTTTTTAAGCAAATTCAAATTCAATTTTACAAGAAACAAAAAGTATTACTGAAACTAAAAAATATTCAAATGAATCAAAGAAAGAACATGATAATTTATTTTGATGTGAGTTCATTGTGACGACAATTTTCTTTTTAAATCTATCAAACAAAATCGAAGATATTCATTGATTTCAATTTTCATCATCTGTAGGTCACCGCGTCATGGTACTGAAAGAAGTGGAGGCGGAAGAAAAACAAAAACGATAAAAAAGGTTATTTTTGTTTTATTGTCTATTGATAAAGACACAACAACATCTTTCTTTTTAGTTGTAAAAAATTGTAAGACTGTAAGTAAGTAATCAAAGGAAAAAGAAAAATATAAGAAGAGAATAATTTGTGTTGCGTCATCGACAATAATCATTGAATTGAATGATTTAGGCGGCAATCACATCAGCAAAATCCCTGACGTGTGTCATTTCCACGTGAAAAGGCAATTTCTACACCCAACAACTACTTCTACTACTGTTGGCGACAAAACAGCCTTAATAAATTTAGAGAGAAAATAGATCGCTTGTGTTTTCTTGGTTTAAATCACTTTTCTTCAATTTGTGGAGTAACATTGTTCTTTATTTCATCGACATCAATGTAGCAAGGGAAGACCTTTTCTTTTTTATTGTGCTACGATTTCTACTTGAATTTGAGTGTTTTTTTTATGATTTTATTTTTTGTTTATTAAAAAAAACATTGAGCTAAAAAAAAAGACTTTTTTAGTTTGTTTTCTTTTTGTCAGATAATTTAATTTTGATTTCTGGTACCCTTTTTAGTTTTTTACCGATTGTTTTTCTTTGTGCATCAATGTTATTGTCAATCATGTTATCATTAAATGTTATGTTAGTTCGTTCGTTTCAGCTTCATTTCAACATTTGTGCTGTAAGTTGTTTGTATCTATCTTCTTTTTCGAACTCTAAGGTTTACCGTTTGCAGAAGGATTTTTTTTTTAGTAATATTCTGTTTATTTAATTACTGTTTAGTTTTAGTAACTAAATACAATTTAAACTAAACTTTAGTTTAAATTCATAGTTTAAGAAGAAAATTATTCGTTTAGATATTCTTGTCTAGCCAATACCTTTTCTTTTCCTGCTCAGGCGCATTTAAGTTTGTTCAACACCCACAGAGTTCGACTGGTTTATACTGCAACTATACTGAGTGGGCCTTAGACTTTCTGAGAGAGATAAAAAGAGAGTGCACATAACTTGGTGTGATTAACAGTATGAATAAGGCTGATAGACACAAACCCTCCATTGTGCTAGCACAACCATTGGTGACTTCTGAATAATTCTGTCTAGTCCATTTCACTCACAAGTCTTGAGTCAACCTGTGGTACCTCTCCAGGCTGATATATGTTTACATACATACATACATACATACATACATACATACATACAGAGAGTGTCGGGGAATTCAGAATAGGTTATAATATAAAGAAAAACAAATATATTCAACAGAAAAAGTCAGATTAGTTAAAAAGTAGTGTACACATATAAATTAAAAAAATAGAAACGTTTATTCAATAAAACTGACCTTAGCCTTGAAAATAACTGTATGTTCAATCTTGTTCATGTTGGCTATCATATTCAATATGTCAGCCTTCAGTGAGTCCTTGGTATACTGGGGTTACAGGTTTGATCTTTTTTTTTTTTTTGACAACACTCCAAATATAGTAGACCAGGAGATTCAAATCAGAAGACCTAAGAGGCCATGTGGTGGAGGTGACATGATTGTGAAAATTCTTGACCAACCACTTCTGGATTCTATTGACCATATGGGAAGTAGCAGAGTCCACTTTACGGCTACACTCTCATTGGAGGTAGTGGCATTGATTTTAATATCTTACATAGCCCTTGTTGCTTATGACTCCCAGAAATATCATGGATGATATGATAAAATCAACATGGATTCCTCTGAGTACTTAGTTGAGGTTATTTATTCTGCTGTTTACCTGGCCACTTTTAAGATGTTGGCTATCTTCAACTCATTGTGGTTGGGCTTAGTACCACAGGGATGATATGCCTTTTCATTTGATTTGTCAATGTGGAAACTATCATGTTAATATTAATGTTCTTGATATCCCTGGAAGAAATGAGGATGTTAAAATTTAGCCCATGCTGTTTAAGATTACATTATATTATCTTTCATTTGCAGCTGTTAACTAAAGATGAATTATCAAATACCAAGACTACACAGAGTGATATATATATATATATATATATATATATATATATATATATATATATATATATATATATATATATATATATATATGTGTGTGTCTGTGTGTGTAAATATATATTACTTTTCTTATGTATATAAGAGTGCTCTATTTTAAGTACTTTAAAAAGAGCTTTTTAATACACATAAAATGTCACATTTTTATTATTATTATTATTATTATTATTATTATATATATATATATATATATATATATATATATATATATATATAAGTGGACATTGAGGTGAACACAAAGTGGTTACATTTTGTTTCATGTTATCCAAGAAAATATTATTTATTCAAATTTTTATTAATTGATTGTTGAAAAATGAAATGCTCAAAAATATATCATTATAATTTCAAATTTTTCTTGTAGATGATATAGATCATTGTTTCTAATATATTTAGTAGCTTCTATACATTACCTGTAATTTCTATTGTAGTATATACTTATGGACTGTAAATGAATGAGATCTGATGTAATCATTCTCAGTGTACAATTATCAGGACAGTTTAACATGGCTAACAGCTATAAAACCATGCCAAAGCAATTTACAGTATCAGTGCAGTGCAGAGAAATATGAAGAAATATAAGAAATTTAAAGCAATAAAAATTCTTGAAGGATGTAGTGTTTTCTTGTTTGGTAACAACAATCCAATGTTTATTTTGAATAACATGCTTTTAGATTCAAGTACCTATCTCTGGTATTGGTATAGAATAAGCTAATGTCTCAGACACCAGGTGGATTTTCAACTAGAAGCCAAGTATTTCCCTTTTTAGTGAAAATGGCCAGCTATATTATTTTATATTTCAGAGTAAAAAAAAAAAAAATTAGGAATGATAAGATTGTGCCTTCCTTCATTAATACATTTGACAAGTATTATTCATGTTATACTATAGAACAGGCTGAACATGGAGTAATGTTGTTATATTTGGGTGGGAGTTACCCAGTCCTCACTTTCCAGTGAAAGCATCTCTGAATCCTTTTGGGTGACAAATTATTTTCCACCCTCCAACCTCTCTCTCACAGGTGGGATGTAGCAAGCCTCTCACTGCTCTGTTGCTACTTCCATGGAAAGCACTTGGACAAACTATGTTCTTTGGTTCCACCATACCACTTACATTGTAGGAAACTGCCTACATTCCATTGGTGATAAATCAGTTCCATTTGAACAGCTTCTTGCAAACCAATGGAACTGACTCCTAAGAGGATGTTTCCCTGATCACTACAATCTTAACTTATTCAAGTTTAGGGTTAACAACTATCTCCCCCCTCCTATCCACATAAACTGTCTCTTAATGTAACCCTCTACCATGAGTGGCTTCTGGGCCTTGTAGAGGCTGAACCTTATTGTAAAAAAAACATAACAACAAAAAAGAGAATCAATGTAGTGACATATTATTGAGCTTGTAAACATTGTTAACTGATGCTGATGAACTTTTTACTTTTCTTAATCTCTATATTGACATCATACTTTTAAGAATGTGTTAAAGAATCATTGTCAAAATTAAAGCTGAAAAAAACTATTCAAATTATTCACAAGTTGTCTGTTAAATGACAATTAGAGATTTGGCATTGGTTGTGATGAGACAACATGACACACAGCAATGCAAGAAATGTATATGGAAAAGGAAGAAGAAACATTGGCTGAAATGGTGTAATAAAAACAAAAAATAAGAAAATGTTTGTCCAAATAATATCATGAAATAAAGAAGAGAACATCTTTTAGTAATTATCATTTTCTATGTCTGCAATACTCTGTATTGGTTTTCAGAAAGGAACATTTCAATGGACTTCATGGAATGTCTTTATTACTTGCAGTTCACCCATGTCTTTGCCCTATAGAATTGATTTTTCCTTTTGCATTAGCATTGCAATATTAATTTGGTACATAGAATAAAACTTTCTTTTACTATAGAGAAGAAACTCTTGCATGAAGATTGAAAGTAAAACTTTCAATTTTCAAATGACACTCATGTTCAGTTCCACTTTTGAAACACAAGCTCCAATCTTTATTGCCAAGTTCTTTTTATATTCTGATTGAACTTTTTTTCACCATGTTTTCTTAACAGTTAAAAATTTAGGAAATGTATCTCCTAAATCAAATTTACCAGAAATCATTGCTAATAAATGAAAAATAAGACAAGAGACTAAAGATATAGACAGTAATTGATACAATATCTGGTATTGATGCAGAAAAGTATTTCTTTACTAGAGAAAAACAATTACTGCAAAATAAATTTGCCAGAAACACTTTAAAACAACAGTTCCTAACCATGCCTTTTCATGAAAGCTAAAAATAAAATATCTGAATAGATATGAATTTTTAGAATTAATCAGTTAAAACTTCATAAAACACAGTTCTTAGATATAGAATCATTTTCATTTTTCTTGTTTAAATTCCAAAATTACCTATCAAAATATTGAAATTGCATTCTCTCATGCTCTATATTTAGAATGATTGATTAAGAGCTAACTAAATTCCCCAGAAATTTGTATTGATATTTTAAATGATATTTAAATTGTTTTAAAGGTGCAGTTTCATATTAGGTCTCTAGTAATTGCGCAATTTCTGTTTGTACTTTTGAGATTCTTATGACACAATATCAACTTGATTTTCATCCTCCTCTAGATTGAATAAAAGTATTCAAATTCAAATGAATCATTGCATCATATAAATAACAACTGCATTCAAAATCAAACTTAAATTTTCATAATGTTAATGTGGACAAATTCTCAGGATGGCTGACTTCCTAAAATTTGATCAAATGATTAAACACCATAATTTTAGAGAGAATTTATTTTTGGATAAAATTTGCAACACACACTTGTAATTCTTTAGTGAATTGAAAATAATGCTTCATTATATTTTTGTTTCACTCTTTTGAAAAATTATAAGATATTTATCATCTACATCTATAATTCTCAAAATGTGTGTGGGTGTGTGTGATCGAATGTTGTTTATGCATTTAGTTTTCACCCAATTTTGAAGAATTTATTTGTTTGATAGATAATTCTTCAGTGCCAGTTTTGAGTGCAAAATAGTTAGTGACAATAGCTTGCCACTACTTCCTGTCTATTATAACTCTTAGCAATGTTTTACTATTTACTATCTGTTCTTGGATATATATCTTTCATAAAAACTTTAATAAAAAATAAATACTTTAAATTATTACAATAATATTATCTATATGTATAATTCTCAAAATGTGTGCGTGTGTGTGTGATCGGATGTTGTTAATGTGTTTCCACAGTTTTCATCTGATTTCAATTAAACTTTTTTGTTTTATAGATAATTCTTCAATGCCAGTTTTGAGTCCAAATTACATATTCCCCTTCTCTTGGCCCAACGGTCAATCTCTCTCAAGTGAGGTTAACTTTTCTGTTGCATAAAGCCTACTACTACAGTTTTAAGACATTGCTTTCATTGTTGTTTATAGCCATTCCCAGTTTAAATTTTTTTATTCTCCTGCAAGTTTTTGCATTCCATTCACCATAGTAATAAGTAAGCTTGTTTTTTATTACTCAACATTTATTTTTTCAACTTTTTCTAAAGTTGTTCGAGCTTAGTGATCGCTGTAGCTTTACAGTGTTAATTTCTGGTATTTGCCCACGCATTCCATTTGACAATTCATACTTTCCTAAGACATGCTACCAAAGAAAAAAACTTGCCTAGGTTGCAAAACCGCTACCACCAGGTCCGCCATGCGAATAAGAGATAACAAATTGTCTTTAGAATGTTTAGTTTGTCTGTCTTAAAATGCCTCTTGGAATGCTTCAATCAGAGCTACTGAGTCCGAAGATCAATGTAGTCATCAGCTTTTCCAGAAGAGCATACCAGAACGCTTCTGCACGCAAGGCTGAAACTGCTGACTTAATGGCTGAGGAGAAACACCTCTTCAACTGCTGCTGTGTTTGAGGCTGAAACAAGATTGAGAATACAGAAATGACCCTTTTCAGGGCCACCCCCATTCAAATTGTTACCCCCCATTTGGGGATGTGCCTTAGTTGCACCATTGTTGTTACTAATATTGATTTTCGGGTGGGTTGATTTTAAACTTAAACAGCTCCAATTAAATGGTAAACATTCCCAGCAATGAAAGACCCGGTTGAAGACAGGTTATACTGCTATTAAATAATATAATAATATAACATAAAATAATATAACATAATATAATAAGATATTTATAAGATATGTAACTATTAATATTTTTAGACTGTTTATCTCAGTGTGTACAAAGATATTCTGTGAATTTAAATGAAAAATATTTGTATAAATTTAAAATTGAGAATCTTTCCATGTGAATTTAGAATAACATCACATATTGGTATATTTACAGATTTTTCTAGTGGCTTTACTGATAGAACCACTGGTTAAATTGAAGCTGTATTTTGTTGTGAATAAACATTAATCTTCAACTAGCCAATCACAAATAGTTGACACCAGTTATCATATCATTACATACCTATGAGTTATTTATAGGTAAAGGGATCTGGCAAAAGTGGTTTTAAATCTATCTCATGCATATAAAGTTGAAATACTTATCTATGTCATTGTCTCTTTTCACACACACTCTGTTTTCTGTCTGTTTGTGCACTAAAAAATACAAATGTTATTATATGCATTTTTGATCAAACCAAATTCATGAATAATTATATTGGACATACCACTATCAAGAAGACTAACATTAGATTCCTCTAACCATAGCTCAATTAAGATACATTTAAATACACAAACTCTGTCCATAACACACAAACATAACAAACTCTGTCGAGAATATACTCATAGAACTATAACTCTATTAGTCTCATCCACATGTAAAATATGGCTAACAATAATGGAAGCATTAATAAGAAAAAAGAAAAAAACAACATTCAATAATATCAACTATGAATATGTCTACAATGTCCTGACTGTGTTTGGAAAATAAATAAACATTTCCATCACTATAGATACATATATATAAAAATCTACATATTCAGTTAAAAATTAAAAAAAAAAACATCCTTGATAATGGCTAATATAATAGACAAAAGTGCTTGGATATATAGAAACGAAGATATTGGAATGGAGTTTAGTATAGATAATTGTACAGTGGGAGAGATCAAAGAGGAAAATTGATACAATCAGTGGGTATTGAGTTACTTGATGAAAAGAAAATAAAATTGCTGGAGTATGGTGATATCTATAAATATCTATGAATAATATGCAACAAAAGCTGGAATGAAAGAAAAAGTAAGAAAAAATATTTCCTGAAGTTAAAGAAAATATTGGGATCCAGTTTGAATGCAGGAAACACTGTTTCTGCAATCAACTCATGAGTTTTGTCAATTGTCTGCTATGAGGTTAGAGTCACTGATTGGATCCAAGATGATCTGTGAAGCATAGATTGGAAAATGAGGAAAATGATGATCATGTACAGAAGCATGCACTCAGATAGACCTGAACAAACTTTATTTTAAGAAAAGAGAAAGTGGAAAGGGCTTGATTTGTGTTGAAGAAATAATACAGATTGAAGCAGGTAGTTTGTGTTGCTATAGTGAAAATAGTACAGAGGAACTATTACGTGAGCTAAAGATGGAAAGAGTAATTCTTGGAAAAGCAAAAACTGACTTTGTTATCAACAGCAAATAAACTTATCTTGGTTGGCTTTATCGTTACATTTTAGCCATTGCATTCTTAAAAAAAACAACAATGATGAGAATATTTGTTTGAATAACTCATTGAACAATGATAATGAGTCATTTAAGAAATATTTAAGATAATATTTAAATATATTTATTATATATGATATTATTATTATATATAATGTTTAATATATATAATATTATTATAATATATATATATATATATATATTATTATATATAATATATATATAATATTATTATATATAATATTTAAATATTTAAGATAATATTTAAAAGTCATATTTGGTGGAAAAGAAAATTGATTTAAATTTTGCGTTTGAAAAGAAATGTTTTTTTTATTTCAACTTTCTTGCAGGCCTAATTTTGATTCTTAAATTTGTTTTAGGTCAATAATAGCCAGGAATGTAGTGTCTGTGAGGTGATGTTCTATAAGATAACAGTTCATGGAATTAAGCAGGAATTTTAAGTTGATAAGGCTTCTCTTGAAATTGAGTTGTTTTAAGATTAGTTTAAAAAATTCTCAGACAGTTTTTGTTGAGCCCAAAAGATATGTCTAAAACTGGTCTCCATAGTATATTCAACTTGTATATTTAGAGATCATGTATAACATGTCCAGGAACCATAAAAAAGGAATAATTTATGCAGATTTTAGTTGAGTCCAGAAGCTGTTAGAAAAGAAACTTGAATTCAGTGACTGAACATTATCTTTACAAGAACTGTAACATTTATAATTTAGCAAGTAATGTTTGTGTCCGGAATCTTTTAGAAATAATCTTCAGATGTCAATGATCAATATTGATTTTGAATATTGATTTTGAATATTTGAAGGTTATGTGTTATTAATGAGAAAGTTTCTGGAAAATATTCTAAAATCTTTACCACTTCGTCTCATAAATTAAAATAAAATTCACAGTTTGACTTAATAGGAAATTTATTAAAATGTTATTTACAGAAATTTTAGCAATATTCAGGTGGATTATCAGTTTTTTGTCTCTTTGCATTTTATTTTTCATTCAATTCTTTATGAATTAGCAACATGTCATTTCAGTTGTTCTGGGGATGATGTGAATAGACATAATAAAGCAAGAGAAAGAGAGAGAGATAGAGTTAAAAGATTGCCTAAAGTTTATTCATCCATCAATGAAATTAAGTGCATTGACAAAGAAGGAGATTATGTTAAAAATATTTGTTGTGTAAAATAATTGATTTTTCATTATTTGGCTACAAACTCATTGATGTATATGTGTACACATGCATGCATATACATATATGTATATATATATATATATACATATATATATATGTATACATATACACACACATATATATTTATATATATATATATATATATATATATATATATATATATATATATATATATATATGCAAACAATATACACTTCTATGTATACAAATGATTAGTCATGCAAATGTATGTATAAAATTGTTTTCTAATGACAACTGAAGAAAAGCCAAAAATGGTAAGAAAAAAAAGACATTGAAGGGATTCTTCATATTATTTATTTATTGTCCAAGTATTAGAATTAGAAGCTTTGAAACTAAGGAATTGCTGATTGCTGATTTAGTGAAGTGCCAAAAACTTAGAAAAACCTCCCTGGTAACATGTAGCTTCTTCTATCACCTGAATAATCACAGCAACACAATGTGGCATGAAGTTTAGAAGGTGCTGGAGTCATTGTGTAGGTATATCTACACTAGCACATTCCAGGGCTTTCTATACCTGAGTTTTATTTTTTGGGGTGTGACCATAAGGAATTTAGTGAGGTCAACATGTTCCTACTTGCTGAATGGAGTTCTAATCTCATAATGCATGATGTGGTATTGTGTTGTTTGAATAAACCATTCTCACAAGAAAAGTGAGGTGTTTAGACAATTATCTTCTACAACGAACTGCATATGTCATATCTGTCAAGAGAGAGGGTCTTCAGACTAATGCTCCTTTCATCAGAACACACCCATGCCATTACAGAGTCATTGCTAGTTTGCATAACATCCTGTTGACAGTCTAGATTCACAGCTTCATACAATCTCTTCAGTACATGGATTTACCTGCCTGAAAGAGAGCAGGAAATATGACTCATTTGACCAAGCAACATGGTACCAGTCTTTGATGATGAAATGGTGATGTTCTCTGGTCCAGGTGAAGCACAGTAACTGATTTTGTGATATGAACTATAATACCTTTTATTAGTATTAATGAAAGTCCATGAAATAAAGTGTATTCTGTATAGTATGTTGACTAATGGGTTGAGTGGCACCAGTGTTGAACTGGGATATAATTTAATAAACTGTTTCTCTTTACTGGGTAGTTATCATCCTTGTCAATTAGTGACTGTCCTGTTCTTGCATTGCCTGTGGCCACCCAGTTTTCACATACCCCTGATTACAGAATTAACATATTCCTGGTTATACTTTTGCTATTGTTATCTGATTGATTGATTTGATTTTATCAAATCTTTGTGGGTTATTTAAAGCCAAAACATATTTTGGATTGTAGGTATATACCATACATATGGACAATAATGGGTATGTCCCAATTCCTATAAATACAGTAGTATATACTGTATGTTGTTTTCCACTTGGGATTCATTGTGGGAGTGATTCGGATTCACCTTAATTCACTACTAGCAGTTGATTACTTACTACACGCTGCTGGTAAATCTTGTATGTTGTTCTTGTTATAAATGTTATTGTTCTATTTTCAATCTTTGTTTTGGTTATTCTTATTCAGTAACCTTTTCCTAGGTTACAACAGTTTCAATCAGTGAGCTTTGTTATTCCAAACATTTTTTGAGTGATTTCTCATTTTTTGTGACAAGTTATTGCTTAATTATGAGTGAAATAATGAAAATACTTCATCTCTAAAATTTTCAGATGATTGAAAATATTGATTTGATACAATAAATTTGCTAAATAAATTTGTGACTTGTCAATAGAATACCTGATTGTTGATAAGATTGTTGCATATATATGAATTTTTTTAAAGAGCAGCTATAAGAAAAGCAAGTCTTCAGTTTTTGAAGATAGCAAAGATATACAAGAAAAACAAGACTCCTCACTAAAAGTAGATACTAAGTGCCAAATTATGGAGAGATTTATTCCAATTGAAGAGTGTTCATCATAAAATCATGTTGCCATTATTTGGTTGAATAGCTACAAAGATCTTGAAATTTTATGACTTCATGAACTGTGAGGGAAATAAATAATCAGCCTTAGTTATCTCAACACAACAAATATAACTTCCTTTGTACTCTTCAAACATAAAACTATTAGCTTACTTCTTTTTACAATAAATAAACCAATAAAAAGAGTAAAGATGAATTGTAAGATTTGAAAGTCTACATTAGAGTCAAAGAAAATGACTTCATTTCAAAAGATAACTCAATAATAAATTAACAAAATTAATGGGAAAATATTTAATTGAAATGAACAGAACATTTATAGATTTGAGAAAATTGTCTTTTGTGGAGAATTATCATTTATTATGAACAGACACTGTCTAATTAGAATAATTACCCTATAATTTGGCACTTAGTATCTACTTTTAGTGAGGAGCTTTGTTTTTTTTTATATATCTATGCTATCTTCAAAAACTTGCTTTTCTTACAGCTGCTCTTTAAAAAAATTTTAAACACTGATACATGCCTATTGTAAAGCAACAATTAGACGGCCAGTTTTACATGATTGCAAGTATGTATTGAGTTGAATCTTAACTGGCTGTATTTCTACTATTGTGACCCTGTCTGTCAAAATGAGATAAACTTAGTATGTATCTTTATCAAGATGCTGGTGAGATTAATTTTGAAGAAAATTTAAAAGAAACAGAGTTGGACAAACAACTTGAAGAAAATAAACCATCAACAGGTGGAGTGTCAGTGAGGAGTGGCCAAACTTTTTACTTATTTAATTTTTTTTCTTGTTTGATCTCACTGTTACTTATGAAAAAACTAAAGAAAATGTTTGACTTTTCAATAGAAATAAATCAAATATAAAGACTGATGAAATTTCAGACTCAATTTTTTTTTTAAACTTCCGAAAACATTTGTAAAATAAATATCCTTTAGCTATGGTCATTAAGAGATTAATGTTTTTTTTTCATATTTAAACACATTTTAAGAAAATAAGAAGTTTTGAGTCATTTTTTTATTCTTGTAAAAGGATTGCTTTTCTGAAATAATCAAGTGCAAAAATCAAGATAAAATACTGCAGTTGACATGGATATTAATTCTCACATATTACACATTTCTCAAAAGCTGAAGATAAAAATACTCCATTGAGAATATTCCACAGATTTTAGCTTATAAAAATTGTTAATGAAATAAATATTATAATAATGTATTATAATACATGTGCCTAAATACTGAGATTAGTTGTGAAACTTTTCTTTGGATTGTGTTAGGTTCCTTACATTATTTCATGAAACATTAAGAAAAGAATTCTCAAAAAGAAAAAGGCAATTTATTATCAACTATTCAATAAACAAACACCAGAAGATATGTCAGATATTTAAAAAAGATAAACAAATCATTAAATGAGTATTTATTGACTAACACATTCACCTAAAGAACTGACCAGTTGTAATGTGGTAAAATACTCATTCAAGCAAATTATTATATGAAAATTGTTTGATTGGGTCACTTTTTGCTATATTGCCCTTACTTAAACTTGATACTACTTATTCAAAATAAAAATGTTGAAACATGTTTCTTCACAAGGTGTCAGCCTGAGTTTTACATTTTTGACAAAAATAATCAATTCAAAGACACTTGAAAAAGAATTGAAATTTGCATGCTTAATGGTGTCATATCAGCTGGTAAAATTTTTTCAAAGTTTATGATCAAAAAATCTAAATGAAAATGAGTTTAAATTTGGCTTTACATTATAGTATTCTATAAATCAGGCAGTTGGGTAACTAATGTGTATATATACACAATTTTTAAAATATTGTAATAATTTTATGGCCCGAAAATTGTATGTGCTATTTTTCTCTGAAAAGGCTATTAACAAAGTGCTCAACTTACCTTGATAACTATTTTGTGTGTTATTGCTGTTAAACCCACTTTAAACTGATCTTGTTTCACATTCAACAGCGATGTGGGCACACTGTTAAATATCCCTTGATAGCTATCACCTGATATGCACAACCAGTTAGGAAAAATAATATTTTTTGATAATGCAAGATTAATAATTCAAGCAGTTCAAACAAATCAAAATGTGTTCAAAAGAACAGATTGTCTTTTTCATTTCATAAAAAAATATGACAGAATTACACAAATTAAATATTAGGGTATATCTGGAAAAGTAGGTATCCATGAAAATGGAGGGAAAGTTTTAAAGCTAAAACATACTACATTTTGATGGAAGTGGATTTATGAAAAAGTAACATTCTCAAAATAACCAAATTATGCATTGAAAATCGTTTTGGTTATATCAGTCACTTTGATGTGTGGCTTCCACATAAATGAAGAAAACCTGGAATTAAAATGTTCAATTCACTACTTAAATGTAAGAGAAATATTGTTTTTTAAAAATATTGTAATGGGTAATGAAAGATGCATCTTTTATAAGAATGCAGAACATAAATCATCAGGTAAGCAAAATTAACTATTAACTATCCTTAAAGCCAATCTTCCTCTCAGTAAGGTGTTGTTTTATATATGATGGAAGTGGAAAAGAATCTGTTACCATGAGCTCCTTTCAAAGAATCAGATTAATTTGGGTAAGAAGAAAAAAAAAATACATAAGTCTGTCAGAATAACATGTGATGTTAACTTGGTAGCCAGGCAAAATAATTAGAGCTTCATTTGGAAACTCTTTCTGATCTGCTGTATTCACCAGACATGATACTTTCAGATTAGTCTACAGAATTCTCCATTAAAAAAAAAATTAAAAACTCTGAAAAAGACTATGAACAGTGTTCTGAAAAAGATCAGTTCTGAGAAGATGGAATTATGAAGTTGCCTGAAATATGGTAGAAGTGAAACAAAATGGTAAATGTCATCTTATAAACAATAAAAGATTTGTCTTTTATTTTTACTTGCTAAGCTGAACAATTGTTTCCCCTATGCATATAAAAGGGATGCTCCATAATGCTTCATATTTATTTCCACAGAAACTACAAGAAGCACAATTACACTGTTGAAGAAAACAAGTTTTCAGTTATAAAACACTTTTCCACATAGATGAGCTGATTGAGGCACTCTTTATTTCACGGTTTGACAGCTTTGTAGAACTACTTGGAATGTCTCTTGTAACATATGTTATCGTCATCACAGCTGAAAGACATCACGTATAGCATAAATGTACTGTTTAATCTTCATAAACATTCAGCAAGCACTGATGAATGCTGATATTTTTTCTGTTGGGAGGAACTCAATGATATATAGTTTCTTTGTAAATACTTTCATGTCAGATGCTATTTTGCCAGACTGCTATTTGTATCAAAGTAAAAAAAATGACCCATTATTGGTGGGAAGGTCCAATATTCACTTCCATACCAACATCTGCTTGATATTGTGGCCAACATAATAAAATGCATTATATATATATATATATATATATATATATATATATATATATATATATGTGTGTGTGTGTGTGTGTGTGTGTGTAAGAGGGGGTAATCATAAAAGTACATTTTATAAAATCAACTAAAATAAAAATGTCAATCATTTTTAATTTCTACAATGCCTGAATTTGTAAATCAAAGTTCCTTTTTGTTTGATAAATAACAGATTTGTTGCAGGTTAAGATTTTCAAGAATCAAAATATTTTCCATTGACATAAAAAATGTCTTAATTCCTGAGCAAACAATCAGAAATACTGTAAAGATTAGAAATACAAATATCAACCAACACTTACTATAATAATTACTCAATTCACAAGTAATAACAAAAACAATCTTTTGGTTTTTAAATTAATTTATTAAAAATTTTTTTTATAACTTATGATTTAGTTTTCAATATATGCAGTGCATTGCTTTCGTAACAATCCTTGATGACGCCAGTAGTGATTGAATTGCATTAACACAGTAAATGTTGCAATCATCCAACCATAGAGGCATGTGTGATAGAAAAAGTTATCGGCACTTTAAGGTAACAGAACTTCTCTTCAGGAAGTGAAATAACATAAACTGTTCTCCATTTGAGTTAAATTTGGGGTTTCAATTTGTTTTACATGTATGAGAGAGAGAGAGAGAGTGTGTATTGTATATAAAAAAATAACAGGTTCTCTTTGTCTTCAGCAGATACCAATAAATAAGTTCGACAAAATAGAACCAAGGAATTTTCTTTAATTTCTCTAAATAATTTTACAATTTTCATTTCAGGGGGTAAAAGTCTTAATTCTGTTTGATGTAAATATTTGAAAAATCATTGTTTTGTTCAAATGGTGGTGGTGGGATCCACAGCCAAACTTGATAATGTGCCACAAAATCATTTTCTTTGTATATCCTGCAATGTGACACACTTAGGAAATTGATCAATATCCAAGAATCAGTTTCATCATTAATTTTCAAAGCCTCAAGATTAGAGCCATCTGGGGCGGGATGGCAGACAGCTAGCCGCCATGTAAGAAAACTACCCAACTCAATCATTTTTAGATTTTATTTTCAGAAACTAAATTAATAGTATATAATTTAATAATAGATCAGAGTTCTCCAAACTTGAATGTAATTGTTGTGAAGTTTAAATGATGAAAAGAAGTTTTACAAAGAAAACTTTTTCTGATAATAATAAAGCTTGAAACAAAAAGCACAAAACCAATGATTTCATTAAAAAGAACCAAATCAAGAGAATTTGAAAGCCAAAACCCATAACATTTACAGAGGAGGATGTTGTTGGTTAGAGAAAAACCACAGAAATAGGATATTGTACAATGTTAGAAGGAAGAAAATTGTTGTAGACTTTTGTCAATTTTTACCACAAAGTACTGGCAAATAATAATAATAATAATAATAAAACCCTTATCATCATTTAAGTCAATGAGTCATTATCTTTTCCAAGCATGAATACCAGAATGGATTTGTGGCCCTTTTGTAATGTAAATTAATCCACTTTGGTGGAACTCCATTATCTTCAGCTACATCCTCAATGCAGACTACTTTTCTAACAATTCCCAAGTAGCAAAGTCATCATTAACCCTTTTACTCATTAATCTTTATTTTCCTTCATTAAATATAGGAATATTTTACAGGACTGACTGTTACTTGAACCAAACTTGAAAAATTGATTTGCATGTTTATGTAATACCTTTTAGGTTTATATTATTTCATCTGACCAGGGTCCAAAATGAAAGGATGATTGTGTTGCATCAGTCTTTTAAGTGGGCAAAGTCTTGTCTTGAAAATCAGTATTTGAAGTTATTTCAGCACTGATCAATGGTGATGGTAGGAAATAAAGACTTACCTCAGCCATTATATAAGCTCGAGTTTTTGTTGGTTTCATTTTTCATATTTTTTTGATGAAATATACCTGGAGGTGATTATAATATAATAATTTTATAATATTATAATTTTCAAAATTAAAATAAAAAGGTATATTTTTGTTTAGAAAAACATGGTCAAAAGACAAGCAAAATCCCAGGGAGCAGTTTGAAATGTAAATCAGAGATGAAGTTAAAGAGTGACTGGATAGTAACGAGAAGTAGTAACAGTTTGGGAATTTCTTAAGAAATATACAAGTGGTTTTAGAATGTGTGTTTTGAAATTACCACCATCTATTAACAGTGCATGTGTAGAAACAATGGCTGTCTTTCTCAATGGGATCTAATGAATGAAGAAATTTATATATGGAAGTTTTCTCTATTACAGCAGTATACCAGATTTTATCATTGGCAAAAACTTCAGGATACTAAAAATTACATTTATATGATAAATTTATATGAATTTCATCTTATACCTAATTTTAATAAAAATATTTACAATAACTTATTTACTAGTATAATTTTATTATGGATTATATTGTAAATAAATATAATATAGTTATTGATATTCACTTTTTTTTTTATTTCAGACATGTGTTTATTTCAAATTTCCATGGATTGTAAAGAAAGATATAGTCTAAAAAAAAAAAAAAAAAGGAAAGATATTGTAAAGTTATAGAGTGCTGTAACTGTAATAGAAATTGTACAGTGATTGAAGAATCTTCAAAAACGAAATTGACACCATTGGCAAGATAAAAAAAAATTCCAAGGATAATAAACAAGAAAATTTGATTGACCTACAAAAAACTATTTGAGAAAGCTGGTGCCATGAATGTAAATAGAGAGAAAAGTTGCCAAATGTGACAGACTTTGGCTAAAGACATGAAGGTAATCAAACTGTCATCTTTAAGTAAACAAAAGAAAATGAAACATGTAATTTAGGTAAAAAAGTGAAAACTAATTTCTCAACAGTAATTTTTAATGATTAAAGTAGAGCTATATTGGATGGCCTGGTTGGGTGCTTCATGATTTTTAAAGACAACAGGAGAGAGGTGGAGCAATGTTTTTGGATAGTATTTTAGAGAGTAGACTTATAGGTACGTACAAAGTTGGTAATAACGTCAAGATAAATTTAGAGATTTCTTTGTAAGTTCTTGGACAAGATATTTTTGAGTGATATTGATCATAAGCAAAAAGTTATAATCTAAAGAGAATATTCAAACAAGGTGAATCACCATCACATTCTGCAAAGCTATTTCCCATCTTACAAAAAAATGTTTTGAAGATACCAAGTAAACAGAATGGGTCAAGCCTATCCAGATATTAATCTTATTGGGAATTTGTGGTCCATCATTAAGAGATGTATATGAAAACAGAAAACAATATCCTAGGAAAGAAGATTGCTGAGAAGAAAAAACCACAACAAACAACTAATTCAAGTAATATTATAGTCAAAATAATTGAATGGTTAACAAAAATGATTGAAAGACTGATAAAGGTTATAGAATGTCCAGGAGCCCATATTCACATGTAAAATAATTTATTCATGTATATGGAATATTGTATTAATCAAATGTTTCCATAGACTATAACGTTTGTTGTTTTATAAATATAAATTTATATAGCACAATAAAACCTGATAATCAATTATCAATATTTCTAATAAAAACTGATATTATAAACTGAAGCTCACATAATATAGTGCTCGAAGAATTATCAATACATTCTGAGAATTTTACCATCATTGGTTAGTTAATACCAATTTTATTGCATAATAAAATCTATGTAAATAAAAAAAAATAGTTTAAATGGAAGTGTATGTGCATATATACATATTGGATGTATTTGGGCAGCATTTTTTAATTCATTTAAGTTTGACTGTAGACTAATAAAAGTTAATATTTTTTAATGTAATAATTTTCCTATAGTTAAACAACAGGGTTTACAGGGAGAATTTGAAAATAAATTGTCCAATGTCTCCTGAGACATTATCAAATCTTAAACAAGGAATTTTTGTTGGTCATATACACACACATATATGATAAAAATATAGATTTAAGGTATGCTTCATTTATGAGAAAGTGGTATCAGGGATAGAGTATATGTAAATATAAAAGTGGACATTGAAGTCAACACTCAGCTTATGCTTAAATGCAATTGCCAGGCCTGATGATTGCCTTTAAGCATTAAAAAAACTCACTGAGTGTTGGCCCCATTGTCCACTTTATATATATATATATATATATTAGTAAAGCAAGATTGGCCACATACATTTGCCTAAAAATCCTGATTTTCAACATTTTTTTTTCTCATCAATCTTTTATTTGCTCAAAAGGCCTACTAATATAAAATAAATATTATTAGTCTTATCAATATTATTATTTTTGTTTTTTATTTTTCAAATTTCTTTTCCTACTATATCAATATCTATATATGAAAGCCATCTTATTTACTATAAAGATTTACTATCCATTAAAATTTTCTTACAATAATTCAAATTTTTGAAGTTAACAGTAAAAGTAAATATATGACTATAATATATAACTTCAAACCCATAAGTGCAATAGGCTTTATCAGTTTATTGAGTCCAAAATGATCAATATAACCAATGATCAATCTTCCAAAAAAAACTGCAAAATCTTTTAATAGCTTAAAATAATTATAAAACACAAGAATTTTTGTGTAATGTCCCCTAATCCTTATGAACTAAAAACAAACACTTGGATGTTGCAGCCACAACCTGGCAGTTAAACTTTAACCAAATTGTGATCAACTGAGTTATGTAATAGTTGCTGTTGGGTTTATTTCCTCTTCATGAAAATGATTTATATGATAGAAGAGGAATGATTTATTTTTCTAAAGGAATCTTAAGCAAACAAGTAATGTGTTGAATGAGAGATCAAAGGCCACTTAAAAATAATTTTGACCTAAATGCAGCAGAATAGCCTTATTATTGATGGAGTTGGAAAATGCAAAAGAAAATTATTTCTGAAAATTGTAGAATCACATATTTTGTAAGAGTTTTTCCTATTTCAATTACTTCTATCACTTGTATCAGTTTCTATGGAAAATTGTAACATCAGTTTGTTTATAGTAAATATTAATTCCATTATTTTCAAATATTACAAATAAAAGTATGAAGAATAATATAAATTATTTATGAATTCAATTTAAGGCAAACTTCATCAGTTTTTAATGAGATCAGAATTAGAAGTCTTAATTAATTTTTAATGATAACCTCAGAAACTGTAAATCCAGTCATTTAGAAAGAAGTGTAGATTGTGCTTAATTGTTAAATTGATCATATTTATGAAGTATGTACATTAAAGCTGGGAAGGCTGTTAGTACTGGGCCCATTAGAATAGGCAGGCTGTATAAATTTATGCGACCAGGGAACAAGAAATTCTTAACACATAGAGGTAGATGCCAGTTCTTCAGGCTCTGTGTGTTAAATTACAGGAGCAAATCTTACAGCTAAGTGACCCCTGACCTACCACCAGAGAAGTAGAACAAAAAACTGAGAATTCTTTCTCCAAAGATAAGATAATCAAAAATTTTTTTTAATAATTAAAAAACTTTTGAAGAACAGCCTCCAACAATCCTATTTCTGAAAATAATCAGTAAAAGGAGGAAAAGTTATCCTCACTTTGACATTCTGTTTAAAAATGAGTGTAAAAAAATTAGATATTTAACAAATAAAATAAAAAAACGTAATTTAAAAAAATATTTTTTTGTAAATGACTATCCTGATATGCCATTTAGTTTTTAATGTAGACTTAGAACTAAAATCATGTTCAAAATAAAAGAAAAAGACAAAAGCAAATCTTTTTGACACAAAACAGTGATGAGAATGAAAGCAAAAATTGCAGTGTGAAGTGAGGTGGTGGTGGAGAGCAGTTGAGAAAACAAAACCATTTCAACAAGTTATTCAATAATTGGCCAGTTAATCAATCAGCTCCTCACAACTAAGTGAGCAAGCAGAAATTGATGCCTATTATTGTTCCATCCACAGAAAAAAAGAATGACCACTGGGCAAATTGCTAAGTTATTTATTCAATAAAAAAAAGTAAGTAAACAGTGGAAAATACTTAAGAACTGTCTGCCTATTTCTAAAATATTTTAACTTTTTAGTTTACTTTTGAAATTCCAGATTTGTATCCACGTTTACAAAGTCAACAGTTAGTGAATGTTTGAAAACTGATTAATTCTGAAATTCTTGTGGACTGTGATTTTACCAGTTGAAAAACCAAAGAAATGTCCTTTTATTTATAATTCAACTGTCTTGATAAATGAGCCAGTAAAACTAGTTATTTTGAAAATACAACACCTTAGTTGTATGCGTTTATTTGGACAGGCAGAACAGGTCTTCTTGTGGCAGAGTAGACTGGAACAGCTCCCTCCAACCGACAACAAAAACCAGACCAACAAGTCCAGGAATTGAAATTTCTATTCATAAGATTCAAGATAAATAAAAAATGCTCTTCTTTATTTAAGCTCAAATTTATAAAGATTTTTATTCTTATTTCGTTAGCTTTCTCTTAAATAGAAACATCTCTACAATTTCTATTCATTGTTATATATGTTATAAATTTTTAAGAGCATCTTACTGTGAAAAATAGTTTAAGGAAAGCCCAGAAAACATTCTTTCTTCACCCAGGAAAGAAGAAAAAAGGTTGTGGATGTAAGCAAAGAGCCAGAAAAACCTGAACATCTCAAAGATTTAAGATGTTAACAGTTAAATGGTAATATTTTTCTTATTAAAAAAAGAAAAAGGGTAAAATTTAAAACAAAAAGTCATCAGAAGGTGACAATATTTTTCTACCAAAAGATGGAATTTCTTTTTATGTTGATTTTTTTTGTTTTAAATTGGAACTCATTTTTTTCACAAATTTCAAAAAATAAATAATTTTTTGTGGAAAAAGGCACACAATATAAGATATTTGAGGGTCAATAAATAAATAAATAAATTAATCAAAATCTGGAGAGAAAAAGAAACAAAAGAGAATAACAACAAATTGTGTGAGTGTGTGTGGATACTGAGTGAATTACAGGGATGTTTTTCTTTAACCAAAAAGGAGATACTGGACTGGTTTTTGATTATTGAGCATCTTCTTTTTTGAGGGTTGGTCACTGTTGACGATCGAACCTGTAGTAATCAATCATCACAGTAGCCGGATTGGTTAATTACCAGTGTTAGGGTCATTTGCGGGCCTTTTTCGGCAAACTGGGTTGTGTTAACTCTGAGATTGTTGCTGGATCCGTGGTAGAGTTTGTAGTAAACTGCAAAAGTTGGGACCCTGCTAAGGGAACAGGAATCGTAATGATTTGTTGGGCCCCGGCTGCGGTCTGTTCGGTTGAATTTCCGACCGAGATGGCCGGTTGTTGAAAGTTAAAGATAGAACCATCCGATAGGGTGGCTGTAGTCGGAGTGGCGTAAACCACACCTTGAGGGGTTTGATACATCACAATCCCGTGGGTTACTGCCCCAGATCCCCCTGTAGTCGTGGGCACTGACATGAAACTAACAGAGTTCTGGTTATTGTTGTTGTTGGTGGTGGTTGTGGAAGATGAGGATGAAGTGGCCGTTGAAGGAGTTACTACCTGAACAGTGTCCCCACTTACAGTTGTAGGGCTACTCAGGGAGCCATTGCTACTGTTAGTGGGCATACTGGGGATGGAGACTACCTGAGAGTTGGGTAAACGGTACATCGTCTGGGGTGTTGTTGCTGTCTGGGTCAACTGCTGGTTTCCTTGTTGAATGGGAATCGTAAACTGGGTACCAGGTTGGAGGATGGCAGTCAGACTAGGAGGGACTTGCATAGAGATGTTGGTCGCCGAATTGGGGTTGGCATTGTTTGGAGATGGGTTAGAAACGACAACACTCGGCTTTGATGAAGTGGTCACAGTGGTAGACGAAGAGACCGTAGAAGGCGCCAGAGAAGCCATCTGGGCCTGAGTGAGGGCTGCTGAGCTGACATATACAGATGATGAAGACGATGTACCTGTCGGATTGGCAATACTAGGTGCTTGGGACCGATTCAGTACTTGGTCCCCGGGCATTTGCGCCAGAATAGGTTTTATATCCGCTTTGCTTTCATCTTCAACGGAGTAAGTAAGTTCAGTTTCCTCGAAACCTGTGGGGTTCATCCGTTGTTGATGAGCAGGTCCATCTGCTGAGGAGTCTGGAGAGTTTAGACAAGTCTGAATGAGGGCTTTGCCGCTCTCACTAGTAATCATAGGTTGAAGTTTGCGTGTAGCGAACGTATAAACATGTCCTGTTTCGCTAGCTACTAACAGCATCACTTGGGTACCTGTCAGAGTGGACAGTTCATAAGCTTTCTTCATTATGCCAGTCTTTCGTTTGCTAAAAGTCGTATATCTGCGAAGCTTATTTTCGATAAATTCCATTTTAATTTTCACTCGTCCCTTCGTCTTTTTGCCGGGCTTCAAACCGTCAGGGGGTCTCTTAGCTTGTTGTGGGTGTCCACCCGAACCGGGTTGCTGTGGATGGACCTGACCAGACAACATCATCTCATCAGTCATATACTCACTTTCTGATTCCGAATCGGAATTTTCATCGGCCATTTCGTTGTTGGAATGTGTCGGGGCTATCGTTGTTGGCATCTTCATCCTGTTCGCGGTTGGCGCAAGGCTGATGATGGCGTCTCTGGAACCAGCCCCGCCCGGAGGGGTCGGCGTGCTAGACGATGGACTCTTCAGGGCTCCCTGATCCACTAGCAGCCCGCCGCCATTGTTTATGCCATCTGAATGGACGTACTGCGACACTGCTATCGTTTCACACTGACTCGATGTCTGCATTGTCAAAACCGTAAAGGAATAATTTACCAAATTAAAACAGCAGCAATCAGTCGGCACGCCATAACGGGAAGACTGGGTAAAAGCACTGCCAACTCAATTTCGTCTTGCGCGAGAATGAAAGAAATATAGTTCTTATGTAGAAATGATTTGAAGGCAACTTTTAAAATAGAAATCCATTAAACTGTGAAGCTTCAATAATTGTTTAACATTTGTGATGTCACTTTCAAGCGTAATCCGTTGTTTTGGATTGATCTTAGTGAATGAGTATCGAAGATGAGCGCGTATTAATCGTGAAAGGCTGGCCGTGTTGTATTACCCGTATCAAGTTTGGAAGTACGGGGTTCCCATATATGGATGGCACGGCCAAATATGGCGCAGCTGGAATGTCGAGTTGAGAGACCCGCCCCTGCCTTCCTTGCTATGGACGACTCGTTTATTACTACTACTATTTCTATTTAGCTCCTATTAGTATTATTATGACGATCCACACGCTTGTGGCTGTGCAAGAAATCTAGTTGGTGTTAGCTCTCTCGTTTCTACTGCTACTATTTTTCACAGCGGCAGCCAAAGCAACGATCAAAAATACAAAAAACTGAGAAACATAACCATCTACTCTAACGTTCCACTTTCATGTGACTACGGAGGCTTCGAAGTGCTATCGTCATCAACAGTTATATTCCCTTGATATTTTTTTTTACGCCTGGTTATGTATAGTATATATTGTTACGTTAATGTTAACTATCATTTTTTTCTTTAATACCTCCGTGTCTATTCACCATGCCACACGTTAAACATTGAAATAACAAAATCGGAATAATTTTTCTATGCTTGGAAATCAAAGATATTTTTTTCTTTTTATTAAAAAAATGTTTTAATGTTCATGCCTTCAGATTTATTTATTTCTTTTCAGGAAATTCATATTTGTCTGACTACAGTTTGTTTATCATTTTGCATAGAAAGTAAAATTGGAAATAATTACTGCAGATAAAAAAACAAAAACTTTTGGTCAGTACTTGATTTTATTTCAAGAAAATGTACTGTTATCAGTGATTAATTATTTACTACCAAAAAAAGTATATACGACTTTTTTTGTCCAGCAAAAAAGAGAAAAGATTTTTACCAGCATAATTCAACCTTTTACATTTCTGTCTATTTTTAGCAAACTGATTAAATAATTTCTAACACATTAGCAATTATTTTTAAAATGAAACTAATTTTTTAATGAACTTTTTTTAATTAGAAAATTAAAAATAAATTAAGAGAGAAGGAATAATAAAATCTGAACATTTTGTACTTAAAGTACAAAATGTTCAGATTTTATTTGTTTATGATTTACTGAGAAAAAAAATCAGATGAAATTAATTGCAAGCAACTTTTGAGATATTTTCACAACTTGATTTTTCAGTTGTTAACAAATCATTTCCAAACAAACACCTTTTAAATTGTACCAAAATATAAGTACATATAGAAAGTAAAAAAGGAGTGTTTAAAAAATAATTATAAAAAGAAAATCAGAGGTTAGTTAAAAAATGGCTTGATTAAAATTTGATGCGTAGAACTTTGTATAGGTGAGGCTCAGGTCTGATGTGGTAAATATCACTAAAATGAAGCCTTAGGGTTTATGAAAAAGATATGAGTGTTGAATTTCGTTTTTGAATTTATAAATGAAGAGGCTCAAGTCTTCTGGTCTCAAAACCTGCCAAACACATTTACAAAGAGGTATGGTTTAAAAGATGCATTCTGTGATTTTTTAATCATTGGGGAAAATAAATGATGAACTCAAAGTATCAATTTTCTCTTTCAACTGGGAGCTGATTCATGGCTATTTAAGAAATCTGGCTTGCCAGACTGACAAAAAAGACTTAGCTTTCACATGTGAAGGTGGCTAGCTGGCTGCTGGGAGGCAGAAAGCAGAAGGATATTAGCTTTTGCAGGTGAAAGTTGCTAGCAGCTGCTAGGGGAGCAAAAGGCTGAATAGTTTCAGGCTACTATAATGATGAAAAGAACAAAGAAACTAAAGAACAAAGAATAAGTAAAATCTGACTATGTCATCTCTGACAATGAACAAGAATCTGAAAGAAAAGGAAACAAAAGAAATTAAAAGCAGAAAAACTGGAAGAAGATTCATGAAATGAAAGGTATTAACCCTGATTTTCAGTTTTTATAAAAAAATGAGATCTGTTGGGTTAACCCCTCCTAATTTTCAAAACTGCTCCTAGAGGATACTCTCAAGACTATAAAAACTCTGCAATACTTTTCTCATTCTCTTCTTACCTTATCTGCTTATCTGTCAATATGTAACCTCTGGTGAAGAATGTGCTTCCCTTTGGGAAACACACGAACAATATATGTACACACATTCACTCACTATACATACTTAGGGCCCAAAACAGTTTTCACATTCATTTGATACACACATCTTTGTCTTCATCACTTGTATACCTTTGTTGTTAATACATTATCATTTGTTTGTACATATATATTGGTTCTTGTCATTTCTTTATGTGGACTCACATTCCAAGTCCGCCATATTTGCTGTGGGTATTTCAGGAGACAGTGTGTTATTTCTCAACTCAAACACCGATGAACCTAATACCTGCAATAAGTTGGGAAGTGTATATTACCGGCCTACAACAGATCTATCTCAAACTGAATTTCAGTTTAAAAACTGAACTATTGTTTAAATTACCCAGCAATGCTTGTGAATTTGCCATCCTTCTCAGAGATGTTTGACTGTTGAATGCATGAAAGTAAGTGAATATTTTTTTTAAAAATATAATAGTTTTTACCTTTTATGGGCCTAACATATTGTAATTTTTAGAACTTGTTATCTTGCCTAATTTTGTTCAGATTTGTAAATTTCTATTCTGTTTTATTGTGTTTTGTGCTATTTAATAAATGTAAATTTCTTTCCAAGTTCACATTGGAGTAGGAGTTGTTTTGTTTTTGTTTCTGCCTTTCACAATATTTAGGATAAGGTATGTTCTCTCTTCTCTTCGCCCAATAAAATTATATATATATATATATATATATATATATATTAGAGCTTTAAAAATGAACATTTTAAAAGTATATATAAATTATAAAAAATATATAAAACAAAGAGGGTGAAAAAGAGTAAGAGAAAAAATTACTCACCATAAATTGTTGGATTAAAAAATATATAACCACAAAAAAAGACCTAACCAGTTATTTCTCCTCTCTCTTCAGAGCCAGTTAAGGATAAAAACAAATGTTCAGTGATTAAAAAAAGGAAAGAAAAAAGAATTGCAACCAGAGAATCCAATTCATAGTTTGCTTTCTCTTCCCAACCTATGATGAAATCGATTCATAATTTTGTACTAGCCCTCTCCATCATGTTAGTTTAATGATTTATAATTAAAAATGTAAGTGTAATGCTAAATAGATTGGTAAAACTAATCAGAAGTTAGAGGTTAGGATTAATCAGCACCTACTAGCTAAAATCTGTTGAGGGTAGTATGAAAATTTATATATCTTTGTTAATACTTCTGGTTCTGCAATTGCAGAACACTTAATAAATAATTCTTCTTGTGGCTTGTCTTTCACTGGAGGTTTTTTCACAGTATTCAGTAGACCATATTCAGATTAGCATCATGAGTCCATTTATATTGTGTCTAAGCAGCCTTCCCTCCTGTAAGATGAAGAAATCACTGTTAGTACTAAATGTAATTTTTCTGTGATTTATAGTTCTATTTCTTTGTGCATATAGTTATATGCTTTATACTCAATTTGCTCTGAAGTGTGATGTGCAGTAACTTGTTTGACCTTTTTTGTTGTTTTTTATGTTGTGGCTGTAGGTATTAACACTACATGGTGACTGTCAGTTTTATGCTTCAATACAATCACACTAAGTTCTGAAGATTTCACTGAAACATGAAACTGTCACCATGCAGTGTTGATTTGTATGCCAACAGAGTCTGTATAAGTGATGATATTGAGCACTTTTCTGAAACATGGCAAATTTTAAAGATTCACTCTCTCTCACTATATATATATATATATATAGAGAGAGAGAGAGAAAGAGAAAGAGAATCTTTAAAACTTGCCATGTTTCAGAAAGAGTGCTCAATATATATATATATATATATATATATATATAAAGTTGTAGTCTCTGTTTGTTTGTTATCAAACTCCTCCTAGGGTTTTGGAGATAGACCCCCTTAACCAGATGTATTCTGAAATTACATTACCCAGGGTACTTGGATAAGTATATTTTATTTTGATCAAAGAGGAGGCTCTGGGGAGGAAAAAACCCATCACTTAAATTTTTTTTCCGTTTGATATAAATTAAATTTAAATTTAAACAAGGGAATGACTCCTAGAATACTTGGATAAGTATATTTCATTTTGACCAAAGGGATCCCGGTGGTGTTACAAACCCCCAACTGAAAAATTTTTTTCCCTTTGATTTTAATTAAATTTAAATTTGAACAAGGGAATGACTCATATCCAAAATATAGAAAAAGAAAGCCAGAAGATGGTGGTCTCATTCGCTAAATCCTCGAGTAATATTGAAATGCATCATTTTTCTCAACAAATTATAACAATGATTTAAAATCAATCATTTTCTTACAAAAAAATGTGTGACATGCATCAAGGGATAATAATAATTCATCTAGTGTGTGTGTATATATATATATATATATATATATATATATATATATATATATATATGTGTGTGTGTGTGTCTGTGTGTACATACATTTTACATTGAAATGTTTCCCATTGTGGTTGACAACTTAAAAACTAGCAGCCATAGAAAGAAAGTGCTTGTATTTCACAAATAAAACTGAACTCAATTTTCATTTTTAGACTTTTCATCACCATATTTACTCAGTTGTCTTAAGTGAGAGTTTTAAATGAATCATACAATTGTCTGCATTCTTAATACTAAGACAACACAAACAATTTGTGGACATTGAAGAATACCTATAAAAAGTAATTTCTAGCAGATTTATTGCATAGAAGTAAGGCATGAACTTCTGTATAAATTGAGAGCCATAAATCATAATATTAGGTTGGTGCAAAAATAATGACGTAATAATGTCGTTTTTTGACGTTTTAAAATACGTCAAAAAACGACATTATTACGTCATTATTTTTGCACCAACCTAATATTAAACTGCTCCAAATGATACATTTACTTTGGGCTTGAGTTTAGAAAATTACTCTGATGGATGTTTGATGAGGAAAATTACTGATATGGTATTGGCTATAAAACCTATTCTCTTAGTATTGGGCATATATTCCACATAATGAAGGATTTTAATTTTTGCCTAATCTTGGAGAAATTTTAATGAAATTATACAATTTTTTATTGGTTTATTTTAATATTAAAACTTACAAATGAATGCAGTTGATGATTTGAATATCCAAAAGGCCAAAAAAGTAAATTTTTTTCAGAAGTGAAACAATTATTTTATAAACTTTTGATATATTTGGCATCTGCTAGTGTTGAGAAACCATGGATCTGCACCCAAAAAGATTTATGCCCTCTCCAGAGCACAGGCCTGGAAAGAGTTTTAATGAGAAATCTGCAGTTGCCTGTGCAACACATCTCCCCTCTCCATGTCACCAATATTGTCCAAGGGAAAGGCAAAGGCCAACACAGTGTGGTATCTGCATTGTAACAGGAGTTGCCACAACAAAATTGAACATGACATCAGACTGCTTTAAGGAGTCTGATTCTGGATTTGAATTCTTCTGGTTTGGTTGCCAACAATGACTACAGAGCCCAGACTGCCCTACTATTTAACCATAGTTGGAGATTTTGAATTTAGATTTTTTCCTTCTCCTAGAATGGTTGCCCACAGTCTGTCCTGCACAAACTAGACAATACTTAGTACATAATACTCTTTTTTAAAAATATAAATTTTAATGCAAACTAGATAATACTTAGTATTATAATTCATCTTTTTTAAAAAGAGTAGTATGGATTTTCTCTTTGCTGAAAAGATACAAAAATTAATTTTGTTGTCTCAAGATGTGTCAAAGTCATTGTAGTAAAGAGAAAAATAAGGAAACTACATTTTGAAGAAATTTATTTTCATTTCAGTGAACATCAGAAAAGAACCAAATCAAAAGTTTCTCACAAATCTCAAGAACAGTGTTTGGGAATCTCATCCCACATATCACAGGATTGTAGAAAATAAATACTGGATTACAGGAAACAAAGAGTAAACTTAATTATTAATCTCTAAAGTTTGATTAATCTCCTCCACTATTCTCACTTGACTGTAGTTTGTTGATAAATGTCTGGGCCTCAGGGAAGAGATATTTTGCCAGATTTTGCATGTCTCTTAAGTTGGCTGCCTTTACTGGCAGTAGGCCTTGGTATAGTGACAGATATGAATGTGAAATTCTGGCAACCTGACTTTTAAGTCAGTAAAACTTAAGTCATAATTTTTGGCACAAGCATGTCATGCTTATGCATCTCAGGGAAAGTGAACTGTTTGTATTTTGTTACTGTAGATTTCTCTCTGTTGAGGAAGTTTTCAAAATAGCCTTTCAAAATCGTGTATATCCATTTGTGCTATTGACTTCATCTCAGTTTCATCCTAGGTAGCGTATATTTAAAAAGTTTCCCTTTGATCTTTTTCTTTCTAACCAAATACATGTTACCACCCGATGAAAATGTCCATTGATAACTAATGATGAACAATTGCAACAATGTATATGGTTCTGCCTCCTGCAGTCATCTGTGAAAACAAAGTTTGGTTTGGTTTGTTTTGTTTTACGGCATATCAACCTCAATGTGTTATTTAATGCCGAGAAGATTTTTATTGCTGGTAAATTTTTTTTCCAAAAATGTATTGCTGGTAATACTTTTTCTTCAAAAATGCATTTCTGGCAATATTTTTTTCCTTAAAAAATGTATTGCTGATAATACTTTTTCCTCAAAAAAAAAGTATTGCTTGTATTAAAACCTATTTTTATACTTTCATGGTGTTTTGTTTATCAAAAATGTATTGGTTTGGTTCATTTTGGTTTATTTTGGTTTATTTTGTTTTACAGCATATCTATCTCAATGGGTATTTAATGCCAACAAGATTTTTATACCTGCTAATATTTTTTTAAAAAATGTATTGCTGCTAATATGTTTTCCAAAAATGAATTGCTGGTAATAATATATTGTTGGTAATAATTTTATCATCAAAAATTCATTGCTGTAATAAACTTGTGCAAAAATGTATTGCTGGTACTAAAACCTATTTTTACACTTTCATAGTGTTTTGACCCTAGTTTGTGGGGCAAGGGGCAACTATTTGCCCATAACTGGGACCCTAACAGGTGCTACCACCCTGGGTCATGGTTGACCTGGGAATACCAGCAATTAAGAAATGGTTCCACGCTCCTCAAAACCTCCTGATCAAAGGCCTTGCTGTTGGATGTACTTTATTGTCTTACCCAGGACATGGATGTAGTTTATTGTCTTATCCAGGATGCCTCATTTGGGGGTGTGGGTCTCACTTCTCTGCAGAGGTGCAGTCAGTATATTCTGAAGCCCTAGTTGACAGGGCCAACAATTTTTGGAATAGACATGTTGATATGAGATGTGCAATATTCCATAACATTATGCTTTGCATGTATCTCAAGTGGTGTACATTTTACATTTTGCAGAATGAACACCAAGAGATGAAACAACCAGTATTAACTTGATTAGAATATATCTCCTGTTGGTAAACAAAGACATGGCACATTCTTTTGAACCAAAACATAAGCAATCTGTGTTTTCTTTTTTGCCAGTTCTAAATATTCTTTTATCTTTTCATAAAATTAGTTAGGAGAATAGCATTTGAATTAAATATTAAAAAATGTCATTATTTTGATGAGAGATCTGTATACAAAATTATGAGTGTTATTCTGATTGTCACTTATAAATTATTCTATTAATATATTTAAAAAAATGTGCAATAACTTGAACAAAATATATAACATTTGATTATATAATTTTCATATATCCTTTAAGACACCTGCCTTAATTTTATATTTTCAATCAACATCATATTTATTAATTGCCTGCATTTTTAGACCATTTGAAAAAATATTTTGTTTTTTATGTTGTAACTTCATTTGAGAGAAAGACAACATCTATTTTTCTGTTTGTTCAAATCAGCATAAAATTCCTGATGAACTTCCAAACAAAAAATAACTTGTCACTTGAATATATTTAATTTCTTTAACAAATATGATTGATTTTGTTAATATTAGCTCATCCCATAAATAATGTCTGAATTTAGAATCAGAAAAAATATTAAAAACTAATTAGAATTTATTTATTCACATAAGTTCCATCATTATCAATAAAGTCGTTCCAATGATTTTCCAGCTTCCGAATATTGTTTTACAGACGTTTTTGATTTAAAGGAAAACAATGTCAAGAGGATAGTTTCCACTTTTATTAATACTAGTAGCCATACCCAGCTGGTTGATCAGAAAAAGCATTAAATTAGAATGGAGCAAAAACAGCATCATATTTAGATGTAACAGAAACTTTCTTCTTCAATTACTTTAAATTATTTTCATTAAAAAATTTTTTGAATTAATGCAGTTACTGATATAACAGAAGTAGACTGTATTTATTCAATTGAAGTTAGCTGAGGACATGGAGGGGTAAACGCAACATGAAGACCCACTTTTATTTTGGAGTTTTTGAAATTTAATTTGCCAGTGTGCTATCAGGGATACAAAAGATGATACATTGTGAAGCAATTGTTATGTTTGATGAAAATTGGTTGAAAAGTCAACAAAAAACCAGTAAAAGAAGAAACCAGTAAAAATTGCCATTTTTCACTATTTACGCATGTTTTCACTCTATGGGTGGATTCAATTATCAAGTTAAATGACTGTTAACCAACTTATTGTTGGCTACAATTGAATGAAGTTTGTATTAGATTGCTTGAAAATTGAGGGAGTTTTTAGTTTAAAATTTGTGTTGAAATCAATTTTTCATTTTTCACAGTTTTTTGCTAAACACAGTGGTCTAGAAATAAAAATGAGATATTGTTGAGCATGTCATGATGTAAGTAATCTACATACTGAGTTTGAACAAAATCAGAGGAAAACGTTGAACTTATCTATTTTTGATCAAATTTATCGATTATTGATTTTTTAAAAATTATTGATTTTTTTATGCTAAGAACCTAATCTCTTACATTGTACAATGTATGTGCCAAGTTCGCTCAAAATCGGTTGGATAGATCTTGAGTTAAAAGGTATCACACAGACACCCTCTGTTATATACATATAGATGTTTTAAGAACAAATCCATCAAAATGGTTCTGTAAACATTGGAAAAGGTAGTAATCAGATATTGCAATATCTGGAGTATATTTGGAATTTTTTTCTAAACTGAGGGTTTCAATCTTTTCAAATGTAATCTTTGCTGTTTAAGGCCATGCAATATCATAATGAGACCATTGCAATTGATCAAAATGAGACTTTTCCTTTTGAAGGAGTGTTTTAATTTTCTTATTACTGATAATACATGTATATTGTAATTATAATATTGACTGGTAGCAACACAATGTGAATCACATCAACACTTACAAAATTTTTCCTTTTAATAGAGGTCAATTTTTGGTGGCACTTAAGACTGTTTGCTTCCACAAAACCATTGTCTACATTGCTGTATATTTTTGTAAAATATTCATTTTTCATCACTAGTCATTAATCTCTCCTCCAAAAGGCAAGATGCAGTCACAAAAGTGTGGAGAAGTTCAGTTTCTGTCAAAATATGGGAACCCATTTTTCAAGTTAAGCACTTGTTATGCTTCAAACTAGATCTCTTTCTCTGATCCACTCTAGATCAAAACCTGTTGGCCAGATGTTAAAAAAAGACACTCTCTGTGTAGGAACTCTGAGCATCACATCTGGCTGACAAAACAAATCCTCTCCTCCCCAAAACATAAAATGCAATAAAAATAGAGTCAATAAAAAATGTTGCCATTAAAGCAAAAAGTATGACAAAAAATGCTGAATCACGATACACACCATCTGCTTTTAAGAATGCTGCTTGAAACAATGTCAGCAAGTTGACAATGTCACCACTAGTGACTTCAGTTGACTGATCTGGCACATGCATTGATTGCAGGCCCTATCAACTCTCCTCATCATTCAGGTTGTTTCCCTCATCTACAAAGAGACATTCTGCCTTGATCCTTGTCAATATCACCACCAGTGGCCTCAGTCAACTGACCAGGCATATGCATCAATTCCAGGCCTTATTGACTCTTCCCATCCTCTAAGTTGCTTCCATTGCCTACAAATAGACATTTTGCCATGATCCTTTATATCAGCAATACAAAGAATTATATTTTAACAATTCTTGAATTTACTTTTTGCCTCACTAGCAGTACTTGTTTTGTTTGTTTTCTTGTGCTACATATGTGTTTATAAATTTGATGTAAATGTGTGTTTCCAATTTGATGCAAGTGATAGGGAATTGTTGAATGGTCTGAATTCAGTTTTCAAGCTAATTCTTCAACTGCAACCAGCACTGTTTCTGTCTGAGGTCAGACAAATTTGGTCATTGTTAAAAAGCAATAGGATGACATAAACTAAAGTCACCTTTTTTAAACTTTTAAACTTAATCATCTTCAGCAATTTCTTTTGTTTAAAGAAGATATCCCTTGAACACCATGAATATTTGAGATTATTTCTGAAGCATTATTATCTCTTCTAAACTCACAGAAATTACATATTTTATGTGTTTTTTTTACACATGTTCATGTTTAGGAAGTTTGAGTTAATAAATGAGTTGAATAGTAATGTAATGACATATTAAATTGTACAAATATACACTAACATGATCAGATTTTGGATATAATTTATGACCAGATATTTTGTTAACTATCCATAGAGTGTGAAAATGTTATGAGTAAACAAAAATATTAACAAAGTTAATTACCCTTTTGGTTAAACAAATTGTCAATAGGTATGTTTTTAAGAGTTATTTTCATATGATTTACTTTTAATAAGGATTTTTGTGTTATTGTTAAAATAATTTTTGTGTAAACTTTTGCCAAAGAGGAATTTCTGAATTTGTAATTTGTTATTCTTAAATAATTCATTATTTCAATCAATCAGTGATCAATATATATATATATATATATATATAGAGAGAGAGAGAGAGAGAGAGACACACAGTTATGCATGTGATTATTTTATGGAGTAAATAAGACACCACTGGTAACACAAATGAACTAGACAAGACACCTTAAATAAAGTACTCAAAGTGAGTTAGGGAAGTTTGTTGGAGTCAGTTGAGAATTTCTAGGGATGTTATGGGGAGTAGCCAAAGCGAGACATAATATTATAACTGCTAGGACTGAGTTATAACAGTGGTGACATAGGATTAAAACTCATATGGAGTAGGAAAAAGTACTTTTTGCTTCAGTGCACATGATAACAGTGACGACGAGAAATTAGAACCACGTTCCTTTAATTTCTTTCTTTGGTGTGTATAAAAAAGAAAAAAATATAAAATTGCAATTATAAAATCAAATATAAATCATTGACAAAAATGTTCATCAACCAGATCTGTCGAGAGCAAATGCAATTAAGAATATGCCTCCTGCAACATATGTTACTAGATTAGAAGCATTTCTAGGGCAAGCAAACTATTATCAAATCTATGTACATATATATGCAGAATTTGAGAGCTCCACTGAATAATTTGCTTATAAAAAGTGTAAAATGGAACTGGACTGATAAGTGACAGAAGGCATTTGAAGAAATCAAGAAAATACTAATGCCAGACTTATCATTAGTGCACTATGATCCAAAAGCAGAAATCGTATTGGTCTGGTATATGAATGGTAATTCTACAGAAACATGAAAGCCATTGCCCATGCTTCGCGTTCACTATTTCTTCTTTTATGTTCCATGTCCCTTCAGGACATAGGCAAACATAACTGTCCACCTACTCCTGTCCCTTGTGGCTCTCATTAAGTTTTGTCTTTTAGTTATTTCTACCAGACCCTGTTCTACCATCCACTTAATTAAGCCTGTTAAGTATGTCATGCATTGCTGTTCCCTGTTCCTCTTTCCTTCTACCTGCCCGGTGAGTATCAGATTTTCCAAGTCCTTCTTTCTCATTACAAGTCCCAAAAACATCAGCTGCCTTCAGTTTCCTCTTTTTCTCCCCAAAATCTCATCGTTGCTCACGTGTTCAGTCCATGAAATCCTTGGCATCCTTCTGTAGAACCACATCTTTTTTGCTTCTAGACTCTCCTTCATCCTTGAGGAGACCCCCCAACATTCCCTGCTGTAAATGAGGAGAGATATCATTACTCTTTTCTTTGTTGCCAAAGAAACCCTCCTGTCTCGTAATACTTTGCCTAGCTTTTGGAATGCATCTTTGACCATCCTAATGCGTCTTCGGATCTCAGTGTCGCACTTTCCGTCCGTTGTCAGAACACTTCCCAGATATTTAAATTTCTGCACATGCTTGATTATAGTGTCCCCTACCTGTAAATTTAATTTTGGGCTCATATTTTTGCTGATGATCATGCATTCTGTTTTCTTATATATGCTTAGCCCCTTCTTCTCGCCCTCCTTCCCTGTAGGTTATTTTTTAGTTTCTTTTCTGTGTCTGCTATCAGCACTATATCAACTGTGTATTTTATGTTGTTAAGATTGTGGCCGCCAGTGATGAAATCTGGTAAGATTTCTAGTTCTCTCAAAATTGCCTCACTGTATAGGTTGAATAGGTCTTGCCTCATGCCCCTTTCCATTTTTGTATATCTGCTGAACTCATTTTTTATCTTTATGCAGGCGGTTTGCTGCCAGTAAAGGCTTTTGATTATTTTAATGTCTTTCCCGAATATGTCAAGGTTGCTGAGCAGCTCTAACAAATCTTTGTGGTGTACATTGTCGAATGGCTTTGCATAGACTATAAAACACAGGTGCACGTTCTTCTGTATTTGTATTGCTCTTTCTGATAATATTCTGAGCATTCCTTGTCCCGGTGTCTTTAACGAACACGCACTGTTCTTATCCTATCACTGGCCTGATTCTGCAGCTTCTACTTCGGTTTTTAGAATTTCAGGCCTGCCGGTAATTCTGTGTATTGGCAGTTGTTCTCTTTTGTCGTGGAAGAGTTCTCCAATATATTCGTTCCAGCGCTGAAATTTTTTTTCTGATATGAGCGTTCCATTCTTGGATTTTATGCAGTCCTGTTAGTTCCCTTATTTGTTTATGCATATTTCCTTTGTCTGCTGTACTCAATCTCTCTATTTCTGCCCATATTTCCTTTAGCCACTCATATTTTTAGCCTGCCTGCATTTGGTCCTTATTTCGTTGAGTAGTTTTCTGTATTTCATTCTGTATCTTGGCGAAATTTTATCTCCTTTGCATCAAGTCGAGAATCTCATCTGTGATCCATTCGTTTTTTCTTCTTCGTCCATTCTCCTTTGGGATGATATCGTTTTCAGTTTGCTGATGTCACTAAAGCTTCTCTTAGTATGTCACATTTCGCGTTTCCATTTCCATTTTGTCCCTCGTATCTTCTTTTCACATTGTCCATATATTTTTCCTTCAGGCTTGGGTCGCTCAGGAGTTTGTGCATTTCATTTTGGGTGCTGCGTTTGGCTTCTTCAGTTTCCGTAGTTTCACTCTTAGTCTGTATACAACAGTCCACAGTCGATACATGGGTAGGTTTTGCAGTGAACCATTGCATTCCCGAATCTTTTTTGATAGTTGTATAGTCAATTTGGTTTTAGTTTCTCCTCCTGGGCTTCTCTATGTCCATAATTGTTTCAGATATTTTTGGAACCATGTGTTGGCTATTACCTGGTCATTGGTCGTGCACCATTGGACCCATTTTTAACTGCGTTTGTTGCGGGTTCCTAGTCCGAATCTGCCAGCTATCTCCTCTGCCTACTTTGGCATTCAGGTCTCCTATGATAATTATGACTTTTGTGATTTGCAATGAGCCTTGGTATTGTCTAGCATGGAGTAGTAAGATTCGATTTTTTCTTCCTTACTTTGTGTTCTCGGTGCATACACTATTATGGAAACTATGTTGAAAGGTTTTCCTTTCAGTCTGACTACCAGAATTCTTTCGGATAATTGACTTTATCCCAGAAACGTTTCTTGAATTCTTGATCTAGTATCAATCCTACTCCTTTATCGTTTTTCTCTTCGCCCGCATATATAATACCGTGTCACTGACAAAATTTCCGTTTTCTGGCCACCTAGTTTCACATACACCTTAGTTGTTGATATTTAGAATATACATCTTCTGTTTTACATTTTCCAACTGGTCGCAGTTGTTCAACGTCCTAACGTTCCATGTCCCGAGATTTATTTTTTGTTTGATGCGAGCAGTCGCTGGCTGACGGTCCGGTGACACCTGTCGCTCATGTCGGTCCTTTCTGGGCGAGAGATAGGTTCCAAGGAATTACATCCCCTTTACGCCGTTTATGTTAGAAGTTGCTGGATGACGTCAGATGACACCTGTTGCGCAAGTCGGTCCTTAACGGGCGAGAGGTTAATTCGCGACTGACTTTTCGAACTGTCTGCCTGCAAAGAGGAACCCAGACGAGGCTATGCCGAAGAGCAGTCTCGTTTGGGAAGGTAGACAAAACTGACCCCGTGTATGCGGGATCTATGAGGAATTTTTGCCCGAGCCTACGGGCTCTGAGTTGCCCCATATAAAAATCGGCCTTGTGCCACATGCTGCCTTGTGGGGAAGTTGGTAAATACCAGTCCGTTGGAGTCAGGCAGTTCGCTGCCAGGTTCGCGGCTGACTTGTCGAACTTTCTGCTCGAAGGCAGACAGGAACCCAGACGAGGCTATGCCTTGTGTTGAAATCAATGTTCAACATATTTAAACACGAAAAGGCATTCTTTTTTATGTCTACATATGATTTAATTTCTCTTGTTTAGGGTTATTTAAATTTTTTTAAATAGTTAATTTTTCTACAAGGTAAAGTTGATCACTTTAGTATTTGTTATTGAGGTAATTTTTAGTTCATGATCTTCGAATAATCTTATCAATTCTTTTCTTCATTAGTCTATGTTTCTTGTTTTTGTAAAATTACACCTGTGATGTCCCCCGGTGTCGCTGCGCCTAATGTGATGTCTGCCTGGCCGCGCCCGCTGTGCTGTCCTGGTTGCGGCGCCAATTGTGACGTCACCCTGTCTGTCTCCGTCCTATCCTGTCCTGTGACGACCAATGTGACTTGGTATTGGTCGCGGCACCAAATGTGACGTTCTAACCTTTTGCTGATTTGGATGGGAATCTGGTTAGATTCGGTATCAGCCTTGTCGTTCCCAGCTCGCCTCCAACGTCTGGTTACCGAAGTAACTGTTTTGATTTCTAGTCTAACCTACCCACGTTGTGATTTGATCTTAGGTAGACGAAATCAATCAGTCGCCGGGTCGTAATGCAAGTCGAGTTCGAACAAGGGTAATACCACACAAGTATATGTAAAAGAAAATAAAGTAATAACTCGAAAAGTTCAAATGTATTAAAAAAAGGATAACAATATTTTATATCTGGTTGCTGAATACAGGACTGCGTCTTTCCACCAACCCGCTAATATGGATTCGTGACACTTTGTGTTTGTTAGGCGAGTCTTAACATCTAAATTTGTTCTTTTAAGAAACTGGTTTTGATGTATCTTCAGGCGATATTCGTAAAACTTGTTTTGGTGGTGTGAGTTTAAGTCGTTCTTCAAAAATAAATTGTTCTTGGTTAGAAGTTGAGGTCGAGAATTGCGTGAAATCTTTGTCAACTTTCTGCGAGGCTATTAACTCTGTAACTGTCTCTGCCAATTGCCAACTCCAACTGCTACTGCCGTCCACTCGTTGCGACTCTGCTTATATGGACGCCGACCCAAGCCGGGGTGGGCTTGTCGGGGTTTGAGGTTCCTTGATAATTCTAAATCTGCACTAAGAATTTTCTTTGTTTTCGGTCAGGAAAATTTATTAATTTCCATTTTTGGAGGTCCTTCCAGATTCTTCCTTTTTCATATGGGTATCTCACCCAATCCGTTCATGGGGCGTCAACAGGTTTCCCCTCTCTCTCACAGTGGCATCTCATACCGATCCCTTCAGGGGGGTTTCAACAGGCCTCCTCTCCTACTTCACATGATCACCTTCACCTAACGCTCACGCCAGCATTCAGCCAATGGGCGCCCAGCAGTGTGGGTGCGGACGGACTAGCCTTGGTTTAAAAAATCTTGCTCAAAGAAAAAAAAAAATTATCTCCTTTTTTTTTCTTTTTCTTTTCTTTCGTAGTGTGGTCCCTTAATCGCAATTCTTATCCTAAATGTCACCTGGAATTCATCACCCGGGACCCGAATAAGTGGGTGGTCATCCGATGAGATCGCATTCTGGCGTTAATTATTCGTTCTGATAAAATAGTTTTCTTATCATAGCCAGCTCCTGGCACAAAACAGATGCCTTTTTCAAAGATCACCGTAGATAGCTAATGGGTCAATCTTTTCTTTCTTTGTAACTTGGGTGGTTAAATGGACATTTTCGTTTTTCGCGACCCAATTAATTTTTATCTCCCAGTTTCTGTTTCGTAGGCCACTCGGCCAACCTGAAATTTTCATTATCGTTGTCATAAATCAAATTAAGTCCAGTGTCTTACTTTCCTCGACAATAAAAATAAAACCCTTACCACTTTCCTTTGTTTGAAAAATAAAATAACACCGCTTAGTGTCCTTTTCGTGATGGCTTCTTATCACCTAAATTTAATTCTCGCCTTTTCTTTTTTTTCTTCTTTCTTTCCAGCAACCCTAAATGATGTCACACACCATCATCTCTATAAAGTCATGTATTATTAATTGATTGATGTTATATTCACCATCTCGACTCCAGAGTTTCGTGGATAGACTCATTGTGTATGGGTTTCTGTACGTATGCGTTTGTGTGCATGCTCGTGTGATCACCTATCACAAACCTCTCACTTACGCCTTGCACATGGATACAGACAAATATACACCCAGAGATACCCGACAACTGGATTATATATCCCAATTTACTTTGGATATTCATTACATTAATGGTTCAGTCAATATCGAGGCAGGTACTCTTTCCCGCTCCATAATACAATCTTTAGATTCTAAAACCCTTACTCGGCGTTGTGGTTATTTAAAAAAAATGTGTTGGTTAGAATTGAAATATTTCTTGGAAGAAATAATCTAGGAACGTCGGCAATTCACGAGTTTGTGGTTTGTAGATGATTGGTTTTGTATGTTTACATTAGGAAATATTTTATGGCGATAGGTTAGTAATAATTTTTATATTGTTCTTCGTCGATGCTTACCATTTTGTTGGTGTCTGCAATAATTTTTAGATTATTCTTCGTCGGTGGTCATGATTTTTTGTGTGGGTCAGTCTACTCGGAATTTGAGTTGAAAAATAAAATCCGAGTGTCGTGTCCACAAATACAACACAAAATTATAAACAAGACGAAGAACTAATCTACGCAGAAAAGGGAGCAGACCAAGTTAAATATGACAGTAACACTTATACAGTCAGATACATGTATTTACATATTAAAAATTTATGTTCTTTGTTGTGGCAATGAAGAGACCAATAGTTCAAAATGGTTTATTGCAATTGAATTTGCAAAATTTCAAAGTGTTGTCGTCACAAGTGAGGAAGTCAGGTGGAATGGTACGCCGATATGTGTGTGCGTTTGTGTGTGTGAAGCCCACGCTAATGAAACGTGTGTGCCTGCTGACTGATTGCGTGCGATAGCAGTAATTTAAAACACAGTGAACAAAAAGAGAGGATATAGGACTTACATTCGTCGCGGTTTTGTATGTAGAAAAATCATCACTGACTGACGCGTTGTCATGGTAACGTGTGTCTAAGCTGATGATCGAGGCTAGTCTAGTACGCTAACTGTATTTCGCCGACTGTTCTTCACTGTAGCGTTGCATATCTGGTCGCTGACAAGCCGTTTTTATCGGTACGGATCCGCTTTGAATCGTTATCTGAGTTTTGCGCGGGGAATGTATTTAGTAGCCCGAACCATGACCCTTTTCCAGGTTATCTGGAGTTCAACAGCTCGGACATAGTAGAAAGAAGATCATATGACTTGTTATATCCAATCACGTTCCAGAAACCACTTCTTTTTTTTTTAATTTAGAGCCATTTTTATACAGAAATGTAAAAAAGTTTTTCGTATCTACTGAATTTACTAAGATTTATTTGTGGGCGCTTTTTGCTTGTTTGTGCTTCACTTATTGCTTATAAAATATAGGAGTTTATTATGTATCTATAGTATTATTTTTGTTTAGTAACTAGTAGCTTTTATCCCTGATGTTGTCTTAAATGTTAAGGCATTAATTATGGAAGTTAGCTTTGTTGTTTTTTTTATGTATGTGCATATTCATATATAAGCATTATATGCATACATACACATATACATGTGTATATTTATTATATTTATTCATTTATTTTATGTTTATTTTTATTCTTTATTTTATTTTATGTTTAGTTTATTTCGTTATTTAATTTATTTATTTAGATTATTTTACGACTATTTTATTTAATTATTTTTTATTTTTTACTTAGATGACAAAGAAAGTGTTTGTTTATATGCCTGCACTTACCCATTATTTCAGTCTTTCCTGTTTATGAGTTTATTTTGGTTTCTAAAACTATTAGTATTTTTTCTAAGCTTAGTTTACAGTTTTTTTTTTTTACTGTTAACACTGCATGTGCCTGTCCTTTTTATAATCTTTGGTGGGGATATTGCTTACTTTTTAGGTTCATATGTATTTTTTCTGTCAAAGGACATTTTGTAGTTGTAATATCTTTCTTTAAGCGTTTTTTTCTGTAGCTCCTATGTACATTTTTTCGTCTGTGTTAATGTTAATAGTAACAGTAGTGTTGTATAGTATGTTATTACTTAAACATTTGTTGTTAAGTAGGCAATTGTTTTTTTGTTTCTACAATTACATTTGATGGTATGATTTTGTTGATTTTTATTGTCATTGTAATTGTTATTGGTTTTGTTGAGTATTTCTTATTGTGCTTAGTTATTATTTTCTCCATGTTATCCATGCAGATATAACTAATTTTTATTTTATTTTAATTTATAATTTTAGGTGTTTTGGGGGGAAATGTTTGTCAACTAGTTTGAAGAATATTTTACCTATTTATGTTTTTATTATTTTGTGTTATGGTAATTAACCCTCGCACGCATGGACTCTCCCAGCTATAAATAGGAGCAGGTACTGCCTTTTGGAAGTTTACAGCACGCATCTCTGACAGTCGGAGCGAACGTTCTTGCTGTAACACTCGTTTGTAAATGTTTGTATTACTGTTTCTGTCAATATATTTGTTTAACTCAATTCCTCTCTTTGTCTTTATTTCTGGCCCTAACAAGGTCACAGCATTTTGTTATATGAAGGGTTGAACCAAATTACATTTTGTTTTGTTTTGTTTTCTTTTTTTTTTGTATTGTTTTCATCTTTATATTCTAGTTTGTTTGAATATTCACTGTCTCTTAGGGATTGTTTTTTTTTGTTTACATTTAATAACTTTAAGTTGCTAAAATTTGTTCAAAATCTTTTATTTAATGATATAGGTATTTATTTCAATAGAGTAGTAGGGGGTTGTCATTTGGTTTTCTGTATAATTTGTATGTTCCATTGTTTAGATTAAGATTATATCTAGGAAATTTAATATTTTTTTCCGTTGGGTTCTATATCAATTGCGAAACCTAGGTTTTTGAGGGTTTTTATTATTTCTTTTCTTATTATATCTTCTTCTGCTGTTACAATTTCTAAGAGTCCACTGTTTCTGTATAAAACCATATTTTTTGTTAATTATATTTGCTAATTTATTGATTATATATATACCAACATGCTGTCATATATGCTACCCCTTGTTATATCAAAATGATCATTTTAGCACTTTTTGGTCCATATTCTTTTTTATAGCATAGATTTTCCACGGTATTTTATTATATCTTCATTGAGATAGTCACATACACAAAGAAAGAAGAAAAAAAAAATCAAACATACACCAATAAAAAGTGCATAGATTATTTTTAACTTAATATAAAAATAATGAAAATGAGAAAATAAGCAGTCAATTGCTAGCATCTTCTGGACAAAGTGATTGATGGAGGGTCCATCCATGAAACACTGAAGTCAAGGTGATGAATACAATCAGCTAAACAACAAATTTTATTTTTGAATTAATCCTATATATAACAAGAAAAAGCACTGTTCCAGCAGGATAATGTGTGCTCACATGTTGTTGCTGCTATTCAACATGCTCTGCAATGTATTAAATGACTTTCCTAGCCGGCTTGATCACCAGACCTCTTTCCCATTCAACATATATGAACTATGATGGGACAATACGTGGATCATTTAATTGACCAGCCTACAACTTTTACAGCAATGTGTTAACAGGTTCAAATGGTGTGGAATAATGTATGCTAGTATGGTTTTTGCTATTTCTATGATTGTATGCATGTAAGTATACAGACATATATTAAGGCTCAAAGATTATATACAGGGTATTAATATGTGTTTTGAGTATTGTTGATACATACTTATTTTGTATGTATGGAATTATTTGCTGTAGCCCAACTATATTACCTGTTTATTTAATCTTGAATAAATTGAGACATGTGTTCAAATTTGTGTTTGAATCTCACCATAGTTGGTTTGTGAAGGAGGTGACCTCAATAATATCAGTCTGTGGAGATGATTCCAGTATGGATGTGTGTCTGTGTGTATGTTTATCTGAGTGTTCTATTATGCACATAGAAATTATTTTCTGAATTCTGAACTACTTTTGAAGAAATTAAAAGAAATAAGTAGTAAGGAAGATTTTGTATATGGAATAGGCATAAATTTTTTTCAGCCAGTGGGATTAAATTTATCCAAAAGAAGTAGGTATTTTGCTTTAAGCAAAACTTTCAAGCAACATACCAACATCAGTTTGTTTTTAAGTTCCTGTTTTTTAACAACATGCATATTCCATCAATTGAGAAAGACATACATTATCACTTATTATGTTCAGCTTAGTTATGACATAAGGTCATGAGTATGGGACACATAGTGAGGATCAAACTCATTGCTAATACTCTCCAGTGTCAGTTACCTAACCATTACACCACAACAAAGATGATGTACCTGTGTTGGAGTAAATATTTAACTAAAAGGAAATACAATTTAAAAAAAGTGGTAAAAAAATAAATTGAAAAGGAAATAGGAAGGAAAAAGCAAATAATCTTCAAGAGAAAAAAGTGTCTGAAAACACTTTAAAAGTGAGGAGAACTTAGTGATCTAAAAGGTCTAAACTACAGTTCAAGTGAAAAAAGCTGAGAAGGAAGAATGGTATGAAAAAATATAAAGAGAAAAGAATATATAAATTACATAAAAAATCCTGATTATAAGTTGAAAACTTACATCACATAAAGAAAAGTTCTTGTAGACTCTACCTAGCTTATAAACAAATAAAGTACCTGACTGTAAAAATTGCTAAGTAGAATTAACTATACTAATATTTTGAAGATTGCCATCAGTAAAGGTGAAAAAGTATGGAGTAGGAATAAGTTCTGTGAGCAGTGATGGACCACGGCAATAAAAGTGTATGAGAATGTTTTGGTGTTGTTCTTTTTTTAGCTTTCCTCTCATTATATGAGTAACACTAACAGCAAGTAAAAGGATAGCGAGTGACAAGTAGACTATACTACCTAAAAGCATTTTTAAAATGAACGGAAAAAAAATGAAATGTTTTAAATATTAGTCAAATCAAATTAAATTTATATATACAATTTGATACATTAACTGGTTCATTCTGAAAAGAAAGTATATACAAAGTTTAACCTTCGAGCACACAAATAGGACGTTTTTTCCCTTGACACCGTTATTACTGTAGTGTAAAGTAAACTCTCTTCACTCTGTTTATGTTTTAAAAAGCGATGATTAGAATTTTAATAAAACCCAAACATAGGAAAGGGAATTAATACATTTTCTTTGTTCTTGAGAATTTACAACAAAAATATTAAACACTATTAATTTATTAGATTGTCTATTTACAAGAATAATTTTACATTATAAAAATACGTGACAAACTAAAAAAAACAAGGCAATGTTTCAATTCAAAGAACAAAAACATGAAAATATTTTTATTCATATATTTATAAAAAATTACTCAATGATAAAAATATGTTAACCAACTATAAAGAAATTCTTATTATTTACCATTTTATAAAGTTCGAATAAACTGGCAATTATTAACCAATATTTTGCCAACCATTCCAAAGACCACAATTTGCTAGCTAGCTCCACTGATTGCTTTTTTAGTCATGATGCTAAGTGTTTACTGTTTTGTTTATTCTTCATTTAAGATTTCCTCGTCAATCAGCACTTGGGTGACAATAAATAATCTATTGGCACTTTTTCTCGGCAGTTTTGGAAAAATTAGGAACGATCTAAAATTTTTCCAAAATTATGCTATTAAAAAAAAAAAAAAAAATGTGTCGGAAGGGAGATAACCTATATTTGCTAGAGTTTCAGGCCTTGGAATTCTATTGATTAGGCATCTTTGGTTATAAATCAGGATTATTTTTTAAAAAATGAAAATGAAAATTAAAACAAAAAGCAATTTGAGATATAAAATAATTTGAGAAGAAAATACATAATGCCCAGAAAAATCCTATGCTTATTTAAATTTTCTTCTATAGTCCAGAGATATTTTTTTTTAAATTTATGAATTAAAAACTTGTTTTCATATTTAGATAGATTGCATTGTAGTTGGTTCACATACTGTATATTTTTTTTATAAATTTTTGAATAAAAAGATTTATTTTTAAATTCATCTCTTTATAAAAAGATAAATAATAAATATTTATAAAATGCTAAATAATAAATATCGCGTTGTACTTGGTTCATATATTTTTATAATCTTGAAATTAAACATTCACGAGGGAGTCTCGGTATTATAAGGTAATAACGGTGTGAAGAGAAAACTGTCCTTTTGAAACATCGTCTTTTGCGGACACGGAGGTTAAACTTTGCCAAAGAAAAGGATTTGTGCATAGATGGGGTTTGTCCGTTAAACTGTTCACAATAAAAACTACATTAGTTTGTGGTCCTATCCTTGTACAAATTTAGGACATTTTTGATGTGTACTAAAACAGAAAAATGTTTTGTTGATAGTCATAAAGGATACATCTTTCAAAGTTCATCAAGGAGAAAACGTTCTGTTGTGCGTGTAATAAAAATATATGTTATTGTATTTAGCATAAAATCATGCAGATGCTTAAATACTCAGTGACTAATATGGTTCAGGATCATTATTTATATCTTCTTAGAGATGATTATACCTTGGCTACCGTTTAACAGGCCTACGGCCCTGGAGTTAGACAACTACTCGAATAAAACAGTTGACTTAATGGAATAGGCCCAATTTATTAAAACAGTGATGCAATATTTTGACAAATAAAACTCAAGAATGATTGAACAATCAGATCACCATCGGAACTATTGTTCCTATTTTACCTTTAATTTTAATTAAGTTGAATATAATTACTTATTAAAGGCGGATGTAGCACAATAATAGGTAAAGTTTTAATTAATTTTTTAGTTGTTATTTTTAGATTTTCTGTGTGTGTGAAAATGATCCAAGTAATCGCTTTCTAACCGTCCAAGTCTCTGTCAACTAACAAAACAGCACAGCGTTCCAAAAACCGAACGCTGTCCTCCTCGCTTGCGTACTCTCGCGAATTCTCGTAGCTCAGTGTCTTTCTTAAATTAAGGTGTCATTCTCTTCTACCCCACTCCCTGATCTCCTGATCACATAAATGACACAGAGGTGACGTTCGCCTTCGTCGAGTACATCTACGTAAAGGAAACGGGCACTGTCCGTCTCTTCTGCATCTGTAACCTCTTTCGTTACTGGCATCATCATCGTTGTCTTCTGCTGGTTCCGTAGGTGGATATTCTGGCCCTACGTTGAAAAACACCGGTGAATCTGAGTCGCTTTCAGATGACTTATCAAAGCCGTCATCTTCCGACGAATCAGATCTCTGGCGCAGTCAGTCAGGTTATGCCGGCTTTCATAATGGGTTAAAGTCCATCCCAACCCTGCTCCAATTCTCGCACAGATATCCAACCGTCCAGCTTTCCATTGCACTGGATCTGGGCAATGAATTGGCACACTTCGCACCCTCCAACCACCGCTGGAACAGCTGCCTTTGAGACTTCAGGGTGGATTCGTCGGACAAAGTATAAAGTGCGATTTACACCTGGATGCCCAATAAGTCGATGGGTGGCTAGAATGTGGGTTGATTCCTGCTCTTTCATAGATGCAGCGCACACTGGTTCCGTTTCTTTCCAAACTGTGCCCAGCCAACGTTGAGGCACTCTAGTGAGCTGATCGGCTCTGTTTGCATGGGATCTGACGAGCTCTCTGTCAACAGTCAATTTATACTCCTTCACCAGTTGCTTGATTGTGCTGAGCCGACGTCTTATTAATATTTCTGTCGCCGCCTTCGTGTGCACCCGAGACTTTCCAGACAGCGTTACGGAAACCCAGCGATGCACACACATTGAGTCAGTCTTTAGGCGCACCATAGTCGCTCTCCATTGCAGTGCCTGGTTGATGGCTCTCAAGATCGTGTCGAGCTCTGCTAGGTTGATATCCTTGTCTTCACGTTCTGATCGCAGCCAACAGGCATCTTCAACTAGGGACTCCCCGCTTTCCACAACGACGCCAGTAGCCAAGTAGCTTGCATCAACCCACACAGTAACTTCGTGTCCATCAACACACCAATCACCTTGTGCAGGATACTGGAAAATGTCCAGCTAACTTTCCACACACGGAGAAGATGCTCCGACGAGCGAGCACCTTAGGTAGCGGTGGGAGGTCACTTCCGCGACTCCATTGCAATTTGCCACGTTCCTCCCGGACACGTAATCCCAGCACGCAGGTACCATTCTCTAAACGCTCTGGATTCTTACTTGTCAGACCGAATTGCTGAAGATGAGCCCGTACACGTGCCGCAGTGCATATACTTTCATTGACAAATACGTCATCGATGTATGAGGACGTGGCCCTCTGGATGGTCTTATCCTCTGCGACTACGACATTCACAATTGATCGCATGATCATCGGTGCCACGATGAGCCCAAAACCCAAACGGGTGAGGCAATATCTTTGCCTATCTATCTGCACTGTTTGAAAGGGCCATAACGATTTGCCGACGTAGATCTGCAAATAGGCACGGTGCAAATCCAGCACGGAGACATCCGATCCTTCCTGTCGCCACTCCCTCAATTTTTGCGCGCAAACATCTGCATCCGCGTTGTATGCGAAACATACTGATTGAGTTCCTGATAATCCATGACCGGGAAGACCTTCTGATTGTTTTCCTGTAGCACAGCCATTACAGGGATCAGGTCATTGGGGGCCCAAGTTCTTCCTCGGGATACGGAAGTAGCCAGCCGTTATCAATCCAGGTTCGTAGTTCACAAGTATACTCCTTCCTGAGCGGTTTTGTTACTGGATACTCGGCTATCTGGTTCTTCAACGCGTGTGGTGGCTGGTCACCAGACCACTTCTAAGATACAACCCAGATCTTTTTGTTCTGGTCATACTCTGCATGGAAGTCAGGTTCGTTGATGGTGATGGTTGCGCACAAAGGTCGGTCAAGTTGAAGAAAGCTCATAGTCCCATCGCTGGAAACACATGCTCCTCCTAACTTCTTAATAATGTCAAATCCGAGCGAGTCCCTTCACCAACAGTGAGCACGTTTACTTCTTTCCTCTTCCAAGAGCGACAAAGCGGTCTCCTTACGAGCGATCGAGAACAGCCTGTGACTAGCAAGGCTGAACTCCTGATTCCATTGATGCATACAGCAATTACGAGTAGCGTCCCATTCGTATGGAGCTCGGGGAGTAGACTGGCGCTGAGGCATATTCTTCGGGATCGTTTCCCGGGCATTAGCGGACTACATGCCCTAACGCGTTGCACTCGTAACATCGCATCACGGGTGTCCGCCTTTCTGTATGCGATTCCTTGCAATGCTTTGCGAAATGGTTAGTGCCGTTACAATGATAGCATGTTATGGTGCCACGTGGATCCCCGGTGGGAAGCTTCCTCGCCACATCCCGTGTCGTTCACACCGCCGCGACTGTCAGTCCTTCTTCTAGTACTTCATCTTTCATAATTGCTCGCGCTCGAGTCAATAGCTGGTCGATAGACAACTCGTCCATCCGGGTCGAAACTAGAAGGGGTGTTTAACTCGGTCTGGTAACCCTCGCACGAACGAACATGCCAGGCTACCGTCTTCATGATGATATGTTAAAACTACGGACTTTAAGAATTTTGATTTATTTTCCTGAAACGAGCGTATAAATTCGTAAATAAATTCCTTACGTTGTTTTGTTAAAATTACCCATGTATTTCCTCGACATTATAATCCTTCATTAATCTTCTTGGCGTGTATAAATCAATTGTTCATTTTATCCCCAATCTCACTATAATCTGGTGACACTTGATGTGCGAGGAAACGCATACCCATTGTTACTGCTTTCATCACAAGTGAACATGTCTGACAACGAACAGGAGATGAATCCACAAAGATTGGCGAATCGATACAAACAGTATCCATTAAACCAACCGTGTTCATTGAATCGAATGTGATTGCATGGTTCTCAATAACAGAAGCAGAGTTCACCATTATGATGATAAGGACATCCATACAGCAATTTTACCACGTGTTGGCTACATTACCACCGGAGATAATATGCAAGTTACAACCTACCAATTTACAATCAGGAGATTATAACTTAAAGAAACTTAAAGAAGCAGTCGTAACGTTGCTTCCACTTTCACGGGCAGACCACCCGTTTATTTAAATGAACTGATGCCTTTATCAACTAAAATTTGAATGACCAGCGACATCATACAACAAAAGTTCATACAAGCAATGCCGATTAACATAAGATCAGTCCTGACAGCATAAACAGCTTTAGAAACGGAAGGACTTGGGACGACCTACTGTGTTATATTTTAATAAATAAGGCCCCAGTTCTGTTCAACAAGTTCAACCAAAGACAGAAAAGACAATCTTAGGAATTACAAATTCCAATCTACTGTAAACCCATATCATTATGATCAGAAAACAAAAATATACAAAAAAGGGAATATTAAACTAGAATCGTCCTCACAATGATTACCGCTTTCTTTTTGATTTTCACCAGCACATGACAAGAAAGCGGTAAACTAGTGCGGCGGGAGGTGATTGCCTCCACCTTCCCGCCACTTTTGAAAGTAGCCACACAATTATGGGCTTAAGGGGCTGCTGAATGAATTATTCCAAAGGAGTACCTGACAAACACAGTCCTAATTCCTACAAATATCTCGCTGTTTTTTGCAAACAATGTAAAAATAGAGTGCTCCGGACAGACTGTGAAACCTTGGCAATAAAAAAAAAACCTTACGAGAAAGCTAACGTGGAGATTTATTGTGGCTAACACTACGAAACTACTTTTGAGAAATGACTTCATAAGTCACTATGGACTAACACCGGATTGTAAAAATAACAAGTTTATCGACACAATTACTAACAGGAAAAGTGACACCAAGCTATCAACTTGTGTTTTACACGTTTCAATCCATGAAGATGAAAATGTCAAGGGAACCTTCAAAAAAATTACGGAAAGCTACCATAATCTGATATCACCCCCATCGAGACCCTAATGCAAAAAAAAAAAAAAAATTCAAAATCAAAAGTATTTCACAGAATTTAAACAGAAAGCATCCTCCTGTGTTAACGAAATTGCGATAGCTGTCAAAGCAAAGGTTTGATACAACCAAGGAATAATTTAAAAAGCTTCGACAAGCCGGCATAATTTCCCCTTCCACTCCACATTGTGCCAAAATCGGATGTTACGTACAGGCCGTTGAGCAACTATAGACAGATAAATAAAATTATGAAGACGGACCTCTATCCAATCCCCAACATCAACTCACTAACAACGAAATTAAATAGAAAAAAAATATTTTCGAAAATTGATCTGTTCTCGCCATATTACAGATCCCAGATCATCCTGATGTTGTATGCAAAACTGCTATCTTGACAGAACAGGGTTTATTTGAATATAACCACATGCAGAACACTGCAAGTACCTTCCAAAGGACGATGGATATCATTTTCCGGGACTTTGACTATACATTTGTGTGCATCGATTATATTATAATATATTCCGATGACGAGGACTCCTATTCTAAACATCTGGACAAAGTATTTTGGAAGCTAAGTGAGTACGATCTTAATATTTATTGGGATTTAATATTTTAACGTAAGGAATTAAGCCCAACGCTAGTAAGCTTCAGGTCCTGAACAATTTCCTCCTTCCAATGAAATCATTGCAACGATTTATTGGAATTATCAATTTTTCAGAAAATTAATGCTAAAGTTTAGTGACTTAATTTTTCCACTCACATAATGTATCCGCCTTTGATTGTGAGTTGCTTGTTGCATATTTAGCATTGTTGGATTTTAAACACCTCATAGAAGGTAGGGATAAACTTTTGTTAACAGATCATAAACCTCTGTGTAGCGCCTTTGCTATTAATTTGCCGGTGAAGTCGGACAGATAACAGTGTCATTTGAGCTTTTTAAGTGAATACATTACAGAAAGAAAATTGTGAGCCTATGTGAAATTGTTTTGGGACCAAAGAAAACTTTACCTCACGTAAATTAGGCGGTTAGCCAAGAAGAAGGAAAGAAAGTAGCGAGCTTACGAGAAATTCTTTTTCATATAAAATATAAAATGAGGAGAAAATTAAATTAATCAAAGAGTGTCTGAAGAAATATGAAAGGTTTGGTTTCAGTTCCTCGCAGCTAGCGTTGAAGTACTCGCTAGTGTAAAATTTACTTCCCAATGATATTATCGGCCCCTAACCAGCGCGTGTCACTTCAAAGGATATTATCTCAATAATCCAAAAAGGTAAGTATTTCAAACTATCTGTTTACTTTTGAAAGTATGCTAACCATAGCCTACTTTTGAATGTATGCAAAGCATAAACTTCAGTAAGCAACGGACACTCTTACCTTTATCTTAAACATGTTTGAATATTATTTTATGTCAGATCATTTAATCTGTTGTATGAACATCTCTTTTTCATGACTATACGTTAAAATTTACGGACTTGTTTTGTTAAAATTACAGTGTGTTGTAATTATAATCCTTCATTAATCTTCTAAGCTTGTGTAAATCAATTGTTCATTTTAAGCCTAAGCCCCCGCCATTATATGAACACTAAAATTTTAACTAAGGTAGAATTACTGCGCTAGTAAACAAGAAAAACATCAAATAAAAATGGAGAGAGAGAGAGAGAGAGTGAAAAATTAGGGGGAGAGAGATTATTCGTAAAGAACATTTTTGTTTTTTATTGTGGTTTGTAGTACATAAAAAAATATTTTTTATGTAGTAAATTTTCTTATGAATATAGTTTGTATTTATTTAACTTTTATTTAATTCCACGTCATTATACTATTCAACTTGAATCCTGATAACAACTATATCATGAGCCAAATGACTAAAATCTGCATAAATAACTGCACATTCTTGTTTGCATGTGCATCCGTAGAAAAAGTCGACTCGCATCAAATTTTATTTACCTTTTCTTGTTGTTTGTGATAAACGCCAGTCTTCCTGTTTGAAAGTCATGGTAACATCTTTGTACCATATTTTTCTTTCAATTTTTTTACCGATATATGTTTTCTCGTTTATTATTTATTCGTGTTAACGTACCGTGTGTCTGTGTGAGTAGTTTTAAGTGTTATTCACGAGTTAAAAAAACAACTCATTAAATTTTTGTGTGATATTGTGCATCTACCGCTTGCGCGCATTTGTTCAGTATTTAATTTGCAATGTAATTCATCAAACTTCGAAATAAATATGTGAAATAGCAGTGTGTACACATAAAATCTGTATGCGAATCGAATATAGATATTTATGCTGGCACGCAGCTTCTTATGAGTCTTATTCGAATAAATATTTCATAATTTTTCAAAGCTTAGGCTTTAACCGAACGTTAAATTGTTAAAATTATAGTAAACATCTTTAGAATAGATTGTTTTTTTAATTTATTTTTTATATAATCTGACCCATTTCTCAAAAGAAAGAAAAAAGACTAAAAAGAAGAATAAGAAGATTCATTAACGGTTGATTTACCACTTTGCCAGTATAACTTATAATTTTTATATCTTAATTTCCTAAATTCGATGTCATTTATTTTGAAATTGAAATAAAAACTTGAAAAATTTAGCCATTTTCATCAGTGAACAAGAAATAATCTGATTTTTTAGTGAGACTATTTTTCAAATAAGAAAATTATTCAAGTTAATACCGGTCACATTATCACATACACACACATACGCACACATACGTGTGTGCGCGCGCGTTTTCATAAAGTTGTATAGTTTTTTGTGGCCGTATACTGATGATTACTTATATTTTGAAAAAGATTATATATATTCATGTTCTAATCATAAACTTCAACAATACAGACACATGCACACAGATATTGGATATTATTTTATTTTATATTTAAACTTGCTTTAACAATGAATAACTTGTATTTGTTATCTCCTAGAATGATACTGCAAAAATAGCAGCAACTCTAAGTAGAAACTTAGGAAGCTTTATTTGACTAATTCAACTTTAGCACTGAAAAAGTTTATTATAATGGATGGTTACAAGCGAGAGGGGACATGGAATGTGCTTATTTTATTATAGATACTTTCACGTTTTAATTAGCTTAGAATTTGCTTTTGTTATGTCAGAAGATTTGTAAAAAGTAAAAAAAAAACTAATCAGTCAGGCACTGCATCCTGTTTTTAGAAAATGTTTTCCTTTCATAAAGTTAATAAATTTAGAAATACATCCTTGTTTGTTTAAGTATTTCTACTTTTAAAATACGTAGACAATAAAAGATTATTGGATGTTTCAACTCTTCCGGAATCTGCTGTCGGGTTAACACTAATTATCATGTGTCCACTTCACAGAGATAAGGATATTTGCAACTTAAACCAGGTTGCAGGTGTAAATATGTTCATTTTTCCTCTTCTCGTTTTTAGATCTGATTGGAATTATTATCAAACCACTTGTTCCTCTATAAAAATTTTGTTTGTTTGTTTCTTTTTTTCTCACTCTCCTACCAACTCCTTGTGCCAGACACAAAATTTAGTTGGCAGAAGAAACGATAGCTGCCGTTAGTAAGCGCGAGTTAAAGATACAAGAAGACAAACCACTGCGTAAAATTTTAAAAACAGGAAAAAACATTTATTGTACAATTATTTTACAATAAGCACAAAGGTACGAACAAGAACAAGAAAGGTTGCACAAAAATTTCCTTCTGTGCGCCTAACACGGCAGGATAACAATATTTTCCTGGGGTTTCTAAAAAGGAAATACCCACAGAAACAAGCTATGAAATTAATTGTTTAGTCCAACTCCGTTTTTTTAAAAATTTAGACCCTTTAAAAATACAAAAGGATAAAGTTTTAGACCCTTTACAAAAATACAAAAAAGGGATAAAGTTTTTAGACCCTTTACAAAAATACAAAAAAAGGGATAAAGTTTTTAGAGAGACCAACACTTAGCAGAACGCACAAAAGCACCCACCTCCTTTCTTTGAAGAATTTCCGTTGACAGCAGGCCGGATTGGTTTTGGAAAAGGTTGGTTTTGGTATTTGAAGAAAGGCTGATTTATGGCCCACTTGTCGGTCAATGTAGAGAGAGGGTGTTAAGTGGTCAAACAGCGTGTCGTCTCAGATCTCTGCCTCGGTACCCTTTCGTTATTTTTTCGTTTCTACTGCTTTCGTTTCTTAATGCCCTTTCTTTTATTTGAAAAAGTCGGCTCGACTTGGGGCCATTCGGAATTTCTACGGGTCTCGAAAACTTAATTTTCATTGGCCAATATATGAAAAACGCCCTTCAAAAAATTTCACTTTTGGCGGCTATTCCTGATCCGAAAGGGTCATAAACTTTACACAATTTCACACAAGAAAATCAGAGTTTGGCGGCAAATCTTGATCCAAAATGGTCATAAATTTTACACAATTTCACACAAGAAAATCAGAGTTTGGCAAACAATTTTGGCGGCAAATTCCTGATCCTAAAGAGTCATAAAAATCGCACACCTTTTCTTTTTTCTTTTTACACACACCGTCCGGCTTACAAAAAATACACCTTTCTCAAAAGACGTGTAAATAAACAAAAAAAAAAAAAACAAAAAAAAAAAAACAAAAAAAAACAACACCTAGACGGTTTTACATTTAATTTGACATTTTTAAAAAAATTCTTTTTTTAAATAGAAATAAAATTTTTATACCTCATCATCAAAAAAACTACTACTGAGCGAGGAGTCCTTTCAGCGACCAGTCTCTATTGTAAAATCACAATATTTTTTCTGTATAAATTTCAAAATCCTTAAGTTTGTTTTGCTTGCGTGATTAAAATTTGTATATAACAAATAATTGAAAAAAGGAATTTCATTTTTTTCTTACCACGAGTTAGAAATCATAGGTTTGTATTGTCAGTAAATTGCAATTACAAGACATGACTTTGTCCACTGTATGAGAATTATTAGCAAAGCTTATTTCAGTTTGGCATAAGAACTCGAGCGTGGGAACCATACGCATTACAATATAGTAATAATGTTCTGTGGGGTGGCTGCACTGGTACCTCTCTAGTCGATGTTCTACCTCAGGTAACACAATCTTCTTCCTACCCAATTTCTCTACAATTAAATGTAAGTGTAAATAATGCCTGTAAAATTGTTTTTCACTTGAAGTTTTAGAAATGTTTGATTGTGCCAAAGTTAGTTTCATCCAACAAAGATTTCTACAAACTATGGGTCAACAAATATTAACACATATCCGTGTTAGTAGGATAGGATATAGTATCCGAACAAAAGTGGAGAAATGACAAATATAAGATAGTATATTTAAGTTGCAGTCCTTCGTTTATAGACAAGGAATGTCTGTTAAGTTTTTTCCTTTATGAGTTTCCACCTGGCATCAAACGGCTTATTCAACACCAATTCACCAAAATGCTTAACAGCCGCTAACAGACATTCTGTGTCTATAGTTAACACACATACACGTACGCGTGCATGTATGTGTCTTTCTGATCAATCAGAAAATTTTAATACATGAAGGATGAAAGTAACATAAAAATTGTAGTTAATATTTGGTTGACGAAATTTGGTAACATTTTGATGTCTGTTTACCTCAGAACTTTATGAATGGCATGACTATTATTAAATGCTTCTTCAACATACTTTGACTACTGTAAATAAAGATGAATTCGGGGTAAAGTAAAGTGGTGGTAGAGGGAGATGGGAGAATTCTAAGGTATAAATAAAATCTGAAGAAAGTAGTGGTTAATGAAGAAAAGAAAAAGGACACTGGTCAAATTTTGATCACAGATTGAAGGAGTCCAGAAATAGTAAGAAACAAAATAAAGTCGTATATAAAGTCAAAAGTGTAGTGACAAAGAACACTGGTCCAAATTTCGAGTACTCAGAAACTGGTAAAAATTTCCGTGAAGTATCTGTCTGAATTAAATATACAAGAAGTTCAGTTGATTAAAGGAAACTTATTAGTTTTTATTAGACAAACTGGTCCTGGTGAGAAATGAAAGAGAAAGAGAAGAAATCAAAATTCTTTGATATGGTTGGTAAAAGATGTTACCATCTGATCCGGCAAATTTACCAGTTGTAGATTTTGTATGTCTGGTAAATTTGCTTTTTTAGCAGTTTAAACATGCCAGAATTCAGTTTCTTATGTTTCTTTGCATGTTTTGTCATACAAAACGACTGCTATTTAGTTTGACCGTAGCTCGACGTCCTGGATGTGAGAGGTTGGGAGAATGTTAAAAAAATATACATTTCAGTGAAGGCGGAATGTATGGTCTTAAGCAATCTGTAGTTACATCACACAACAGTGCTTTTATGCTAAACAGTACTTCTTTTACTTGTCTAATGTCCCATCTTTCTGCGATGTGGCTGAAGTTGAACGTTTCAGAGTTTACAGAATGTATTGTAGAGCGGAAGAGAGTAGCTGTCACAATATTGCTTGAGCCTTTATGTTCGAGGTAAAATGGGATATATAGTCCATTTGGTGGACATCTCTAGCGTATATTTGCCAGAATTCACGTGTAAAACGTATGTGAGGGGTTTATGGTCTGTAAAAATATTGAAATTTCGGCCTTCAGGCAAATGTCTAAAATGCCGTACAGACAAATAAATTGTGAGTAGCTTTATGGAAAAAATCCTATATTTTTATTGAGCTTTATTCAGTTTTACCGAGAAAAAGGAAATCGGTTTATCGTACACCGTTTTTATCTTGATGCAAAAACTGATCCGATAGAATTCAAAGAAGTATGGGTTGTCAATCGGTTGATTTCTCGTCTTCACTAATATATGAACGTGTTGCGGACCGTGGGTTTATGTGTTGTTAAATTAGGAACACGTGCGTTTATCCCTGCTAGAAGAAGGTCCACTACAAGAACATGGCGGACTCAGAGATTGAATCCACCATAAAGAAGTATAAAGAAAACAAACAAAAGACCGATATATATATACAAACAAGTATATGTATTAAACAACAAAATTTAAAATGGACATAAACATTAGCATTTGTGTGTGAACGTAAAGAGTTTGGTGAACGTTCGTACGTACGGGTATGTGTGTATAATGTTCATGGCATCTCCCACAAATGGGAAGACGCAATCTTCTGCGACAGCTTACATTGTAGAGATGTGTTCGCTGAAAATGAAGAAATGAAAAAGAGAACGAGACAAGAAATCGCCCAGCATTTATAGTTTAGGGAGAGCGTGCCCTAGTGAACAATTAAGAAATTAAGGAGTTAACTCCGACAAACGTTTTGTTAAATCTATTAACTCTTTTTTGTGTAAGAAAAAACGGTTCAGGTGTCACCTTCAAGGGTTATCTTTGCATTTTTGTTTTTCTCTCTTTGAAACAGTTTTGTTAGTGATGTCAAAACTAAAATGCAGTAAAAAAAAATGCACTAATTATAATATTTTTTTTATATTTGGGCTTGTGTAAAGATCCAGGGAAAAGAACGTTGCAAACCCAGTTTAACCTTAAGGATTTTTCTCCATATGTTTGGATTTTCAACCCGATTGCTACTTGTGGATGAGACAAGTTCCTGTTTAGGATTGGGCGGAAATACGGTGATTTGTGCGCCGGTGTCGACTAAGAATAGATATCCAGTATTGTTACGGCAGATGTAGAATAGACGGCTTTTGTGTTGTTTCCCAACAGCTAATGTCGTCTTAAATAGCTGTCGGACTATGGGTTTCCTTGTTTGTGTACGATATTGCGATCTCTCCTATAGAACGTGCAGGGTTCTAGGCATTTTCGAGCCTCATTCCCGAATTTGTATTGATGCTAACATCTATCCCTGGAAAAGTTCAACTGGGACTTCTGTTTCTACGTGGTGACTTTGAGCACTTCCTGAAATCTGCTCGGTAACGAAGGAAATTCTGGCTACTTTGTCATATATTTTGGAACTGAATAGTTAATAGCTTCATATTTTGTTCAATATGCGACAGTCTGTTAGAATATCCATCAGTTGTTGTACTGTCTGAGGTTGTGGAGTACACACCTTTTTGCGGGTCGTCATCAAGTAGCCTGTCGGTGGCGTCCGCCGCTCGCTCTAAGTCCACATCTACAGGTAAAGAATCTGTTTACGAAGTTTGTCGCTCCACGACTTCTTAAGGACCGTGTCGCACATAGAGTTTATTTATAGAAGAGCTTTCAATTTTCTAAGTAGCTGTGAAGATTTCATATCGCCGAGGTTTAAATTGTTAAACAAGTCGTATAGACGCCCTTTGGATTCAGGTGTGCACATGATAATGACATTCTTTAATGTGTCATACAACTTCTGCTCTGGCATATATTCCAGTAAATCGACCACCTCTGTTGCAACGTCATGGGGAAGCTTCTCCGCCAAATATACGTATTTAATATGTTGTGACGTGATCCGTTTGACATTGAAAATTATCTTTAATTGGGAGAACTAAATTTGTTCATTTGTAATGTATGTAGGCAGATTTAAAGTACACGCAGCTTCTGTGGGATCGGTGTTTAATTCTCTGGTTACCGTTCGTAGGAAATTCAGTCAATCAGGATTTTTTTTTATATTAAAAATCCAAGCATCCAGATTCCAAACAATAATAAAATAGAAAAAACATATGTATGCCTGTTAAGTAAATCATTTTTATATACAAACATATGTACATGAATTAAAAAGAGTTAAAAAAAGAATAAAAATAGTCTTTAGTTGAGTTAAAATCTTTGGTCCACAGAAAAATCTGTCTTTTAGAAAAGACTTTTGTTACTTACTCCATATTAAAAAGCTGTAGTTGAGAAAAAGCTTTTGAGTAGTTGAACTGTAGTAAAAGTTGTATTTGAGAAAAGACTTTGATTGTCAGCGAAGATTCACTGACTATCCCTGCTGTTGATTCTGGATATGGTTCGTTTGAAGTCACCGACATATGTTTCTTTCAGCACGCTCTGGGAGGAAGGAAAAGCTATGTAGATACATCTTCTTTTGTGTTTGAATGGCTTAAAGACAGTTGTATCTCTGAAAGTCGAAATCTGTGGGGTGTTATAAAAACTTTTTTCTTCCGAAAGTAGACTCGAGAAAAATATAGTTTTAGTTTTATCTTATGGATCAAATATTTCACGTGCTGATATAAATTTCTAATCAGTGGACACTTTGATTTAAACGCTGTGTATTGTATTGTAGAACCTTTTTGGAATATTTGTAAATATTGTCTGTTATTGGGTAGAAAATAAAGCTTGGGCGTATTTTAATATGGTATATCTGTGGGTATGTAATTGTATTGGAAAAGGTTTATTTCCTATAACATTTTTTGTTGGGCCGTTCGAGAGTTGATAGATTAGTCTGTTTATTGAATGGAATAAGTTACAGAATGTAACATTTGTGATAAACTTTCAGAAGTAAGTAAAATCTTGTAGAATTATAATTGAAGAGAGTTAGTTACCATCGTATTATTGACAGGATTTTGGTTTCAGACAAACAACTTCAAAATGATCTGTTTTAAGTTGTTGTATGTTGTCCCGAAGTTCTTTCTGGTCACCGGGTATCTCAGAATCCAGGGTCCTTTTTTTTTCAATTTACGTCTAATTGGACTAAACCACTTTAAACCACTAAATTATCACACCGATTAACGTGCACGCATAAACATAAGCAAATTTAGTAGTAGTAGTAGTAATAATAATAATAATAATCAACAAAAAATAATTAAGTAATCAATAATAAATAATGAGTAAAATGTTAACAAACAACACTATAAAATATCTGCAAATAACCACCTTCGGATCGATAACAATTCTTACTCAATATCCGCTAAAATACTTTGAAACATAACCGTTAGCGCCCACCCAATAATCGTTAGGATAATACAATAGAACTTGCTATCCATGATGCAGGATTAACCAGCATATATAAATTGTCGATTAAAAAAAAAAACACACACATTTCGAGAAGATTACGTTCAGGCATGAAACAGGCCGTTGCTTCTCGTTGTTGATCTTAGTGTCAGTGTAAGTAAATGATACGTTCATTCATTGTTATCGTAAACACCTCTTCCCTGATGACCAAACTGTTTACTTTTCCATCATATCTTCACTTCTTATTGTCAAATGGTGATTTTCAGAAATTCTTACACCTTGTGATTTGTCATTATTGAGGAAATTACTTTAATCGGGCATATTTTATCTGAATTTATCTTTTTCCTTTTCAAGGATGTTAACTGGGAAATTGTCAGGTGTTAAACGAATTGCTATAAAATGTTAATTCATAGGTAAACGATGGCTGAGTCCATTCAGTAATTGTACCAGATTTAAATCTATTAAATTAGAAACGCTGAAGCTACTTGTTCTTGCTACAACTCTTTTGGTTGTAAGCCAAGCATTCTTAATCCACAGCCAAGGTGAGTATAAGAAAATTCTAATTCTTGCAGTATACAATCATCATTTATTTAGTATATTTTCGGTTATATTGCTATTTCAAGTCATAAGGTAACCAGTCAGGACCAAACTCTGTAGACCCGGTTATTCTGTGAATATAGTAGATTTAATTTTCAGTATTTCTTCATACTCATGAGACAGACTAAGTTAAGCTCAAATATATACACTCATATGTAACTTCATCTATCACGTTGTTTATTAGAATCTATAAAACTATATTGGGATGAAGATAATAATTTTTTAATTTTTTCCATTCTTTGCTTAATTCTTTATTTATTTTATTAATAAATTGATAAAATAATTTATTACTATTAGTTATAACTTGTCTATGTGTTTTAAAAATAAGTCGAGAAAATATTTACATTTTGTTTTTTTTTCTTAAAAAATCTACGATTTTCTAAAAAATATTTAAAAAATATTTGATAACATACAAAATTTCATTTCAGTTGCCGACATCTTGAGCAAAGTGCAGATTTGATGCCTATTAAAGTCAAAATATTCTAAATATATACTCTTTAGTTTTTATAGATTTTTGTTATCATTTATGTTGCCTATGTGTCAGTTTTTATAATCTCAGAAAGAATTGCTAAAGCATATACTTCAAAAGAAATAGAGAAAGTCGGAAAGATTAAATTTTTAAACTACATCAACGTATATCATTTTCCCCAGGCAAATAAAACAACATAAAATAATTGATAATAGTAACATTGACAAAACGTGAGCAATGCCAATTTCTAAAAAAACTGCTTCGGAAATTTTAAACTGAACCAGATTATAGATTGTCAAATAAGATGAAGAAATGGGTTATTCTTATCTTCCATATTTACAAGAGCTATCTCGAAAAATTAGAAAATATCAAGTCTTTTAATTAAAAGCAGTATGAATGTTTATAATATAAATTAATTTCCTTAAACTCCAAATACATTATCGATTGTGAATATTCTGCGTTCAAAATACCAATTCTAGCAAAAACTCATCGAAGATATATTAATTCTAACGTGAAATAAAATCGGTATTGGCTGCCATAAAATAGGTAATGTTAGCGTCTGTTTTGAATATTTTTTGTTTGCATGAAAATGATAAGTTAATCATGAAAGCGTGGATTGATCGAAATTCAAAAATATCTTTTGCAGCACGCTGTGGAGGAAGAACTTACAACCCTGCCTTCCATCTGTGTTGTCATGGACATCTGAATATCAAGCATGGCATCTCGCCACACTGCTATGGTACTCGAGCGTATGATTTCAGGTTCAAGCTGTGCTGCAACGGCCATATAAATAGCAAGTTCGGAATTTCCCCGCATTGCTGTGGTAGCAGAGTGTATGAGTCCAAATTTAGCAGATGCCATAACGGAAGAATTATTAGCGTTTAAAGATTGACAGAAACCAGGTTGAGTGGATTTTACAAGAATGATATTCAACATTTTCTCAAAATAGAGAATTTGATAAAGATCCGGGTTACTGCTGAATTTCGGAGAGCATGAAGTGAATTGGTGAATTTGTAAAATCTGCGATAATCAATGTTATGATATCAATATGCATCAATGATTCTCAATAAAAATGTTAACTTTGAACTAACATTTTGGTAGTTTCTTTATCTTTCTTCTCAGACACAAATGCAAAAACATGAATGTCAACACATTCACATGCAACTACAAATGATAAATGTAACATTGAACCGATTAAAATGTATTTTTATTTCATTTTGATCTTGGTTTTCTTATTTGAATAATTATTGTTTGTGGGAATCAATAATAAAATTGTGAAAATTATTTTATTAGGGAGAGTAATCTACGACGTCAACTGAAATTTATCGGCTGCAGGCTTTGCATGTAAAGAAAATATTTCATAAACCAATTATGAAGTTAATACAAAATGTGTAAAATTTGCTTTCAGACGATCATCAATTGCACAAGTACCACGGGATTAAGCCTCGTGTAATGTTTTAACTTTGGGCCAAGATATGATGCTGCATTGGATGATGTTTGTAGAATTAGATTTCTACATTCTTTGTTTTAAACCTGTTAAAAGAGGCTCACAGCTAAGTATTCTCAGTTTGTGCTGAACCCATTAAAATCGGCTCCAGAGTTCAGGACGAAACAAAGTTTCTTATTGGTCCATAAATAATAATTTCATGTTTCTGCCTACGTCCGCATGGTTGAACTCAAATTGACCAGAGTTCAACGCGCCAAAAAAAAAAAAAAAAAAAAAAATGTAAACGTTCTGAAGCCCCCACGTGATCAAGGAAACTCATAAATATGAAACTTCAACACGACTTAGTGAGTCCTTAAAATAATTAACTCGTCACACGAATCCATGAAACCCAACTTCCTCGCTAAAAGTTAATTTTTATTAATATCAACCCGGCTTGTGGAATTTAATTTCTTTTCAACATCTACTCATCTCGTGACCAATTCAAAGAAGACAAGATTAATAAACCAACTCACTCAATATCTTAACAACATAAAGGAAATCGTAACTATATCAGTCGAAGCGAGACAACTAGAGTAAGTCAAGCAATCTATTTCATTCAATTTTACCATCAACATAAACTGTTTAATTCCTTACCACATCTATAGTATAACACCTTTTATATTACCCTTGATTACACAACCAAGAACTCTTAAGTCTTTTAAACAACTTTATTATATCGTGTGTACTTGTTGTGACACAAAAAAAAACAAATATCTGCCTATTTGATTATTTCTCTTATTGTTGTTGTCTTTGTTGCATTTGATTTAGTAAAAACAGTAGAGAGTCAGTTTATTTTGTATTTTGTCACCGGTACAGATTGGCTAACCAACTTCATGTTGTAGCCAGAGACAAAAGTTATCTCCGTTTGACCCAAAACAAAAAAATAGCAAAAAAATTAATTATAAATATTCACAAGAATAAAAAAAAGTCACGTGACCAGACGAGACCTGCACGAGACATCGTTAGACGGGAAAGTCAATCTTCTTTTTGCTCATTGAACTTACGGTGGCAGGACGCACATTTCAGGCTTCTGAGAAATAAACAGGTAAGTACAAAATTTATATATATATTTTTTTGGTACTCAGTCTATTTGCAAATAGATATATGCAAACCAGGTATTAAGAATTTCGAACTTCTATACAAGTGTTTTTATACTATTTTTTTTTTTTATATATATTTTTTGTGTTTTGTTTGAACCTTTCATATATTTATGTTGTCGTATGTTTCATACACTTTAAACGGGGTCTATGCGACATATTCTGGCACAACAATGTTATTCCGAGTTATTAAAGAAAAGCCAGGCAAAGGAAATTGTAAACATTCAAAGATTAATTTTGTTGATTGATTCAATTATAAAAAGAAAATAGTGAAAAAAATTAAATTATATTGTAATGAGAATAGTGCAAAATGTTTTGCCATTGTAAATCATAAAATGTTTTTCATAAATTATGATTTAAAATTAACAAAAATTTATATTGCATGCTTTTATATATCAGTGTATATGTATAAACACATATATACGCGCTATGGATATATATTCACACTCAAACACAAAAACACACACACACATATATATATATATGAGGATACAATCACATATATATCGGTTTCGCTTCTTTTTGTAAGATACAACAATAGTAACTCCTTCGAACAATACTCAGTCAGACGCCGCTAATTCTCATATATATATATATTTCCCTTTACTCTTCACGTGATCTAATCATTTCAAGATGAGGTCGACTGTGCTTGCTCTTTGTACGGGGCGACTCATAGTCACACACTTATGCACGATCAATGAGCACGAGCTTTTCGGAGGCGATACGAGCTGTCAACTCGCCGACATGGTCCCATAGGAGGCGAAGTCGAGGACAATGGTAGAAGGCGTGCGAAGCCATTTCCTCTAAACCAAGGTCACATCACTGACAGACTGGCAAATTCGCCAAGCCCCATATGAAAGCCTTGTCATTGAGATATAGCCTATCCCGAACCGGTCGCCAGATAAGAGAAAACAGAGTTGCTGAGGTAATCCGACGCAGGCGCCCAAGACCAAAAGGTGTCGAGCCGCTCATATAGTGGATCTTTCGCGACCCCCTCCACTAGTTCACGATAGAAGACTCCTAGGCAGACTGAGGAATGGCTCTCAAAGCCGATCGAAACTCGTGAAGGAAATTCATCCTGGAGCCTACAACGGCGCTCAGCCTCCGAGATGGGAGGAGTGATAATAACGCGTCCCTCACGATCACCGCCAAAATCGAGTCTTCTGTCAATGCTCGGCGTAGGAAAGCCAGCCTCCAAGTGCAGCATTCCCAGCTACTCATGACACGGATGTTGGGCACAATCTTCTCTGTGGATATGAGGCTTGCGTTCCCCCACAGAACGGAGGATAGCAAGCGCTCGATCACCTTCTTATGCTCCTTACAGGGAGGAAGTACAGCCAAACTAGTAAAAGACAAGAGGAAAGATGTAAGTGGTACAGGCCTCAGCCCTGTTTTTCAAGGACAACCTCTTGTCCCTTAGCCGGCGAAGGAGAAGCTCCAATGCCAAAGCGTAAAGTAGGAACAACCCTGACGAACCGACCGAGACAGCGTAAAAGCGCGCGACAGTTTCCCGCTCACCTGTACCGCTCACTGGTGGAGCGATACGGAAAAGTAATCCACCAGTAGAAGTCGGGTTCAAATCAGGCGGCCTGCAGGACAGCTGCTAGATAGTGATGGTCAACCCTATCAAATGCCTTGGATTGATCCAAACTGATCAGTGCGGCTTGCTCGTCGTATTTTACACCCTCTATGATCGTGTGAATCAGATGTAGTTTGCTCTGAATTGTTCGTCCCTTCACAGCACAAGTCTGCTCCGCTCCCAATAGAGTCTCGGCAACTGACTGCAAACGCTCCGTCAGGATCTTGGCCCAAATCTTTAACTCTGTGTTTAGCAGTCATCTAACCCCCGCACAACACTCTTGCCCTTTTTCAACAGCGTGGTCGCATCCCTGGATATCCGGTTGGGGACGGAGCCCTGACGGAACCAGTTGTTGAACACGACAGTCAAAATCGGAACAAACATGTGCAACAGCCTCAAGTACAATTCATAAAGAAAACCATCGAATCCAGGAGACTTGCCTCTGCCGACCTTCTTTAATGTCACTTAAACCTCGCCCTTCGTGATTTCTCCCTGGCAGCTAGTCGCTTCAGTCGGCGAAAGCCGAAGAAAGTCATCCAAATACCTACAAAATTCCTCGTCGCAGAGAGGAAGCTCCTTGGTAAAGCGGCTCTCGAGATACCGCCGAAAAGCCTCACACACATAATCAGTCGACTTAAGAGTACGCCCTTTTGGAGGTCATGACCTCACTAATGTAGCGATGGGAACCTCGAGGAATCTCTTCCTTGCGCAATTCTGCGCCCATGTTCACAGCTTAAGTCTTCTGAAGCTGTGAACATGGGCGCAGAATTGCGCAAGGAAGAGATTCCTTGTCAGGTCAGCTAATTAGACATAAGTTAATATGTCTAATTACCTGACCCATTTAGTGCTTACTAGTCAAACGCCCGGGAAAGACTATCCTTAAGCGCTTTCACTTTATTAGCCTTGTCTAGTGCGAGCCATTTGTTAAACTGTAAGGTGAAGGACTTAATCCTATCCTTAAACTTTTCACACCACCTATTTCCGATAACCACCCCGCTAGTTCCGACTGGACTACGCTAGTTAACTCTTCCTGGAAGTCCCGTCTGTCCAGTAAAGACAGATTGAAAAACGAGATATGCTCCTCCCGGGCGTTGTTATGGTAATTTACCCACGCACGCATGGACTCTCCCTGCTATAAATAGCAGCAAGCACTGCCTTTTGGAGAGGGAAGTTTCCAACAGTCAGTTCTGACAGTCGGACTGAACATTCTTACTGAAACACTCTCGTTTGTGTATGTTTGTATTACTATTTCTGTTAATATATTTGATTATCTCAATTTCTCTCCTTGTGTCTTTATTTCTGGCCCTAACAAGGTCACAACAGGCGCATAAACCGCAACAATTCGAAATGAACCACTTTTTACGGTAATACCGGCCACGATCAACAGGCCCTCGGCATCGACATGAACAAGGTCCATTCTCACATCCAGAGTACGCTTAACCAGCAAAGAAACAACTCTGGCCAGTCGGTCTCCATATACTGAATGGACGAAAAAGTCGTTAGAAAGCATACAGGTATCAACGTTGCAAACAAAGTGCATTTCCTAAATCGCGGAGACATTCACACCGAAAAACAAGAGGTCATGGATAAGGCGGGTTGCCTTACCCCGATTCCATAAGCCATTCGCATTCAGGCTGGTTATCTTAATAGACATGATCTGAAAAAGAATTCAAAAACCCTATTCACATACCGGACGGAAATCTGCGGCTGTAAGGACCCCAACGAATTGGCCTAGGCTCCCTGTGCCCATCTCTGACATTATCCTAAGACAATACCGCAAACGTCCATTGGATATGTTAGCTTCACTGTTCTATATAACGAGGTGTGGAGAAGTACCGGGATCCTCCCTGCACAAAATTTAGTCATCTTTTTCAGTACGGGCAATCCCGTCACTAACACTCGTATATCTGTGAAAGCGTCCTTCGCTTCGTCCAAGTGGTACCACACTTTGAGGAATCTCCCAGTGTCCCTTATAAATATATGATGCCCGGAGCTTGGAGGAAATTGCGGGGGTCCTTTACCGACTTTCCGTCGATAGCGTGTTTAAATAAGAGTCCTAGGAGAGATTTTTTTGGTTGGACAAATCCTTCTCCAACTCCAGCCTGTTCACTCTACGATATCTTTTTTCTTTTTTTTCTCCTTGGTAGGGTGGGGCGGGAAGAAGTGGATGGAGGAGGGGGTGTAGAAGTTGAACAGGGATGATGTGGATGGAGTTGGGACGGAGTCCGTGTAGGTGTAGGGGAAAGGCTCTTTGATTTGGGGATATATTTTTCACTTTCAGCTGGAGCAGCAAGGACAGATGGGACCTGGCTCCTATATCCTTTTCTTTCCTGCCTCGTTCAGCCCGCTTCTCCTTCTTTGTGCGTGTGTACTCCCCTTGCTTGTCCCTTCCCCTCTTCAAAGAGGAGGACTGTGGTGGAGACATTTCGTTCACCTCCATGTCTGACTCAGCACATTTTGTTTTGTTTTGTTTTTGCTGTTTTTCAGATTTCTGGGTTCGTTTCTGCTGTTGTTTTTGTTGCTGTTCTTATTACCGCTCCTCTTTTTCTTGATAATGCCCTTTTGGGGGCTGAGGCAGTGGTTGCTGCTGCTTTTCCGGCCACTCCTTGGGTGGAGATTGCTGTGGAAAATTCTCCTGGGGAGGAGAGCTTGGAATCTTTCGCCCATTCTTCCCCACATCCTTCCATCCACCGGCAGGACTCTCGCCAGAAACCACTGCTGCTTCCACTGCTGCTTCCACTGCTGCTGCTTGGCTGTGCCGAGACGCCACGTTCTTGGGGCCGAGACACATCTTTACCATGTGTCCCATTGCTCCACAAGACCAACAGTAGAGGCGACGTCCTTCTACCACCACGGGCATTATCCTTTCCCGGCACACTAATGTGTTGGGATCTCCCCCAAACTTTTTCTCGTTTGGGTGACCTCGAGATCAAAGTCCCCATTGGCAATTACCACTTTGTTCGTTGTTGCCGAGACTTCGCCATACTGCGCAAAAAAGGCCCCTACTCTGTCACCGCTGATATCCACTGGGACTCCATGGACAGCCACGTTTGTTGTTCTCGTCTCCAAATACTCAGTTTGCAGGCTGACGGACGGACGGACTTCGTTGCTAAGTTGCTTCCCGCCAACTTCTTCTCTTCCTCCGTAACCAACAAAATATCCCACGAGGCGTTCGTTCTTCTGGTTAGGACTTTTGGGCCTATCTCTACTGACACCAATCAGTCTTCGTGTTTTCACGTTAGCAGAGAGATCGTCCTTGTCTTCACGGTATCAACTGCCTCTGGGATGGTCAGTAATTCGTCCCCTTTTATATATGCCTCATATTTTTCTTTGAGGCCTTTATAATATGCAGCATCCTTTTGGAATCTGCCCTTACTCCAGGTCGAATTTTTGCGGTTATGCTTCCTCCATGTTCACCATCTCCGACTTAGCCGCTATGACAGGACCAACCTAGTCCTACTACGGCCAAATAAAGGAAGAAGATGGCCTAATTTTATACTGGCACCGAATAAAGTCTTGCGAATTAGTCATAGGCATGTAACAAAAAATAACTTCGCGTAAACATCAAAAAGAAATACAAAAAAGAAACCTAAAAGCTTGACTAACAAAAAAGGAGACACAAACCATAAAAGAAAAAGTATTAAAAGAAAAAGGAAAAATCAAAGCAATAAACTAAAAATAATAATGTTTTGCAGATAAGAGAAAGAAAACGAAAAATCAAGCGATAAAACTTAACAAAAGACCACCCACACGGTGAGAATGACTTCGAACATTACGATATTTATTTGTATAAATACAAATGCGGGACAAGGCCAAACGGGGGAATGGGGAAAAGGGACGGTCTTCATCTGTCTTAGCATTAAACTTAGCTAGCAACAAACACTGACCTAAACAGACAACAGTATTCCTTAGACCAAAATACCATAATACCTCATTGTCTCTATGAAAGTCTTAACTAGACCCCATATGTAGAATTTATTGTCTGTGGGGAGAGGTGATAAAACAACAAATTTAAAATTTTGTCCCAATGTAATGGAAACTTGGACACCCTAAGAGCCCTACATCGACTTTCCTGACTAAGACTCGGTTGAGGTAGCGAGAACGCATCCCAATAACCCAGCCACCACTATTTGTCCAAGTCCATACTACCTCTCGAGGGTGCTCATTCTGGTATTTATCGACAAGATCGAACTTATCGGTAAAGTCACGAAATGGTTTCACATCCCGGTTGTTAGTACCCGAAAAAGACCCTATACGATCTATGTCGGGGTTAAGGTCGGCATTCCAATCCCCCGCTAAAACTACCTGACGAGATATCGTCAAAAAAGGCTCGATCTGCCGAAACAAAGCAGGCTGCTCAGAATGTTCATTGGGCGCATAAACCCCAATGATACGAGGAGCCGTATACTTCATGGTAACATGCAGCACGCAAAGCCTACCAGCCGGATCTGCAAAGACAAGAGCACACACAGCCTTCAAAGACTTGCTCATCAGCCAAGGGAGATCTCTCGAGCGACCATCAAAACATGCTGAATAGAGGTAGAACGCACTAGACAGAATGCCCTCATAGTCACGATTAGAAAACCGGGTCTCCTGTACAGAACCCCGAGAAGGTGACGCTCACGAGAGTCTCGCTCTGCGAGACTCGGATCTCATGTCCCCGGGCATTCACGCTAGCTAACCAGAGCGCCAATATCAGACCGATTAGGGTTGCTCTCCTGTATTGAACATGGCGGGTTGAGGACATCGACGGCTTCCCACATTGAGCCAGTACCCATCTGAGTCCTGATGGTGCCATCAGGAGACAGGTCGCCATTGGCCAAGGGCAAAGTTAATTTTAGTGCTCTATACAGAAAGGGGTGAACAAAAAGCAGGAGCCTCCCAGAACAGTATTGATTTAGTTTTTTGATATTTTGAGACATAGTGAGTTGTTTTGTGGATGGGGAAGATGGAGCCGATGAAGAGGGTCTAAGTATCCATTCTAGATGATGGTGTTTTCCTTTTAAGAACTCTTTCAGCTTCTGTAGTTTTCCCTTCTTCTGATGAAGGCTGATATTTGAGACGCTGTTGGTACGGTGTGTAAGTGACCGGAGAGTCGACTTTAGAACTTGCAGAAGGAGTGAGGCTGTGTGTATCTTTTGCCGTGGGGACTTCAGTGGAATGAGGTCCCGCTGCCTGGAGCTTCCCTTTGACCCTGCCAACGACCTGCCGTTCCCCGTCTTCCTTCTTCGCAATTACACTAGCGGCAGGCAAAGGCTTTTCTAGGTATAGGGGCTGAGAGTGAGATCCAACTGGGGATTTAACCATACCGGTACATATCGCTGACATGCCCATTACAGGCGAAACTGAAATAACAGACTCGGTTGAAGGGAGATTTGGGTTGACTTGGGCCAGAATTTCAGAGGCTTTCTTCTCTGTGCAGGAAGAGGACAGGTGACCAGTCTGCCCACACTTCCAGCAAGTTGGTTTACGCCCGGTGACAATAATTGGCATTTTCTGGTCCGCTACATTCAGACAGTTGGGATGGAGATGAAGGCCTTCTGATCGATCATTATTTCGAAACTCCATCCCCTAGTCAGACCGTCAGAGAAAGCACTGAGTATTTGTCCAAATTGGTATAGATATGCAGCCAAGTGCTCCCCGAGGATCTGAGGAGGAACCTTAAATACTGCCTTCAGATTCTGTTCAAAGAATAAGGTCTTTTGTAATAATATCGCGACTGGATGCAGCTTCACAGTTGTCAGGTTTGATACCCAGAGAAATCAGTGATTTTATGACGGTGTCTTATGTGGTGACAAAGACTGCCACAATTCGTTTTTCAACTTTCTGTAATTCCTCTGGATTTAACAAAAGCCCATCTGCTCTGACCAGATGTGCGTAACTTGTGGTTTTCTCAAGGAACTTCGTAATATTGATAGTACACTTTGTTGAGGACATCCGGCAGGAGGGCGTCTCTCTGACTGTTATATTTTCCTCTTTGCTTTTATTGTCTTCTACTCCTTTTGTCTGGTTTGGTACATTCTGACCATTTTCGGTCACCATAGTTTCGAATTCTCCAAATTGGGGTCTTTTCCAGCTTCCATTTTTTCACTGGAGTTTTTTATTTTCGAGAACAACTTCCAAATGTTGGCTCTTTTCAGCATTCATCATTTTCTCCAAACTTCATCTTACTTATTTTCATGTTGTTATCAGGTGGTTCTTTTCTTTTTTTCTTTTTTTTTATTTTTCCTAGTCCCGAAAAGATTTTTCCTAACCATATTTAAACAAAAAACGTTGCGGGTCTTTTTTTCTTTTTTTCTAATTGAACAGAAACAAAAATAAAAAAACAGTAAACATTTCAGTCAAATAAAATTAAATCACAGATTTGACAACCCCCCACCCCAAAAAAAAAACAAACAAAAAAAACAAAAAAAAAAAAACAAACAAAAAAACGTGAAAAAGTTGTCACAGAAATAATACAAATGAGTAAAACGTTAGGAAAAGAAATGAAAAATTAGATATACAGAAAAAACAACAAAAATAAATACAGATAACTATTAAACAGTTCAAACGGAAATACAAAAAACAATAGTTATACAAATGAAGACCCAGAGATAAGATTACACCAAATAAGGCAAACAAGAAAGAAACACGTTAAACAACAATAAACCTTTCTTAATACAAAAATGAAACCAAGAATATACAAAAAGAAATACGAAACAAACAATACGTATAAATGCAGTATGGCTGCCATTAAAAAGCTAGTCAGCCTATGAACGAAACATGAACCTGTAATTTAAAAAAAATGAATAGATTAGACAAAAAATAAATACACAGAATATTTAAAAAATAAAATACAGAAGACTTAACAGATATTTAACAACAAAGAATGAATTAACGCAAAGAAATTATAAAGAAACAAATAAAGTTAAATGTAGAATAAATAAACAAAAAGGAAAAACAAGTCTTGAGAGGTGAATACAGATAAATTAAAAACGGAAAGAAAATATGTTAAAATTAACTATAAAATAAGAGAAAAATAAAAAGTAATAATAAAAGAAAAAGGAAAAACAAGGAGATAAGTAAAAAATAAGGGAGGGGGTGAAAATGAAAACTTCAAAACTTTGGCAAAAAATAGACAGAAAAAAGGAATGTAAAACAAAGTAAATTAAGGGAACTTAATATAACAAGTGTTGCAAATCAGAAACAGTTCACTGTGAATGGGTGTTGAATCCCAAAGACTCAAGCCTTCAGACGATACTCAGATGTTGCTAATTCCCATATATATATATTTTTACTTTACCTGTCACGTGATCTAATTATTTCAAGATGAGGTCGACTTGCTTTCTGGCATCTGTGTTCAAACCCAAGTGTTGGCAGTGACACTTCATTGCTATATAACACTTCTCTAGGCCCATGGCTGATATTTTAAATGTCATTACACATACTCAGTAAAGCACTAGACAAAGTTTGTCTCACGACAACATTTACCTTAGTTATCTCAAAGGCTTTTGACAAGGTGTGGCATAGTGTGTTTGTCATTAAACTCTAGTTATGGCATCTCTTGAAGAATCTACTTAATTATGAAGTGATTTCTCTCATGTAACTCCATAAAATTCATTGTGAATGGCTAGTCTTCTGAAGCCCATGAGATCAATGCAAATTTTTTCCAAGAATCTTTCTTCAGTCTTATCTTCTTTCTGCTTATATTAATGATCTACCTAAGAAAATTCTCAGCTCATTAGTAAATATCTGTTCAGATGATACAACTATTCATGGAAGAACCTAAAATGTTCAGAGCTTTACATCAGCTCTCTCTATTGAGTGAGCTCAATGGGGAAAAACTAGCTTATAGCCTTCAATACCTCTAAAACCAAGCTACTATTATTTCATCATCACATATATACAATGCTGAAAAAATGGTCACCTGCTTGTATCACTCTAAAAAGTAACTGAGTTCTTCTGCCATGCTTTATCTTCACAAGAGACAGAATAAATCAAAGATGGAGTATTGCTGTCATGTATGGGCTTGCAATCATATCTATTCTATTGCTATTTCCATGGCAAATGTTCAGATGAGCATGTTGGGATCCATCTACCCAGGTTTTTGTTGCTATTTGAGTGTAGGGATTACAAACAGTCAACAACAACAACACATCTTTTAAATGAAACATAAAAAGGTTATTCTCTGAATGAAAAATAGAAGCAGAATATCAGTTGAAATAATATGTCTATATTCTTTTTGGAAATATATAATAACAACAAAATGTTCAAGTTTTCTTGTAATAAAGTTTGTTTTATCAAGTAATTCAGTGTTCGTGTGTAATTGAAATATGTTAACATACTTACATTATGACTGTCAGCCTAATGTTTCTATCAGTGTGTAGAGAAGGCCTTAGTTGGTGGCTGCTAGCTCATTTCTTCCATTATCTGTGTGAGCATGTGCATACACATATGTAGATCAAACAGGCCTCTGAAATTGTTTTGGATCGAGGTGTGAACTTTTTGAATACAAAGTTTTCATTAGTTAGAAATTATTTAATTCTGGCTCATGAAAATATTTTTCTTGAATTTGCGGGAATAGTGTGAGGAATTATTATTGTTGAAAAATATATAGGGAATTCAATTTCTATAAGTTCCACTCTTTAGTTTCACCAATTTAGACCTTTATAGCTAACATTTGCCATGCTACATCCACAGAGTTGAATCACCCATACTTTGACCATATTTCATTTGTTAGGCAGAAGTTCCGCTTAGACACTTTTTTTCCAGAGAACTGCTACTAAGTGGAATGAACTACCGCATAAGTTCTTCCCTGACCATGACAATCTTAACCAGTTCAAGTCAAGGGACGTTTGCTATCTATCCTCCTTATTCTCATAGTTTTCATTTCCTTTTACGTCCTCTTATATTTATATCACACAACTCATTCACGTAACTAACTTTCCTTTAAGGGGAAGGCTAGATGTCTTCTACTTGCCACATCCTTGAGTAAAAAGAGGAAAAGGCATGTTCCTTCCTTTTATAGTCTTGCCACCTAGCATCCTGGCAGACAAGATGGGGTAATACCCACAATACTCCCCACTACCAGATTAAAAAAATGCATTTTGTGGATATGTAAAAATGTTTGAATATTTCTTGCTCTTCATAGTATAATGAAGGAAGATTAGAATACCATAATTGAAATATGAATGGACATTTTGATGAAAATGTACTTCTTTGAAGTACTGTAGAATCAGTAGGGCTGTTGAAATTTCCATTATCTCAGATTTAAAATACCAGCAGTAAATTGATGAAGCTATTAGAAATTTTGTGGTTGTTTTCCAGTGTACAGTGTTAGTGCCCACTTGAGGGTTCATGAATTTGTAATGCAGTAAATTTTATATTGGCAACACAAATGTAATAGTTAGAAAATGAGTTGTAAACTTGATGATTAGATGCTGGTGAAATTGATACTGACTGTGTTAAAGCATCTTTCATGAGAACTTTTGTAGAAGATATTTAGTATTAGTGTCAAATTAAATATACACACACACATACATACATACATAAATATAAAATATAGAAGTGGACACTGAGGTCAACATCAAGAAGTGACAATCTGTCTCATGCTTCAATGCAATCTTTAGCCTGAAGATTATGTTGAAGCATGAAGCAGACTGTCTAAATATCCATCCTCTTATACTCAATTGGACAATCTCCCCATGAATGAAGAGAAAACTGGAGGTAGTAGAAATATAGTTCTACAGTCGGATACTGAAAATTCCATGGACAGAGTGAGTAAGTAATAAGGAAGTCTTAAGGAAAATGGTAAGAAAAAGAACATTTATAGTTAGAATCAGAAAAGGACAAAATTCCTTAAACACATAATGAGGAAAGAAGGTTGGAAAACTTAACCCTTATGAGGGTGCATATTGAGGGTAAGTGAGATAGGAGAAGGCAGCGAGCCACTTACATGATGAGCTTGTGTGAATGGATAGTTGAATGGAGTGGGGTGGGTGCTTAGCAATGGAAGAAAAACTGCTAGGAGCCACAAGTGATAGGAAGTTGTGGAGAGCCATGATCATTTATATCCTGAAGAGACATGGCACATAGAAGAAGAAGATTTTTTGTTGTTGCTTTAAACATTGCAAAAAGAAAGTACATTTGATATGTTTGCCACTAACAGAAATAAAAGCAATTGTCTGTTAGTGATGGTGATAGAAGCAGTTGTGAAGGAATTGTGAAAAGTCAGTTGTGACTGTGACCGAGTCAAATTTTTTTAAACCTTGTTGTTTGGATTAGTTGTGGCTATGTATATTTCTGTCCATGTGTGTTGAATCTGTTGAAAGAAATTTGATTGTTTCATTGGGGTTTCATCTTCATAAGATTTATGTAATCTCTTGTGATTTCATCAATGGGGCAGATGGTGTTGTTGTAGTTGTTTCTGTGTGTTCATATTGCATTGTTGACCATCAGCTTGTAGTGGGTGGGGTGCTACCACATGATACAGCTAAGGTTAGAACGTTTCAGAACATATGAATTCAACATGTGAAGGATTTTTAAGCATACATTTATATAAACAACAACATAGTTCACAAAAGAAGAGAAAGGAGAAATTATTTTTACATGTTAACAGATAACTCAAACAAAAAATGAAAGAAAAAACATTTAAGTGCTTAGGTGTAGCATGTGTGTACAATATTGTAGTTTGAAATTAATAGGTCAATTTGCCATGTGACTATGTCTCATTGGAAAGGAAGTCTGGATACTATCACATCCTGGAACAAAATGAGTAAGTTGAATAATACAGGTATCATGATTTTGGTATTATTCTGTTGGAACAGTGCATCATATCTTTGATGAAGAATTGTCAGTAGATTGGTTTGAATATACTGGACATACATGGCACTGTTCAAAATTCCCTTCACAAACAGTTAAAATGAGTGATAGCTGTAACTTATGGTATGTACACCATTATATTTTGAGTCTGTATATTGTCAGTGAATACACTCTGAAAAATGTTGCCTCTCACATCTACATTGCACACACAGATGATTACTTGTATGAAGACAGAACCTTCTCTGATCACTGAAAACTGCAAAGTACAATTCTTTCCCCCAGGAAATTTCCTTATGACACCCCTGGAAATGTGTATTGATGGTGTTGTTATGTAACCAGAAGTTTGACTAGAGGCATGTATGCCTGTACTCCTATTGCAAGAAAACAAGTTCCAATTTTCCATGTTGACAGACCTGAGACCACATTTCCTTTGATCTGTTTTGATGATGCTGTGCAGCCTATCATCTAGTACTACATGGCCATGCAAAACCTGGTCTACATGTGCAGTGTAGAAATGTCCATGTGATATTGAAGCAACAATGATACTTCACATCCGACATACAGAGTAATCCTTCAAAATGACACTCAAAGGCCCAAAATATGGCCTCTCTCAAATGGCTCTAACTGAATAGAAATTCCATGTGTTTGTCTCTGTGGTATGACACCTGCTTTCTTTGAATTAACGAAAGAAAGTCAGTCTTGTTTTGATGAAATTGTCAAAATTAATTTGCATGAAAGATTTGAGAAATTTACAAGGAAAATGTTTTAATATTTGATTTTTTCTATTGAAATGTTTGGAATTAGAGACAAATTATGAGTATAGGAAAAAATAATTACAAGAATAAATAATTGCAATATGAAAGAATTATGAAAGAATAATTGCATGAAGAAATAATTAAATTAAACAATTATTGAAGAAATGATTATATGAATAAATAATTGCATTAAAAATAATTATAAGAAATGATTACATGAAGTTTTAATTACAAGAATAAAAGAAAGAGATATAAAAGTAATTGCATGAAGTAATATATGAAGAAATTATTATTTAAATAAATGAGTAAATTAAAAAATAATTACATGAAGAAATGGTTACATGAAATAATTATATGAAGTAATAATAAGCATAAAATTGTTATAATTCATGATTGTAAGTATGACACAGAAGAAATATATTTTTTCTGTTTTTTATATGTCGAGCAAGATAATGAGAAAATAATGAAGAAGAAAAATAATGGGCTGTGAATTGAATGGCTTTAAGTATAAATGAAGAATGATGGCCACAATCAATTTGTTTGGTTATTTTGTCAAGTATAGAATTTATTTTAAATGCTGGTCATGTGAAAATTAATGAAAACTTTCAATTGGAATTATGTCCAATAAACATTAAATTTGATGTTCAAGACATTAGCGAAAATTTACTTGGTTCAGGTCTAAACACTAATGAAATTTTATTAGCAACTTCAAGTTTTGAATATAATTGTACTGCTATATTATATCTATTATATAAAAAGAGCTGATGTGTGTTTGTTGAAAACTGCTTTTCATTCCAGAGTCTTCAGCAAATTCTCCAGAACCAATTATTCTTACAACAATGAAAACAAGAAACATGTAAGCTGCAAACATTAAGCCCTAGAAAGTCATGAAAGAAAAACAAAATCTTATGACTTGTTGCAGTGATCCATGTCAGTCTGCTTATTCCATTTAGATTAGAGAGATAAAGTTCAGGAAAGCAGAAAGAGAGAGAAATGGGGGAAAGAAAGTGGTGAAGAAAAAGACAGAGGAAAGGAGGGAGGGGTAGAAAGAGAGAGGTTAAATCATTTGTCTTATTGAACTCCACATTGACTTTGGCCATTCCTCTTAACATAAATGAAAAAAAAAAGAAAGAATTGTTTGTTCTTTCATTTCACCTTATAGCATGTATGTTATTTTGTTGACAAAAACAGCCACCCATTTAGTGGCACATTCTTAGAGTAAATTTGATACATGACTGGTAAGTGAAAATCTAAAGATGAAGCAGTAGAATTATGTTTATGATGAGAACATGAAGTTGTTACATTTCTGCTGCACACTTTTTGTTTATTTAGACTTGAAAGGAAAGCCAAGAAATAGAAATCCTTATAATATCAATAAGTGTGTCTGTATTTAACTATTAGATATCTTGTGTAATAGTTGAATAGTTACTATTATTAAAAAACATCCAATTCAAGATTTGGAATTTGATTGGAATTCAGTAATTGAGTATTTGGCTTCAAAGATTTTTTCATATTTTGTGTAAGGAAAAACAAAAGAAAATGAACATAACGTAAAGTATTTAACCTGATATATAAGCATAGTTTATAATTTTAGTATTTATTAAACCCACTAATTAAATGTTTTGTTATATTTTTAGGTAGAAGAAAATATTGGTATGATTAATTAAGTGTTCTATGCTTTTCCTGAAACAGTAAAGACTTGATAAATATAATTAATTCAATTTAGAAAACTTCCATATTAATTAATTTAAATTAACTATACAAATAGATTCATGATTTTTGTGTATTTCTTGTAAGATATAAAATATGCTAGTGTTTTCATAAAATTATATTAAATCAAATTTTAGGTCACCTTAATTCAAATTTGCTTCCCATAATAATAAAATAACTGAAAGTGATATATTAAGAAATGCTGTTTCTACTATTATCACATGATTATTTCTATTTTTCTTCATTTTTAGTGTAAAATTCATGACATTTCCTTGAAACACTTTAACTCCGTCATATTCCTTTACTACTCATCAATTTATTAACAACTTTATTCAGATAGCAAAAAGCTTTCAATATAGATTGAATATATTTACTATAACCAATATTTAGCCACATTGAATTTAATATTGCTTTTTCCATAACCAGAATTATTGTAAAATGTTAGCTGAATTTAGCAGATAAAAATTGCATGTCAGAATATGAAGAATAAATGTTGCAAAGAATGTTATCATTGGTAAAATTATTGAAAATTAAGGATATTGTGTTTTTTATTATATATATAGAAATTCCCAAAATGAAGGAGCCAATATTTCAAAATTTACATTTTATAATGGTTTTACTGTATTATTAAAATATATGAATTACTTCATATTTTCTTTTTAACTTGCAACTTTCTGGAGTCTGACTAAGTTTAATTTTATGAGTTGTATTCCAAGTCCTCCCACCAGACAGAACTTGTGGGTAATTTTTGAAGTGGCTCAATTCTTGCTTGATATCTAATTGACTTTTTCTTGGATCTAAATTATTTCCCATTATCTGCATTAATCATCCTACTTTAGTTCTTTTAGTTTTTCTTTTTGGGATTTTGGGATTTATAAATGGAAATCTAAATTATTGTTTATGATCAGAAACTAATGTTATTTATGCCAAATTCTGGAACACTATTTTCAAAATGAAAAAGTACTTATTCATGTATTAGTTTAATAGTAATATTTCATATTATTCAATCTTTCCTGAATTAATTAATATTTCAGTTCAGTAGAATCTGAAACATCTTTCTATATAAAAATATAAAAGCTATCTCTATTATACCTATTTGTATGTAATTACTATCAATTACCTATTAATAAGCAATAAAGTATAAATGAGGATGATGGGAATAACCATTGAAATATTATTAAAACCAATCATAATTTCTTATTTGATAACCAAATATTTGCTGCCTAGAAGTATACTTTTTGGAGTAACATTTCTCCTAGTCTAAGAAGTATAGTGTTCAGTTAGTTCTTTGACTAAGTATTTTAAATTTAATTGATTTGATTTCTGCATCCTGAATTACAAAAGTGAACCCAAACATGTCTTGTTATTGAGTACTTGACTGTGGAGCAATGGATAGCCATTTTGTCTCACAAATCCAATTCATACTGTAGTGGGTTTGATCCTCACTTGATGCTCTATACTTATTACCTTGTTCCAGAATAGAATATGTTCTACAGCAGCTATTACTGGTTAAGTAAACCAGTTTTAGCAAATAAACCATGGCTTCAGTGCCATGAGAATGCCAGATATAATTGATCACCTATCATTTATATAGGTCTTCAAGAGACTACAAGAGACACTAATATATGCCTGTAGTATAAAGATAACATGACTTACCATAATGACTTTGGTGGCAGTTATAATACAGTAGGCAATTAATTGACATGGCTGATTCTCATTATAAGTAAGTTTCTGTTCCATCTCAAACGTCTGTTTCATTCTGAATTTCTGCTGTTTGAAAATTAAACAATAGCTTGGCTGCAATAAAAAGCATCAATCAGATAAATTAACTAGTAAAACAAATAAAAAATATCTGTGATAATAAAATACTTTTTTTTAGAACCTCAAAACAAGTATGCTCCCAACTTTTTGGAATTTAAACTATTTTATTTTTATGAAAACCCTACATTAGGACAGGTTTCCTCTTCTATCTGAAATAGCATATACAAAAAAATTATCATTAATTTCATGGAAAGTTTTTTGAGTATTCCAAAACCTCCAAAGTTACCCTCTTCTATTTTTGTTTGTCTTGATATTGAAGGTCAAGATATGTTGTCTACCATGATTGGAATATGACAGTATGATTTATTGTGAGCTACATATATTTTTCATTCATAAAATTTTTTGTAGGTACTAAAAACATCTTAGAAACCTTTGCACCTTTCCAGAAGTCCACTGAAGGATAGTTAATCATAGCAAAAATTTTGCACAGGTTACTTTTTGAAAAGCTTGTGTAATCACATATAAATTAGTGGTAGTTACTTCTTTGTTTTATGCGATTTTGTTTTATAAAATGTTTTACTTTTGCATAGTGGAAGAAATCTGTACTACAGCAAGAATTGGCAGAAAGACAAAATATAAGTAGCTTGCTTAATCATGAAAATTTCGAGAGCTTCATGGTTAAGTCTTTGCACATGAAAGATGAGCTTTTGTTACATGAGCTTCAGTTTAACTGGAAATAACTGTTTTTTTATTTCAATTTTATTTTGTTTGCTTTTGTCAGTAAAGATAAATAAAAAACAACAAAAACAAGAAAATGTGTTAAAACATAAAGAATAATGAACATAGAATATCAAGAAACTAATTTTTTTTAAATAGAAAAATAATTATCTTTTATTCTGCTATAAAAGCATAAAATATTGTGCTTCTGAAAATTTTCACTATTTGTGAGAGTAGTATTGAATGAATTGTTTTCAAGAAAGGCAAGAGAAGATGAAGTAGACTTTCTTTATTATGTGCTTCTGGAAGCAAAAACAAATTCTTTGGGGAGAATGAGTCTTCATGAATAAAAAATTGGTTGAAAATCTGTAGAAAATCCTTGCTACCTCAGCGTTAAAGGTAGGATGTAGTAGTGGGAATTACCTAGGGTAGAGATGGTATTGGCCTAGTTTATAAATAGATGAGTGAGACAAAGTGCTACTAATTCATTTTGTAAGAAGTTGCTCTTGGTGGTGAGGAAGCAGGAGGAGGTAATTTTTTATCTACTTCCTTATCACCATCATCATCTGTTACTTCATTTGTAACAGAGGGAAAGTGATAAAGAATGGGTTTCCTGCTTTAAATTTATAAAACATTTTCTCATTGGGTTTATTTCATTTGGTTTTTGGTTTCTAATTTTTCTTTTATACATTTTGTAAATAAATATTTTTGAAAAAAAGAATTACTTATTTCATTGTATTTTATGATTCCCTTCATGTATTGACAATGTATCATGTATCTCATTTGAATATCATTTCTAAACCTAAGATGTTATTGCTAATTTGTGAATGTCTGTTCCTGAAATCAGAATATTTTGTCTAAAGGGCCCAGAAAACCAGCATCTTCCTTTCTTACGCCTTTGACTTTCGACGTTTGAACTTTCAAATTTGCGAACAAATTTTGATGTAAGAAAAGTTCTTTTACTATTAAAAAAGAATTGATTTATATGAATTGTTTTAAAGGAAAATAAGTAAAATCCTTTTGCTACTAAGGAAAAAATTGTTTTTCATGAACTGTTATTTTCTAAGAGAAAACAGATTTGTATTTCAAAGAACTGTTAATCTGTCTTGATAGTTCGAGGTGCACAAGGGGAAATTTTGTGCATGGCCTATTTGGTCTTTTGTACAAATTCGTATGCTGCAAAAATATTTTTTATTTGAATAAATATTTGTTTCTCTACAAATTTCGGGTTGACTAAGAGACTTGTCCTTGTTATAACAAGCGTATGATTGCAAAGAAAAGAACAAACAATGGTTAAAATTTTAACAGTGTGTATTGATCAATTTTCAGAATATATATATATATATATATATATATATATATATATATATATATATATATATATACACAGTTTTATGAAAAGCTATGATGCTTGATATGTGGTCCTTTAGTTGCTGTTGGAAAGGGAAGCCATTAGGTTTAAGTGTGTTGTTGGTAAGGTCGGGTACGGGTAGCAGATAGGTAGTTGAGGTCACGGTTGGGATGGTGAGAGTAGTCTGGAGTGAGTTCGTGAAGCTGCGAATCAGTGGTAGTATGAGTGCAGTGTCGTTAGCAGGGTTGATTCGTGGTAAGGCCTGGTAAGGTGGGTTTGCAGGTTGGGCAATAGAGGTCACGATGTTGATGACGAGGGAGGCCTGGAATAGATTCGTGAAACTTGATCGAGTGGAAACATATTGATTCTGGTCGAATGGGAGATCAAATGAAAACGTAGGCACAGTGGTGGTGACAAGAGAGTCATTGAGTGTGATAGTGAAGCTTATTCGAGCAGTTAGAAATCATGGTGGTGATGTTGAGAGATGTCTGTTAACAACAACTGGACTGTCGGCCGCTTTTTGTGTGTGAAGTGTCTGGTGGAGTCAGGTTGCCGTACATTGACCGAGGTCACGGTGGTGACGACGAGACGGGCGGTCACGGTGGTAACAACGATAGCGTCTCTGCTGGTGTAATGCTCGGAGCCCCTGCGCAGAAGAGAACATATTTTTAATTTTGAGTTTTGTTTTCTTAGCACTCACATTCAGCCGACATGTAGAGCGAATTATTTAACGAGCGTTTGATTGCAAAGTAAAGGAATAACAAGGGTGAATTTTCAACAGTGTATTCGTCAAATATACATGATATATTTAAAAGTTGTTAGGGAATTGGCAAAGATTGTTAATATATCGTTTACGGTTTCTGTTTGTCACGAAAGCGATTAGGTGTAAGGGTGTTGTTGGTAATATCGGGAGTTGGGATCCAGGGGATAGGCTTGTAGGATAGCCGTTTGTGGAGTTTGGCGCTCGCATTTCTTTAATGTGGAAATTGACATCTGTGATGGAGTTGATGGGCTGGCGGTCGTGTGCTGCTGAGATGTTGTAGCCAAGTGGGGGGCTGGTGTATTGATCGATTCGAGGTTACGGTGGTGGGTTGATTCGTGGTATGGTGTGTTGGTTGCGTGGTGACAGCGATGGACGCCTGGAGTGGACTGAGTCAGGCTGAATGTGGTATTAACGAAACGGGGTCGCGGTGGTGACAACCAGGGTGGCCTGGAGTGGGTCGTGACGACATCGACGTGTTATAAATCACGGTGGTTGTGTCGGGAACCTGTCGGTGTCGATGTCGAAGCTGGTCTCTGCTTGGTTCTATATGTGAAGAGTCGGGTAAGATTAGTGAAGCTTAGACGAAGTCATGGTTGTGATGAGAGAATCGGTCATCGTGGTGACGGCGTCAACGCGCCTGCTTGTCGGCAGATGGCCTTTAGGTCCTCAGCTGTGTTGGTCTTTACAAGGGGGTTTTTCTTTTAAGCAAATCTTGTAGTCATCTCTTTTTTCCGGCGGGAACGTTCGTGATTGGCTATTGTATTATTTTCATTGCGGTGATTTGTTTCGTAGACCAGATGTAATGCACGGGGTCCCTGCGTAGAAGACAACATTTTTTTAATTTTTATTTTGGGTTTTGCCTTCCTGGCACTTACATCCGGCCGACATATATAGTGAATCAGAAAGAGATCTAATTGCAGCATAGTATAACATCTTTTTAGTTGGCACATCTAAAAAACATACTTACAAAAAGAAGGATAACAGATATGAAATCCTCTTTTTCATTCTTTTAAATGGTATAGATCGAAATCAAATTACCATAAGATTTCAAATAAAAGGACATCGTGTTCTTGACTTGTCTGGCAATTTGTTTCAAAGTTCAAATGATTGACACCTCCACCAAAATAACCAAATTCTCGTGCATCATTGAAATCTTTCTGGAAAATAAGCAAAAGAGAAAAAAACAAACAAAACAAAACATTTGTTTTGACACTAAATCTAATTTACAAATTTCATTTTTTTCTTTGATATGAAGAGTTATTAATTTTCTTTCTATGGCAAAATCAATTTTTGATTATTGCATACACACACAATAAATAGTTTCTTTATGGATAAGGGAATTTAAGTAAGAGAAAAACGTTTTCAATCTATATTAGGCATAAAAAGAAAATTATTTTTTTTAAAGATCTTCTAAAGAATAACATTAAATAACTTTTATCTTTATTTTTGCCATATCAGATATTGATAAAAAACAAAGATTCATAAATGTATATATCAATTCTTCCAAATCTTACGATTCAACAAAAGCAACACCGACATATTAGTCTCATTAGATGTAGACAATTTCACAAAGAAACACATACATACTCATAAATAATGCTCACATTCCTCAATTTGACCATCTAAAATTGGAACTTTAAAAAACAAAATCTCCATGTGAACGACACATTTTCATTTTATGACCACTTAAGATTTACATACGGACAAACCATAAGTAGGTTTTTGGATCCTTTCTCAAATTTCTCTATAATCCACTTTGAAAATTTTGAGGTGAAGGGAGAATAAAAGACTCTTACTGTGTTACTGGCCCTATGAACCCGCTGATATTTTTTATGGGCTGTGATTAGGCAGCTCAAATGTCAACCGTCTCCTTTGAAGGGGAATGCAGAGTTGCCACTGGACAATGTGATTGGCTGGTGTCCGTCATAAATATCGACGGACATGTAGGTACTAGAATCAAAGAGCTTTAATCTGAGAGCTAAGTCTATAACGACGCCCATTGGACTACGCCATTGATCTACACTTCTTACCTGCGACTACGACGCGTACCAGTCGATTACTGCTACCGTATTCTACTTGGTTATAGTAGCCAAAACCACTGAGCTACTTCGTTCAAATGTATCTCTTTCCGGGACATATCATAATTGAATTGGATTTGCATTCTTTTTTTTTAATTATTGCCTCGGGCAGTAGTGCATTGTATCAAGTTTTATTTTCTGAAAGAAAATAAAATTTCCGAAACCACATAGAAAATAAATGTTCAATGAAACAACTATTCCAACTATATACATTGACAATATTTATTCGACTTAGCTAAAATTAAAACTATAAAGAATCTAAAAGCAATATTCAAACGTAATTCTGTTCTTAACTTTGCATACAAAGTAAATATTATCCCTAAATTCATTACTGAGCATCCTTATTGACTCAGAAGGAATCATAATTTGAGTAGCTGCTATTGGAATGTCCTGTAGAAATATATTTACCTTACTTTCCTGGTATAAACATTACTGTATCTGAGGTGTGGTAACACTTTTTTCATAGTGAAAACGGACAAAGAATTTTTTTATTAATATTCACACTATACACGGCACAAGAGCCACTGAACGTAGAGGGTTACTGAAGTTATATGAGCAGTAAGAATAAGAGGTAAGAGCCACACTTTATGATAATATGTGGAAAAGGTAACGGTTAACCCTAGACTTGAAGGGGTTAAGATTGTAGTGGTTGGGAAAGCATCCTGTTGAGAGTCATTTCCACAAAACAGCGATTTGTGGAAAGATAGTGTTAAAGTGGAATTTACTTCTTATTAATAAAATACGAAGGCAATGAAGGTGGTTTTCCTTGGTGTACGTGGTATGGTGGGTCTTATCTGTCAGGATTAAAGTTGGTGGAACACAGGAATGTAGCTCGTCAGAACATTTGTCATGGAGATAGTGATAGAGTAGCAAGAAGTTTGCAGCGTTTTGTCTGTGGGAAAGAGATTGTAGGGTGGGCAATAATTGAGCACCCACAAGGCTGCATATACACGTTTGAACTTTCTCAAAACTGAAAAGTGAAGACAGGGTAGCTCCAGCCTAGATTTCAATCTGATTTGGTTCTTGTAAAGGTAGAGCATAGTAGGAGGAGTTAGGTACTTACTGGAGTGGTACTGACCATTTTACCAGTATTTTTAATGATGGATCGTATATACAAGTTCTACTTGAGGTCTGGTGTGAGCTTAAGTCCAGATGGGTGTTCAAGACATGGACCTCCTTGAAAGAACACTCATTCATTATGATAAACAAAAATTCAGGTTCTGTTCTGTATTGATGGAACTTTACTAGTTTGACTTTTGTGGTATTGAATGTGACCATCCAGTTTTTCTTCCATTGAGCTGTTAGAAATAAGCCAGAAGAGAGATTAGCTGCCAGGCTTCAGTTGACCAGATTTTTGGAGGTGTACCAATATAACGTATCATCTGCAGAAGCTAGACATGGAGGATGCCTGTATTGATCTCATGAAGATCAGAGAATTGGCCATTAACAAATACCTGCATGGACCTACCTGCTATGAAGTACTTGTTGCAAGAACTCATTCAGTGATTCCATAGCTGTAGTAATGCCTCTTGTCCAATGCCTTCAATATATCTAATTGAATAAGACAATAGTTTGTTCAAGTAGTGAATCACATACACATTTGCAGATATGAAAAAGAGTAGTGTATCTTGCTTAATACTCAAACCATATTAATACATTGCATATCCTCCTTGTGTATAAAAATAGACCTGTAATCGATGCTTAGGATCATGATGATTATAGAGATGATAACTACCTTCCTGCCATACATTATTTTGTGCCTTTTGCACTAGTTGAAAAAATAACCAAAAGATGGACTAAGTGAATGAGTTAGGAGTTGTCCCATCATGCCCCATATAATAAATGGTATCCATATCCAGTGATTTTACTAGTCAGGAAAGTTGATGAGCATCTTGCAGAGCATCTTAAGGAGTACTTAGTGTTGCAGGAATGGCAGCAGAATGGTTTCAGTAGTGTTATGGAAACAATGTTCAACATGCCCTACAGAAACAAAGGTGAGTGAGAGTTGTTACTTATAGCATCCCACACTAAGGTATCAAGGAGTGGGCCTGCATGCTATGATTGAATACATTTTGGAAGATATCACACATCATGTTTATATTGCATATGTAAGTGACCATCACTTGCATAATGGTAGAAACTGTTCTTATCATTGAACAGAATTTGATATACCAGGTGACCCACTTGTATACATTTGGTTAGAGGTATGGCTACCTGGTTTTACTGCAATTGCCAATAATATGTTTTGACCCTCCTGCGTTTACATTTACTCTGATCTGTGCTATAGATGTTGGGCAGTCTGCCATTAGTTCTTCTACAATGTAATGATTTTGGTTAACATTTGTACTACATAACCATTGAAAACATGGTCTACAGGTGTAGGGAAATTCATTTGACCATTGTTACCGAAAGTGAATTACTGATAATATATCATATATAGTAATTCTTTGAAATGATTATCCAGCCATTTGAAGGTTCACAATCTGGCCTCTCTTAAATAGATCTAAGAACAATATAGAAGGATTATGTATGCATTGTCATGGCATGAAATCTGCTTGAATTACACTTATAATATACTGAACCATATTACAGCATTTGTTCACCGTCTAAAGTTCCGACAGATGGTATAATTGGATGAGTATTAATCACAAAATAGTTAAAGACTGAAATTTTTATCAGAATATATACTACCCACTTAGCATGTATATACTATATCTGGTCAAAATTGGCATCTTCCTTCAGAGTGTTACAGTTTTAATTACTTTTGGTGTACATACATACGTGGATGTATGGAAAAGCCTGACAAATTTGAAATAGAATTTTTTCAGAACGGTTCTTTGGTCAGAACTTTTTAGCACCTCCTTGTAGACACACACACATGTATATACAAATTATTTGGCAAAAGTAACTACAACTATGTAAAACAAAATAATTTAAAAAGACATTACATTTTTTTCCATTGTTAAAAGAAAAATGAACCATGTTTCTGTTAATTGGCATTTAATTTATGACTCCCCACTTGTTTGAAATAAATATAAAAAACTGATAATTTCTGTTTTTTTTACCTATCCCCAGTTTTATTTTTAAAAAAATAAACACAATTGTACTTTTATTTCATAATTTATTAGTTAGGAGTTGTAAGTATCCCGTAACAGAAACATGGAAAAAATCTGGAATCATACAAGCATAGGATTCTAAGAAATAGAAATATTAAAAATTGATGGGTGTACAAATAATTTTGTCATTGACTCTGTGTGTGTATATATATATATATATATATATATATATATATATATATATATATATATATATATATATATATATACAACATTTAGGGGTTAATGTGCATTATAATATTGCATTCATCCTGGGGTGGGGTAGCAAACTTGAGGGCCGCCCTTGGTACCAAAAACACTGGCTACACCACTGTGATGCCACTGACAAAAAGGACTGGTAAAAAAAGTTGTTATTGGCAGGGAGAGGTGTTAAACATTCATTTAGTATTGAAAATCAAACCTGAATATGTTAAAATTGTTAGAACTAGCTAAAGATATCCAAATTAAAAGTGATTTCATTTTAAAAAAATAAAACTATTGTTTTTTTTTTAACTTTTTATTTTAAGTGGAATCCATGAAAATCCTTGGTGAGAGCAAAAGGGAAGTGAAAATTAAAACAGAATTATTTTAATTCAAAATGGTAAAATAAATACATAATTTCTATATTTACCTCATTAAGTAAATCAACTTCTGCGATTTAATGGTATCCTTGTTAGTTTTATACAATAACTTTGCTTGTCATTGTCATTCTAAAAGTCTGCTTATTGAAAACTTACCTTATTTGGTTTGTTCCTACATATAACCTTATAAGGTAGTTATTGAGAAAGATGAATCCTTGGATTGCAGCTACACACAAGAGTCAAGGGGTGGAGCTGCACATGTAGTGGACAATGTTCTTTCATTACCAATGATAATAATGAGAAACTGTATTTGCAAAATGGCAATTGCAACAGGAAATGTTTGACAACTGCTGGAAGCATGAACAATCAGCACAAGGAGTAGGTTGGCAAAGTGGCAGGTGAAATGGAGACAACAGCAAATACAGGGGACAGTTGAAGCCAATAAAAGACAAAAGATTTTCAAAATGGAAAACAGAGTATGAGATATTGTCATGGAAACATTCAGACTGCAAAATATGATTGTTTACCATTAGGAAAAGACTTCTCTTTTCTCTATAAACAACAAAAGGAGTTTGTCGAACCATATATTGGAAATCAAAAGAGAATTATAAAGCATATTTATTCTCATAATAATTTAATTACCTATAAATGCATGAGCGTGTGAGGAATTTGTGTGCATGTGGGTGAATACATATATGGGTGGATGGAATGCATGTGGGTGGAGAGAAAGTCATTTGGCTAAGTATATATATTTATATATGTGTATATTCACGTGTATAACTATATACACATATGCATACATAAAATATATACAAACATGTGCATATATATATATATATATATGTGTGTGTGTGTGTTTATATGTTTATTTGAATCGGTATTGAAATTTCAAGCTGTTGTGAAAATACATTAATTGTTCTTTATTGTCTAAATGTAAAATATTTGGGTATTTCAAGCATATTAAATCTAATGAAATCACTGAACCAGATAAAAATTTAATTATTGTAAATTTTAATAAATATATATTATTAATGTCAATTATTAAATCAAGTAAATGATCGATTTATAATTATGTTTAATTGTTAAATAAAAGATGCTGCCTGTGTATGTTGGTTTGTTGGAGGGGCAGTCTCCAGAAATATGTTCTAAAAAAGATAATTCATTTTTATTTATTGTTTGAGATTATATTAAGATAATTTCGTATTTCTTATTTAACTGAGATTTCTACAATATTTACTGTTATTTTATTTTGTATTGAATATGAATTGTAATCATATTAAGAAAATTAATTTTTATGATTTTGATTTAAAAATGAAATAATAAAAATAATCATCTGTAATCCTTTGTTTTTTTTTAAACAAAAAATTACAGATGATTATTTTTTATTCATCATAAAAATTAAAATAGAATGAAACTTAATGATAATTTATTTTTCCAATCTGATTAGAAAATCTATGATTGCATATAACAGCAACACTTTTCATAAACATTTCTGCAAAATAATAAAAGAGAGGAAATTGTTTTTGGATGAACTGCTTTCTAGAAAAGATATGTTTTTTGTTTGTGACAAAAATTTGTTAAAGAAAAATTTTAAAGAAAATATAAAGAGATAAATTCTGATTTGGTGGAAACACACACATATGCATGCATACACACATTTATATAGGAATTATAGCTTACATGCGTGTGTGAGAAATAATACTAGTAATTTATGCAACTGTAGAAATAAAATTAGATGCTCATTAAATGGAGCTTGCAAAACAGAATCTATTATTTATAAAGCAGAAGTAAGAAATATAAATGGTCAAATTAAAATATATACAGGCCCTTTCAAGTGCAGATAGTACAATTACACATTGATTTTTAAGCTACCAAACTTTAGATATTCCACCAAACTTGCCAGCCACATGTGGAATTTAAAAGAAAAAAATAACAGGGACCCAGTCATAAGGTGGACAATTTTAAAAAAAGGTAAAAATATATAACAATTATACCCACATTAGCAAACTATGCCAATATGAGAGATTAACAATTATGACATTCCTGGACCCAAAAAATCTTTTAAAACAAAAATTAGAAATTTTAAGCCCTTGCCCTCATACAAAACAATTTTTATTAAGTGAATATGAAGCGGATAAAATCTAAAATAAAAAAAAAAAAACATTGTTAGCCTTTAGACACCCTAACTCCCATCATCCATAACAATTAAGTTACATATTTGATTTCCCCTTTTTTATTGTATACATTTACAATACACTTACATTCATATCCCTTTCCATTCTTTCCTTTACCTCCTTTTCCATTTCCCTTCCTATTAAACCCAATGTCCTACCTTTCAATCATCATACACCTCATATTTTTTTTTTTTAAATTTATTTTTTTGAAAGATATGTAGTGTTTTTTGTGTTTTTTTAAATAAAGCATTAAAGTGGTCATTTTAAAAATATTGCTTGAAGAGACCACCAGGTCGAAATTGTGGTTGTATTTTAATTGACCTCCTGATTTTTAAACTTAAAAGCTCCATATTTTATTTTATTTTTACTTATTTTTTTCTCATGTGCATTGAGCACTTTTTTATACTACTGTTCCCTGGTCAGCTGAACTTTTTTTTACTACTGTTCCCTGGTCAACTCTGAACTTTAACCTTTATATAAATACACACACACATATGTGTGTGTGTGTGTGTGTGTGTGTGTGTGTGTGTGTATGTGTATCAGTACTTCACGCAAAATAAGAGATAAAATTTTAAAACTAAGAATAATTATATCTTTGTTCTTCACCACTCATTGCTATTTGGAGTTTCATGAAAATACCAATTGCCATTATTTATTCTCTCACTTTCTCTCTCTCTGTATATATATATATATATATATATATATATATATATATATATGTGTGTGTGTGTGTGTGTGTATATAACAGATATATATATATATATATAACAGATGTATATATATATATATGAGAGAGAGAGAAAGAAAGAGAGAGAGAGAAAGAAGGAGAGAGGCTATAGAAGGCAACACTGAATGGCGACTGTCACTCATATGCTCCAGTAGATCTTCAGATAATGTGTCACTAATTTTATATAAAGACAGCCCTTTCTTGTCCTCATTTTTAGGATATATATCTTAGCTTACTTATAGTTCTGACATTGAGTTTGTATATTTTGATTATTTCATTTATTTTCATTCAGTTTTTGTATTTTTTCATTGGTATTTGAAATTAAGTTTATTATTTAATTAAAATTATGTTTATTATTTAAATTTAAATTATTTAAATTTAATTTATTGGTTTTTGTTTCATCTTTTGTGTCTTGATGTGGTTGTTAGTAGCTCAGTAAGAATTTGTTTTGTATATTTCAATCAGTATCAGTCCATGCAAGGCAGTAAAGTCACTAAGACAGAAAAGGTTACAGAGTGAGGAATAATTAGGAACAGAAACATTAATAATGAGTGAGAAGAGAAAAGAGTAATCAGAATAGTTAAATAGCATGGACACCGGACCATATGTGACAGCAATATTCTAAGCATGGGCGAAAGGTAGACTTATAGATAAGTAAGATAGATTCTGGAGAGAACATTTGTCTTGCACGACACAGAGAGACAACTTTCTTAGCAGCTGACCTAACAATGAATTCAATATAGTCTTTGCACTTCATATCTGTTGAGAACGTGAGCCCAAGAAAGTGTAACTAGTCACTTTCCTCGAGGTTACCATTAGACATATTGATGGAAGGCAGAGTGGGGTCTCTCAGATGATTAATGGAGAGCAGTTTAGTTTTGGAGGCGTTAAAATTAACAAGCCATCTTTTGCCCCAGTTAACGATGGACTAGATGTCTTTTTCGACATCAGCTGGCTTGTTAACAAAGAAGATATCCAGAGAAGAAAATAACGATAATCACCTTCCCAGACTAACATAAATTACTAAATAAACGATTAGAACTCATCTCAAAATGCAGAGATAAAAACAAAATTTTTCTCTGTTACTTAAAAATTGAAAACTAAAAATGAATACCTCATAAATCGTTATCAAGAAAAAATACAGATATATGCCCTATATATAATGCAGTTAATGTAACATACTTTAGACAAAGACAATATGTATATCATCCACTTTGTTCATAATTTTCTATTTTTCCAATTTTCAAATAAATTGTTGCAAATCCTGATTAAACTCATGGGGGGAACAAAAATTCAAAAGAGAGCCATCCAACCAGTATCAGATGTTGTACAGAAAAATAGAATAAAAATTAAACAAATCGACCCTAGCTGAATTTAATACAACTTACATATACACACATTTGTGTACATATTTTGTCAAAATTGATGGCAATTGTTAGAAAGTTTTAATATTGAGATGCAATGAACCAAAAGTTTTGAAATAATGTGTAGTGCCACGCCTACATTTCTACAATTTTGATTGGTCGATAAATACATACTAAAAATGATAGGACAATTTATCGATCGCATTTCACCATACTGAATTTTTTCCTACACTTTTCTCACAAACAAGTTTTGCTATAAAATCACTGATTGGTCCATTTTTCGTCCAATCGAGTATTTTTCGTGTACATTCAAAAATATATCCCGCGTTTGTGCTGGGAGCCACCCTAAGTAATATAAATATTGGATGCATTCAAAAAAACCAGTAGTAGTAGTTCCAGCACCACAGTTGAGTACAGATCAGAGACAATAGATCTCAACTACTCACTCGTGTTATTCATCCTACTCACTCCGCACGTACATACACACAGATACAGAACTTTATTTGATACACCACCAGTTCTCTGTAGACATACAAAGTTGAATCAACTCTGTAAGTTGCAACACAACTGAACAATTTTCTAAAGAAATATTCTATTTCAACACTGAACTCTGAATTTTATACTCTGACAAATCTTCCTTAAAATATTTCCTTACAGTTAATGGGAAGCTACTTTTTTCTCCCTATTTCACTCATATTACAACTACTTTGTATTATTGTTGAATTTTAATATATATATATTTATTCATTAAAACAAATTGGTTTTTCATTGTTTTTCCTTGATATTTTAAATATTATGTACGAATGTTAAATGCCTTCTCAACACGCAGCCACACTTATCTATTTTACCACTTCAACATTGGTGACTACAACACTCAAGAAAGCAAGCATTCTACATTGGCAACCTTTGACGTTCAGACTAACATTCTACAAATGTGTAGAGATTTGATAAAGCAGAGATCCAGAATTCATGACTGAAATAAAGGCCAATGAACTGTTCAATTAAACCTTTATATTTTTAGATGGTCAATATGGTATCTATGGTTTATTGAATTTGTTCAGTATAGTTGCATGTTAAATATTTTATGTTTAATATAACAATAACTCAAAATGGAAACACCACTTGAAAGAAAAAGATTATGCCAAAAACAAAGCAAGTTAAGGCAAGACGATCACTTAGTAGACAAAAGCAATTGAGTCCCTTGAAAGAAAAGCTTGAACACGTAAGTCTGCAGTCTAAGAAACATAGTAGTAAGTTAACGGATTAATTAAATAGTTCATTTTTCTTGGGAACTAATTATGTTTAAATAAAGGTAAATATTTTAATTGTGTAGAGTATTAAAGTGACTAAGGGAAGTAACCACTCATATATTTACTACCTTAAGTTGATTTACCCATCCCCCATAACAGAGCATGACATGAAGGATTAACACCCCTCCCCAAATCTTAGAAGGGCTTAGTTCTGCATTCTCCAAATTCCCATAGGTACCCAGTGGCCTATATATAGAGTGTACACAAGAATTAGTGACACAGGGTCTGATGATTACTTGAGGTATCCCAACTGACAGTCACCGGGCAGCCTTGATTTCTATGTGTACACACATACAAACATGCACAAAATCTCTGACTCTCTTTCTCTCTACACACACACACATGTACGCATGCACATGCACACACACACACACACACACACACACACACATATATATATATATATATATATATATATATATATATATATATATATATATATATATATATACTCCTCCTCATACCCATCTCTCATCATCATGAGGTCTTGGCTTGACTAATGAAAATTCAGTAGAAGATTCCATGTCTGTTAGTCCCACTGATGGTTGATAATACTCATATAAGACAGTTCTTTTCCCCCAGTGGCTACAGGAGAAAGTCTGGTAACTGGTAGGATATCTGGTTTTACAGTGTTGTCTTATTTCAATTCTTGTCCTGTGGTTTATTTGAGAAACAGAAATTGCCTATTATCTAATAATGTAAACTGGATTAAAAGTTTTACTTTAATCTTGGCAATTTTTGCTAATTTATTTCAAGTTTGTATTAACTGAAGAAATGATATATTCATCATCCAAATAGTCTATCCTTTGCATAAATTATCAAATTATGGAAGATTAACATTTTTGTCAAAACATTGTCAACATTTAATTAGAAATATAATCTTTAAATTACAAACTTTAAATTTTAAGAAATAGTGTGCTAAAAGCTTTATATTTCAATTAATCTTAAATTGAAATGTTTTTATATATAAAGCTTCTTTGAAAGTTAAATTACATTTGACGGAATTACAGGTGGGGCATTTTTGATTTTATAAATGTATGCATATTTAAACAGAATTTACTCCTTTCATATACACATATCATTTACAGCACCAGTTCGCCCACCCCCTCATCCAAATGAGTCAGCTACTTATGCTGGTTCTAATGGCATTTTTATACTGATTTCTTTGCATTTCAAAAATTCCTCACCTGAAAGCAGTCAGTAATGTGTGGGCCACACAAAGATTTACCTGGGAAAAGCTGCACATGTATATTGCAGTAGATATCTTTCTTTTAATGTGCTTACACACACACGGATGCATGGTAATAAAATCAATCTGATGCATTTTAACTCAGTGAATTTGTATTTGGATCAGAAGTGTGTAATATTTAAATGAAAATGTAAATAAGCTTTGAGATGTTAACACATTGATAATATAAATATTCATAATATATTAATACAATTATATTTATTTTCTGTTAATCAAATATTGATTACATACAAATTTCATTCATAAACATTTTTTTTAATGCTTGAGAATTTTCTGATACTTTGCAAACATACACATGAACACATATGCACACACATATCATATATACATTTTGGGTCATTTCTCTACCTGCTAGCCACTAAATTTAAAATTTATCTTAGCAGGTTGAGAAATGACCTGAAATGTATTTATTTTCTTTTCCTAGTCTCTATCCCTTTGTTTAATGAATTCTTTGATAGCTTTTCTGCCAAACTGTAGTGGGAGTTGGTCTACCCTATAAAACTTGATAACTAACACTCTAATTGGCATCAGAAAGTTGAACATTGGTGGAATGACACTTGTGCCATTCTCTCAACATTTAAGGAATTATAAATTTTATTCCATTTTAAATTATATTTTTCCTTTTCTTTGATTTGATTTAAAGTCTCTTTGACTTTATTTAACTTTAATTCTTTCATTTAAATTTTTTCTCTTTCCTCTTCCTTCTGGTTATTTTAATCTTCTTGTATTTTTTTCTTTTCCTTGTCTCTACCCCTTTGCTTAATGAATTCTTTGATAGCTTTTCTGCCAAACTGTAGTTGGATGGTCTATCCTATAAAACTTGATAACTATCACTCTCATTGGCATCAGAAAGTTGAACATTGGTGGAATGACACTTGTGTCAGCCTCTAAGGAATTGTAAATTTTATACTATTTTAAATTACATTTTTCCTTTTCTTTGATTTACTTTAAAGTCTCTTTGACTTTATTTAACTTTAATTATTTCATTTTAATTTTTTCTCTTTTCTCTCCCTTCTCTTTTTTCTTTTTTTTTGTGGAATATCCCATAGTATTAAAGTCTGATATTCCACCTGGTGGATGTCAATCCAGCTTATACTAACTTAAAAGTTAGTGCCATGTCTATATACATATAACCACTAAATACAATACTCAGTTATGAACTCTATACTGTGGATATATGAATATAATCTCCATCTGAATTATCTCATGGACTGGATGAGGTCTACTTCGATTGTCGTCCTAGAGTTGGTAACTTGGACATAATTACCTCTTGGCGATCAAGGTTAAAATGCAAACTTCTACAAATTTCAATGATTATGCATAAATTTTCATACCAGATTGATCATCACCTAGGTCAACAAGGGTTGCATACCTAAGAGAAGAACCATTCTGGGGTCAAAAAATCTGTTACTGGAACAAACTCTTCCAAAAACAAAGAGACACTAGGTTACTAAACCCAGACTATTCCTAACCTTGGAGCAAATGATTCAATGCCAAATCAACTATTAAAAAAAGAAAATGAACAAAATGGTTTTGTGTGGAGTATCAACAAATCATGAAATCTTACTTCACTGCACTCGAAAAGAATGAATCAGACAAACCAAATATGGAGAACTATGGTAGGAAGTGATATAAACCCAAACCCAAAGAAGCTTGACAATGTCTGCAGGGACATTGTGTAAAACAAAAGACTCTCAAATGGAGAAATAGATAAGATAAAATTAGATATAAGACAGAATACTATAACCCATAACTCAAACTGTAAAGAGATGAAAGTAGAAATAAGTAATATGACAGAGGATGAGGTAAAAATTAAAACAAATGAAATACAAAATGACCTCCTAGGAAATAAGATTGAAGAATCTACCTGGAACATAAACTGCAGTTATCCAGATGATGTCACTGAAGATGACTCCAACTACATTAAGGTAGAATTCCTTGAAACTCACAGACCTGAAATCACTAAAGCGAAAAATCATCTCATCCAAGTACTCAGCAGAGTAACTCTCACACAATTGTCAGACAGAGACCAGCTTCCAAAAATTCATATGACAAAGTCCAGTAAGCACATTGTACAAATATACAACGCTGCTCTGGAAATACTGCTAATGGATAACCACAGAAGTTAACAACATCATATACTCAACAAATTTAGCAGCTACTGGGAAGCTTTGGGTCAAGACAATGAAAAAAATTAACAAGGGACATAGGGAGCCAGCTTGGAAGGCAAAACTGATGTGAGAAATAAAGGAAATCAGATGTGAGCTTTCTGTGTTAGATGAGCTCATGAGAAACCCAAATATCTCGACAAGCAAGTGCAAGAAGATCAAGTAGAAATATAAAATTGTATTCCTAACTGAAATTCCATCAATCAAGGAAATGCTGAAACAGAAACTTCAGTTAAAGAACAAGACAGTACAAAAACATTGCAAGTTCTATTGCCAAAATAAAATATTCCAAATAGACCTTAAGAAATTTTACAGGGAAATTGGAAGAGCATCTATATATGTTGAAAAGCCATCATCTATTGGCAGATATTTTGGGAGACTATTTGGAACAGCCCAAAGGAATATAACCCAAATGCAGAATGGATCCAATGTGAAGAAGAACGAATACTGGATACACCTCTGCAAGAGTGGAAAAATATAACCACAAATAATGTTAGGCATGCTCTAACAAAATCCCCAAAATGGAAATCCCTAGGAAATGACAAGGCACCCAATTTCTGGCTCTATCAACTCTCATCAATCCATAAAACCCTTGTAAAAACTCTCTCAATGCTTGTAAATAATCCCAATGAAACCCTGGAATGGATCACTGAAGGTATTACATATTTCATGCCAAAAACTAGTGAAACTGATAATCTGAAAAATTATAACATGTCTCTCCACCCCATATAAATTGATCATGTCTGTTCTAATGAACTGTACTTACTCTTTTTTTGAAGCAAATAACATTCTTCCACTGGAATAGAAGGGATGCAGGAGAGGTTCATATGGCTGCAAAGATCAACTTCTGATAAACAAACTGATCCTGAAAAATTACAGGAGACGATGTAGAAATCTTAGCGCAGATTGGATTGATTATTGTAAAGCCTTTGATAGTGTACCACACTCTTGGATTCTTAAGACTTCAGAAATGTACAAAGTCTCCCCTGTGGTAGTAAATGTCCTTAAGCACAGTGTGGGAATGTGGAACACCACACTATACCTAAATCACAACAGAGGCACTGCAATCTCTAACTGTCTGAATATCCGACATGAATCTTTCAAGGAGATTCCCTGTCACCCCTTATGCATGAACTAAACAACAGTATCTATGGTTACAAACTAAACAAAATATTCAATCAACCACTCTACATGGATGATCTCAAACTCTTTGCCAAAGAGGATAATGAGTTGAAGTGTCTCCTCAATATTGTAAAATGTTTCAGTGACAGGTTTTCAGGTATGGACTTCGGATTAGATAAATGTTCAAAAGTAACATTCAAGAAAGGGAGAATTACAGAAACACTCTCAATAGATTTAAGCTTTGTCACAAATATTAGGGAACTGGAACAAGATGAAGCCTAAGTACCTAGGAATTAGTGAAGGAGATGGTATAAAACATACAAAAATGTAGGAGAAAGTAAGAAAGAAGTACTACAGGTGTGTATGTTTGGTACTGAATACTGAGCTTAATTCAAAAAACAGAATATCAGCCATAAACACCTTGGCTGTCCTTGTGGTGCAATACAGCTTTAACATCCTTAAATGGACCATAGCTGACATTAAGTGAATGGATGCCAAAACGAGAAAGCTTCTCACTTGCTACTGCATGCATCATCCCAAAGCTGATGTTGATTGTCTGTATGTGCCCAGATCTGAAGGAGGTAGACAGTTATTTCAACTAGAATTGTCCTACAAAACTACAACAATTGGTCTTCAAAGATACCTGGAAACTACAGAAGACTGGATGATGATATGTGACAAAAAACATGAAAGTAGTAAGCATCTTTATTCTGTGATAAAGGAAGCCAACAAGTTCAAAATGGAGTTTCAAATGGGTGCAGAAATACAAGTAAAGCATAATACATCAACTGAAGCTGCAAAATACTTAAAAAAGAAACCAAAAGCAAATGCATCCCACTAGATACAGTAACAATGGCAAGATAAACCACTTCATGGCCAATACTCTGCCCATACCAAACAAGCTGATGTAGACACACCCTATACCCATCAGCGGCTACTTAGTGCAGGGTTAAAAGCTGAAATGAAGGTTTTATCTTTGCTGCACAGGACAAATGCTTGTTAACTAGAAATTATCAAGCCCACATATAATATTGTGTTAGCCCCAAATGCAGATTCTGTGATAAATATTCAGAAACAATTGATCATCTTCTATCAGGTTGCATGGTATTGGCACCCACTGAATATAAAACCCAGAATGACAGAGTCTGCACTGGAAAATCTGCAACTTCTACAGGAAGGAAACTGAAAAAAATTGGTATGAACACCACACAGACCCGGTTACAGTGATAGGATCTGTTACAATTTTATGGGACTACACAATACACACAGACAGAACAATCAAAGCTAACTGACCAGACATTGTTATTAGAGACTGCAAACAAAAAAAGTGCCTCCTTATTGATATGGCAGTGTCTGTAGATCACAATGTATCTTTGAAGATCTTCAAAAAGCTATCAAAATAGAAGGACCATGAAATCGAAATCTCAAAAATGTGGCACATGGGAATATCAACAATTCCTGTTGTAGTTCGAGCCCTCGGATTGGATAGAAAAGATTCCAGTAGACTCAGTGAAGGGATTCCTGAAAGTCCATGCCTTAAAGAAATATAAAAAACTGTTCACGTGAGTACAACCCAGACCTTATGAAGGGCTTTATCTATATAAAATATGTTTATTCATTTATTTTTTTTTAATTGATCAGGGGAAAATGTCATGATGCCATTTCTAACCGTAAGTCTCTGGGCGAGACCTGGAAAGAAATGTGTACACACCAAAAATCAAAGAAAAGAAAATAACAATAATAAGCCACTGTAAAACAAATGACTTTCTCAAATGCTTCCATGGTGATTGTAACTATGCTATTCTCTGTGATGTTTTACCAGGAAATAGCTATTTCATTTCTCCAATCAAGCAGCCTTTTAACCCATCTGTTATCTTTTCTTCTTGCTATATGTCCTGTAGACTTGAATTTTTCTTGCTTAATTACTTCTATGATATTTTCTATGATTGTTTGACCCTTTGTATTACAAGTCTGTTTAGGGAACAATCAAGCACAATCTGTAAATGGTTTGTCAGGCCCTTGGCAAAAAATTTTTAACACTATGTTAACCATCGTTAAGGATGGAAAATTGCTGATCATGTCTCCTCCATGTTTGTTCTTGCGTAGAAGACACCCCTAGTGAAGCATTAGGGAATAGTTCCCTGTTCCATCCAGTGTCTCATACAGTGTTGTAGGCACTGCAAGTGGACAAACATGGGTGACAGTCCCAAGTGCACTTCCTAGGGGAAATTATTGATGCTTGTAGTCTTATCTTTCCCAACTTTCTTCAATGCTTTCTAGATTTACTCCTCTGTTATGTGACCCTTGCAACTAGCCACTTCAGTCACCTTGAGGCGAGGAAAGTTGGCCAAATAGATGTCGAACAGAGTCAAATTGATGAAATCTATCTTAGATGTAGCACAAGGCCAAAAGTGTGGAGCACCCAGTGTTGTTGGTAATATATCCACAAGATTCAAATCCTTGGCAATGTCACTGTCAGGAATAACAAAAGAGCACAAGATGAACAATTAAATCACTATGCATCAAAATCCAGGCCAAAGTTTGCAAGGTTCTCCAGGCAAAGGAATTTTCCCTCATCTGAACAAATCATTAGTTCTTATGTAAAAGAGTGGACTTATTTTTAATTAGCAGGCAAGACAGTATAATTCATTAATATTTGTTGGCCAAAGAATAAGAGTTCAATCCTTGGGGGCATAGTTAATGCAACCAATCGTTATAAAGTCCATCTCTAAAGATAAACAATAATGAACCCACTGATGAGGAAATTAATAAAGCTAAAAACCTAAGGAATAATGACACATTACTAGATATTGAAGTTGAACATTTGTAAATAGATTACTTTTACCATTTTATGAAGGAAGCTTGGAATCAAAAATGCATCATCCAAAGGTTGGGTTTATTGCATATTAAAAAATGGTAGCCCTCAAGACCCTCACACATAGAGCTATCACAAATGGATTCATTATCATGAAAGTATTAATAAACATTATATTAATCAGACACTGATCATTTATGAAAGCCACTTCACAAGTCCATTTGCTTTTTGTTTTGGGTTTAAGGGACACAATGATGGCATATATGTCATCAATTAACTCCAGGAAGTTGCATACCTTTCTAATAGGAAATTGCATACCTGCTATGTTGATCTCACAGCAGCATATGACCATATTAATGGAGACTTCCTCTTTTCATACATTAGAAACCACCTCCCAAGCTCCCAATTCACTGAATTTCATAATCTAAGAGTGAAAGTTTTCAATCCACAAAATCTTAAATGTCTTGTGAGGACCTCAATATGGGAACATTTCACATATCATCATTTGTATGACAAGGAGGAAATGAGACCCAAGTCTATTTAATCTATTCCTAGACTATGCCATGTGTATTTACAAGCATAGATGTGAAAAGATCTAAACTTATAGAAGCCAATGATCCTGCTTTCATTCCTGAGTCTACTATACTGATGATGAGATGCTGGAATGAGGCACACACAATCAATCCATCAAAAAATTGAGGATATGGATTTAGTAAATGCCTAACACTTCAATACACTTCAAGTGTATGGATCAGTTATAACAAATTTATTATAGGAGATAAGGAAATTGAACACAGAAATAATTTTGCCCATCACCACAAATTACAACAAAGCCAAAACTTTAACCTGTAAACTTAAGTCATGTTCTTATAGCCTCATCAGATCGAGACTTTCATATGGATATCATACATGGTCCAAACCTATTAAGAAATATGTAAGCTGTCAGCTGTATACAACCTCTTTCTAATATTAAGGTTTAAATATGGCTTTGAGCACATGAAGCCTGTGGATCTTGGCAAGTACCATCCATCTTGTGAAATGGTACTAAAGAATCAAAAACAAAGAACTGTATCAGATAACAGAAACCACATCATATGAGGACTTTCCACAACAGTAACAACTGAGATAACACATAAAATTTGACGAGAAAAACATGATATAGTCAATGATATAATTAATATGATGTTCCACACTACTTCAAATAAAATGTTGATAAGTAAGCTTCTATCAATACTAGAAAGGACTTGAGAAACTTATTTTGCTGAAAAATTGTTTTTAGAGGAAGATTATATAAATTGCAACTGAGAACATCATCCTCTGCTTGGAAAATAAAGGCTAAATGTTTCCTTATTATCATTATTATCACCCCACTTTTTATTTTATCTTGTAAAGCAGGTTATTATTCCTAGACTGAATTTTACAGTAATTTGCTTTCACAAATACACTGGATAAATGATTGTATTCATCCTTTCTGGAAGTTTTTGTATCTTTAAAAAGGTGTGATATTATGGCATCTTCCTGCGATGCCTTTTCACATTTTGAAGCACAAAACTTATTTCATTTGTAATTATTTCAGAAACAGCATAAGAATTTTTATTTTTGAAGCAGTCATGTTTGCCTTCATTAGTAACATTTTACCCTTCATTTATAATTTCCCATTTCTGTCTTTCAATGAAAAGCATTTGCTGTGTAGCTTTGTGTTTTGTGGATGAATTACGTTTCAAACTCTTCTTTTTTGATAACTTCTAAATTTTTCAATTTAAGCTTTCTTTTTGTTGTCTCATTTCTTTGTTGATTAGTTAAAGTCTACATTTTCAGGTATGCCCATGATGCATATATGTAAGCACAATTTAAATCATATGAATAGTTAACTTCTTGTAGAAATATTTTTATTGAATGTTCTGAAAACCATTTTACTTTCTTGAATTTTTTATAGATATATATTGAAAAGTTTTATACAAATACTGAACTTTTATCAATTTTGTAGATGTTTACTTATTTAACTTGAATTCAAAGATTTCATCAGGGCTGTGAAATCATGGGGATTTATATATTAATATAGAAATATGTATGTTCAAATGCCCACACATACTACAATGAAAAAAAATGTCTAAATATATTTTTATAAAAATACTATGTGAAATATTGTAGATACATTTTTATAAACACATGTTTTCTATGAGCTTATCAGTGACTTATCCAAATATGGACACTAACAAATGTTAGTGTCCATATTTGGATAAGTCACTGATAACATCAAAACATATATCCTGCAAATATATGAAAAGATAGTATGTTAATCTGAAGTTATCTCGTGAAATGGGAAATTTTGAGACCCAAAGAGGAAAAGATGTGAGGATCTATGCAATTGACTTGTTCTGAGGATGATGTTTCCCAACAAAATATTCAGAAAGTCAATTACAATTTCTGATTATTTTCAATCAGATATTGATTATTTACATGCATGTTTTTAGAGTTACTTCTGTTTTTATGATTTTACTTTTTTCTTTGCATGAAGGTGAGAATCATACATTTCACACATTTCATCATTATTTTTCTGACTATTATGTAACATTAGATGACATCTGAGAGTGGAATATGTAGATATGAATATATCTACTTGTATCTACATATATCTATATCAATGTAAGTATAAATTTCTCTATATTTTGAGACAATGAGAGATTGGCCTGTTGCATATATATATATATGCAAACCAAGACACCAACAAAATTGATAATGACTGGTTAGATAGAAACCTATCTTTTGCCTTTATTTTCTTGAAATGAAAAATAAATGCTTCCAAATTATATTGAAATGTCATTCTTGGTCATTTATCAAAAAAGAGTTAAGGAAATTTCTTGACCATTTATTTTTGGCTGTTCACAAAGTGAAAGAAAACATATCAACAACGATTTACTTTGAGACAAAGCCTTAATGATTTTCCTTTCAGAAAGATTTTGCATTTTTTAAACAAATTTCATTCAGATATAAAGTAAAATTAAATTTTTAGAGATGAATATAGAGCTACATTGGCAAGACATGATGATTGGGCTAGAAGTTGGGTCTTTCATATTTTGGGGCTAGTACAATAGGCAGTATAATTATAGGACCCTTCAAAATTGATGATGGTGTCAAGATAAATGCAGAGAATTATTCTTGAACAAAATATTTTTTGAGTAGTATATGCCATAACCAAGAAACTTTATTCAAAATTTTATATTCATAAAGAAAATACTCTTTCATATTCTGAAAAAGTTGCCCATCTCTTCAGATATTAACCAAATAGAAAACCTTAAAAGAGTTGTACACAAAAATATAAAACAATTGAAGCAAAAATACCTGGAAAGCAATAAAAAAAATGCTGCAAGTAATATTAAATTCAAAACAGTAGACAAGTTAATAATAAAATGAATGAAAAAGAATGAATGAAAAAAAAAAACTGTTTATAAAATATGAAGGTGCCCATATTAACATGTCAAATAATAAAATCATTTATTCAGTTATATGAAATATTGTGTTAATCAAATATATATTTATAAATCTTATACCTTTTGGATTTATTTATAAATAAATAATTATATTGTAAAAAGAATTATACACCTGAAAGGAGTTATTATCAGTAGTTTTCAATATGTATAGTTATTATAAGCTCAAACTCACAAATTGTATCATTCATATAAATATAAGTGTATAATGAAAATTTTATCAGATTTATTGTGAAAATAAGGTCCTCTATAATTGTTATGGTAATTTACCCATGCACACATGGAATCTCCCAGCTATAAATAGGAGCAGGTACTAATTTTGGAGGAGGGAAGTTTCCAGGAGTCAGTTCTGACAGTCGGACTGAACATTCTTGCTGTAACATTGTAATGTTGCAAGAGAATGAAGAAAATAGAGAAGCATTTCCGAGGAAGACGTTTGATTAACATCTGTTGCGATATTTGACATTTTCACTTAAAAAAAATGCACATTATCATCAATAGATATGTAATATTTATCTAATATCTTTAATATAAGAAAATAATCATTGTTATTGTTCTTGTTTCCTAAGCCAATGAATGAATTTGATCTAATCTCTTTAGTAAGGTAATCAGTGAGCTGAAATTATTGAAATAGACATTCAAAATTTTTTATTCCAAAGCAGATAAATCTCTTTATTGCTTAATATTATAAATGCTGTAACTTAGCTTGAAGGTGACATTTGAGACTCAAAAAACTGATGATGATATTACAAAATAAAAAACTTACAGTAGCGTCCAAAACTAAGGGACAAAATTTTGAAACCTAATATTTGTTAGAAATATTTTCTCAATTTTGTCCCTTACTTTTGGACGATCCTATTTTGAAAATAAATAAATAATTGTTATAATTCTTTTTCTATCCTTTGCAAATGATTCAAATGTTAGTATGTTATTATGGATGATAACGACTACCAGTTGTCAAAATTTCAGCTTTTCACAGTTGTTATTTCTAACAAATATTAGGTTTTAAAATTTTCTCCCTTAGTTTTGGACGCTATTATAGATTTCCACAAAATAAATTTTTTGGGAACAGACTATAGTTATTATTACAGGGATTTTTCAATGTACTTATTTAGCACTGATAAGAATTCATGGCTCATATCAAATACATTGGTGTCAGACTTTTTCATCATTGAATGCAAGATAAATTGTAATGTACACAGGTTACCTTTAAAGAATATTTCTACTCTTTCTCAAAGCATTTTATTTTTATCAATGGAATAAAAAAAGGAAAGAAATTTTGAGTCTACCAAAAGAACTAAATTTTAATGGGTGTTTTAACCCAATAGCTTTTCTCCAGTTACTGTCATTTGTTTTTATTCGGTTAATTTAACTTTTGATTCTATCTATCTATCTATCTATCTATCTATCTATCTATTGCATAAATAATGGCTATAAGTGGGAGAAATAAATAAATATTATATATTTATTGTCCAATTAACGAAGCTAGCTAACCATTTAATTATATCTCTTTAAAAAAATCAAGTACAGGACAGAAGAAAGTAGAGATCTGCAAAAGATTAGAGTTATACAACTAATTTAATTAAAAATAAATTCTTCAAAGCAAGAAATTTTCATTCTCTTATTTAGCAAGCAAAAGAAACCATAATAGCAGCTGCTAGTAAAATTCCAACGTATACAAGAGTAGCATTTCATAAATTTAGAGCCAAGTAACTTTTCTTTTAAAACCATTTGATGATATGCAAATAAACATATTTTTTATTTTGATTTCAATCAAAAAATAAATATAACAATATTATTAACATTTTGATGAGCATTTCTTTCATCATAAATTTATTATAAGTAACTCTATTTCCAATCTGCACCGGAATTATGATCTGAGAGCTGTGAAAAAAGCAACTAAAATTAAAAGTAAAGGAATACTAGTCTGAATGAGTATAAATAAATAATTTTTAGTCTTTAATCTGAGAAATAAAGAAAAAAATGTTGTCATTGATAAAAAAAACCAATACTTATGCATTTAAAACACAGACTCAGTTTCGTATAGAAAATAAAAACATCTTATGTAAGTGGAAAATTATGTGGAACTAATTTTGGAAAAGATTATACAAAATAAAAGTATTTAAACACAAATAAAGGACTGTGTCAAGATGTTGGAAATAAAGACATTGGAAGAAACATGAAAAATCTTGTTAAAGGAGAGGTAAACCATTTATAGAAAAAAGAAAATAATAAAAATTCTTATTTTTAGGAAATAAAAATAATAGAATATTTAAAATAAATCTTATTGCTTTAAATTCTTCCTAAAACCAAATCCTCTGATTCATGCTACATTAATTTCCACCACTGGCCGGATATGAACGTTCCGAACACCTAAAATTAAACTAAAATTCCATCACCTTCGCAAGGCACCGCACATAAAAAAGGAGCCGATTTAAACCTAAAAATATTTTAAAAGCCCATCAAAGGGATATTTTCAGCAGTTGGACGGCATCTTGGTCCGGGTTTACAGATTTCGATGGCAAGCGACCGCCCATCTCCAAGAGACATCTCGCCAAAGGCCGTCTCCCCTAACCCTAATCCTAACCCTATGTCACAAGTCATCCTCCCTCTCCTTCTATACGCCTCAGCGGATGTCTTTAACAATTCCACTTATCTCCTTTTTTCAACGTTGTGATTAATTGATCGCAGGACTGGCTTGATCCGAATGGTCGACTGGAATTGATGACTTGGTTTGGTTCGCTCAGAGTAAAATCAAACGAAAGAAGAAAAAATAAGTTGGGTAAAAGAAAAAACTATTCATATACACTTCCTTGATACAAAGTTGGTGGTACAGTCATTGATGGCTTAAGAAGGCTATACTTTAAATGAAATAACTATCGACCCTTCCCGATTATCATGACACACTGTTGTTAGAATTTTGGAACGAAACTTCTGGAACAAGGCTTTAAGTCGGAGGCTTTTTCTTCAGGGCAGCAAATCACATGAGATCAGGCGACGCGCTGGTACTCTGCTCTCTCTGACGACTCTTTGTCGTAGTCTGTCGGCGGTCTCATCGCCGTCTCTGTCTCTGAATCTACTCGGCGTTCTGTTTATATGGACTCATGCGCAAGGGCTGAGGTGTGGCATGACGTGCTCTGTACATGTCAGCGTTTCCAAAACAACCAATCAGGGCTCTATCTGCAAATGTCCAAGTATGGGGGAGCCCCTCCCCCCTCCTTGGAATTCTACTTGGGCCTTCTTCTTCTTGCTTTGTCTGAGTGCCTCTTACTATCACTGCCCGAGTGGTGTGAAAAGTCCTCCGCCTTCCCTGAAATTCCACCTGATCCCTCTCCTCCTTGGTCACTTGACCAAACCCGTCCCCCGAGGGCTAGGCGTGATCTATTCCAATGGTCAAATTTTAATTATCGTTCAAAATTCTTTCTCATCATGCTTTTGCGTGTGGTCGTTTTCGCATATGGAATTTATCATTTTTATCTCCTCGTCAATCATTTGGCCAACAAGTGGTAAAAAGGAAACGATCCCTTGATTTTGGAAAGTTTTATCGCCTTTCGGCAGACGAAAAATTTAATTGTCATTCTTTTATATATGTACTTCCGGGAATTCGTCTGCTTTTAAAAGTTAATCCTTATCGACCGAGCTCACGGTCTGGGTTCCGTCTTCCTCTTTGTCGCTCAATGGTCGAAAAAATATTATCTATTTCTTTCCGGAAGGTCCTTGGAACTCCAGAATAGCTCATCACTTAATCTTAGTCCTTAATCGAAACCAGATGGACTCTTTGTTTTACCTCTCCGGCGGACGAGAAATTTAATTACCTTCTTCTATTTTTTTTTCCAATAAAAAAACAAATATCCTTTTCTCTCATTTTTCTTCGTCTGGTCATCGGTATATCTTCAATCTATCGGAATTTAGTGTTTTTCAATTTACTAGCGCCTTTCCAATAGTGTCACACAACGGTCACAGAACAACCTAAAGTAATAGGCATAAACAGTTTTCAAGAATATACTGGTCACTAATGCCACTATACCAATCTTTGTCGGCCAGAAAGTTTTATGTCACGATAACGTTATACGCAATCGAGACGCCACAGTCGAATTCCACTGACCCTTGCCATCGGATGACATAACCCATACAGCACCCCTGATCTCAGTCACTAATCCGGAAAAAGGCTCACACCTTTACACCTGCGTATAGAGTTCAGACCGCCACAAGACAGCCAAGGCAGTCTATGGCGAAACTCCAGGTTAATATCCAGTCTTTAGGGCAAAAACTGGATTGGCTTAGGAAAAACATAGGCATTGTCCTCCCTTCTCATCCCAACCGCGATGAACTAGAAGTCACAACAGCCCTTCTCATCAACTACGCTAGTATCGTCGGTAATGAGGACAACCAGGGCACATTCATTAAGCCATTGCGCATACCCACTAATGACCAATCCTGCAGCCAAAGGCAATACCTGATCGCGCAGGCTAGAAACTGAAGTTGACGTCGAAATTCAACGTATGGACAGTGAAGAGATCTTCGAAATCTGCACCGACTCCAAAGGCATCAGTAGACTTGTTTTTGCCATCCAAAAGAAAAACGGTCGAATTTGCGTAGTTGCCAATTAAAAGAGAACTTTCAACAAGATATTAACAGATTTAGACCCATATCCTATGCCAGCGATCGATTCTATTTTCAACAAGATCAGCGAGGGAAACAAATACTTTTCATCTCTCGATCTCTGCAACGGATACTGACAAATCGCCATTGACAAACGGGATCACTACAAAACTGCATTCACCTGGAAGGGTCGATGTTACTAACCAGTCTAGTCTTTGATCTAACATTTGCTAGTCAAATCTTTTCTCGATGCATAGCCGAGACATTGACCCCCATCACTTCACAGGAGAATATCTCGTCATACATTGACGGCAACCTCGTCTACGCCCAAATCTTTCATAACTACATTACCGCGTTGGAACAGCTATTCCTCGCTCTTCAAAAATTTGAGCTGAAACACAATCCCGAAAAGAGCACCTTTCTCGCTTCAGAAGCCAAATTTATCGGTCGCATTGTCGATAGTGAAGGGTTTACACGCGACTCAGAACGCCAATTTCTGGAGACTCACCTTTACGAACGAATCAAGACGGTTATATTTTCCCACTTGATGGTCCCTTTACATGAACACAACAGTGCCAACACACCGTTCGTTTGGACAGTAAAGTCCGACAAAGCTTTTGAAAAAATTAAGAGACGCTTATTACCACCAGTCATCTCATTTTCAGATTTCACTCAATATATATAGTTTAGGAATAGGTCCCCTAAGTGGTGGTGTTAGAATTTAGAAGATAATTCCGACAAAGGTCACCTTCTAGAGGATTGATTGTATCAGTTCGATAACATTGTTTCTATCCTTGTGAACTGTAAAGAAACGGTGTCAATCGAGATGCGTGTCAAAACATGTCGACGAAATGTGTTTTCATCAGGTTGCTGTGGATATTCGAATGTAGCACACTCTGAAGCAGTGTTCTGTCTAAGTTGAAGTATTCTCATCAGGGTGCTGTATATATATATATATTCAAATTGAATGTAGCACGCTCTGGAAAATGTGTAGAAAACGACGTTGTGTCTAAGTTGAATATTGCAGTTCGTGTCGAATGTACGTTTAAGAACTGTAAGAAAAAATTGCTATGAGTGTTGAATCAATATCAAACTTGCAAAATTCTTATCTTGTGCATCATGAAAATATGAAGATATGTCACACATTATATGTTTAGTCCAGAAGAAGAGAGTGTTGATTAAAATTGTAATTAAAAAATAGCGTTACACTTTTTGTTTCTTTTTTTTTTTTTTTTTTTTTTTTATTGCAGAATGAAATTTTTAAAATGTTTCAGTAGCTGACCACGTATTTGTCTTTTGGGATTTCTTCTTTGGAATATCAGGACTGATGACTCTGATTGCTAGATCTGTAGTTTTCAATTTTTACATGGTCATCATAAAAAGGATGAGGTGGTAAGTTGGGTGTCAATTGGAAAGTCTGTGGAGGAGGGGGGAAGTTTGTATAAATAAGATGGTTAAGCTGAGGTACAAGGCAATGTATGTGAGTACAATGGACCCAACTAGTTTCACCATGATCTTTTGCAATTTGGAGTACCATGTCATTTGCCTTGATGCCTTGGTAACTACCTGTCCAAGGCAAATAAGATATGTGGGCTGTGGTAGAATAATGTCCCTGACCTGTATCGGATCTTTATAGATGAGTCAATTCAAATGTTTGTTCATCTTGTGGTCAGCCTCATTTGTTTGCTAGGGCAGTGTGTTGGTGAACTTGTCACAGCAATGTATTTACCAGAATGCCATAAGCACCAGGGTCATCACTGGTAATGTTCCAAAGGGATACCTTGGGTAAACCAATGTTAGAATGCTGATCGGTGATGGCATAATGCAGCAAGAGGCTATTTGCGCTGTTGGTGGTGGCATTCATAGATGACACAACAGAATCAAGGACACCAGTCCATTTACAAGTCCTGTGCTTATAGAGCATATAGACAGCATTCTTTAATGTGCGATGTTGTTGATCAATGTTACCAGAACATTGTGGATGCCAAGTACAGTGAAGGTGCTGTGTGTCTGATGTCATCTTGAAAAAGTTCTTATACATTTCACTGGTAAAATGGGTGCCAGGTCGAAAAATACAAGGTATCTCCCGGTGACAGAGGAAAAAATGGTAAACTCCATGAGCCGCATCAATTGCACGATTTCGGAGTTATCTCCTCCTAAATTCTGACACCACCACTTGGGGGAGCTATCCCTAAACTATATATACTTGAGAAAACCCTTTCTCTCTCTCTTTCTTTCATTTTCAGCAAACTGATTCATGCTACACTAATTTCCACCACTGGCTGGATGTGAATGCAACTGAACCAGGGCTGGATATGACCTAAGCACAGGCCCACATTGGTGCCCCAGACCTTCCACTGGCTGCTGGTATATTGACTTTATGTAAAAACTAACATAGATGAGCTCCCCACCCTTTTTATGCCTTCATTGCCGTGTCCCAAAGTAAATAACAAATATTACTCAATATAGATTTCAAAATGAGGTAAATTTCTTTTATTAAAATAATTACTTGTTTATAATAATAATTAACATAGCTACTGTACTTTATCTTTTACAACAGAGAAAAATGAAACTTTTTACTTTTCGAACGAAAACAAGTAAAATACGCATTTTGAACTTGCTATTCAAAAAGCAAAATATGAATAAAAAACTAAAAACTATAATATACTATATTGCATCTTTTAACAGGCCGTATTGTTAACATTTACAAAAAAACTTACAAATTTACACTTTAAAGTGCTTTCTTGTAGATTTCTTTCTAGCAAAAACTTTTATTATGTCCTCAAAGTTAATTTGGCTCAACAAATCTGCTTTAATCATGAGCAGAGATAAGGAATCCAGCCTCTCTTGTCTCTTTGTTGTTCTATTCAGATTTTTATATGCTTCAATTGAGAAAATGAGCATTCAGTTGCACAGAAAAAGAAGATAAGCATGAAAGCAAATTTTAATTCTTGCATCTTATTTGCAATGTCTTCTGCTTCTCTTCTGGTATTCCCCTTCTGTGAATGGTCTTTTAAAAATTCTAAAGCTTCTAAAATATGAGGGAAAGACTTTAGGATGGCTTCAGTTGCAATGGCATATGATTCCCATCTAGTATCAGAAAGGGATTTTAACATCTTTTCATCCCCAAGGGACCCTTTGAGAATTTTCCATCTGTTCATTGCAGCTGAGAAAAATGTATATATCAGTTGCATTATAAAGAAGAAATTAACTACTTCTGGACAACTGTCAACAGCACTTCTGCTTATGAGATTTAGTGAATGGGCAGCACAGAGCAAATATATGGCAAACTTATTTTCCTCTAAAATCATTTACTGCATGCCCTTGTAATGCCCATATATTTTAGCCATGTTGTTATAGGACTGAGCCCTGAATTTTGAAAAATTAAGGCTGCAAACATCATGTAAGTACTGCAACTGTTCATTTTAACCCCTAAGGCCCATGCCACCATAAATATACTTTGTGATAAGATATTTATAAATAGAAATAGAATACATGTTGTGATAAGACATTTATAAATAGATATAGAATATACTTTGCGATAAAGTTTTGTTCTTTGTAAAGTTTCTATAGAAAATGAAAGTATTTAAATACAAATGAAAGCTCATATTTGATAAAAGTTTTTTTTTAATGAAGTCTTAAGTATAAAAGAAAGTCATTTAAATACAATTTTGAGAAAATGTTAAATAAGTTGGAATATCCTTTGGGATAAGATATTCTTCTTCGAAACATTTAAGAAAAACTAAACACATTGAAATAAAACAAAGATGACAATGTTGAATAATATTTTGTTTAGGAAAGTTTTTATAAAAGACACCTTTAAAATTTTAAAAGGTTCTAAATTTAAATGTTAGGTCACATAGAATAAAATGCTCTTTCCTGGAAGAAATTTTTGTAAAATAATTTAAATACAAATTGAAGTACAAGTCTGTACCCATGGTTACATTTTGTAAAAAGATGAGTAAAAAGAATTGAAGGTTTTCTTTTCACAAAATCAATGAATAATTTTTTAAATTTATTTATATTCTGCACATTGAAAAAATAGCTTTTAAATTATTTAGAATCAATTATAATTATACATTTAAAATAGTTTAATCTGTAAATATGAGCAAATTACTTGATGGAATGAGCTGAAATTTGACAGTGTAGACATACAGGCACATAGTTTTCATTAAAAGATTTTGCATCCATATTGTTTTTATATAATTTACTATTGCCAATAGTATTTATTATTGTATTTGATGATGATGATGATGACAAAAGAGTTCCTGTTAATAGCAACAGTAAAACAGCAAGAACAGTAAAACTAACTCTATGAAAGCCAAACAAGACATGACATAGTAGAAATGTAAATGTCATTTATGTGGAGTGTTGGATTACTAGACATAGCCACAAAGGATTCCAAAATTAGTTTGACAGAAACACTCCCAGTTTCACACACACACACACACACACAGAGAAACAAACACAAATGTGCACATAGACATTTACTCTCTCTTTCTCTCACTCTCACACTAACACACACACAGAGTTAATTATTTTTCATTAGGTTTCCACATATGTTATTCAGCATTGAACAATCAGAATCTCTTTGATAAACTACAAAATAAAATAATAAGTCCAAGTATATCTACTGAATTGGGTCTGTCTCAGTTTCTCTCTAAGAAAGGCCACTTGTTTCTCAAAATGGTACTTTTCACATTGAAAATAATCTTTTGTTTAAGGACACTTTATCATTTTTATGCAAGCACATCAGATTTTTTATGGACTTATTTACTTCTAATTTATCCTTTAAATTGTTCTAACAAATAAAATGTAAACTTCAATGGGACTTTGATATTTAAATGAATCAATTTATCTAAGTCTCTAGACCAAATCTTGTAGTATCTTGTTCTTGTAAACAAAGAGAAGAAAACTTGCTGGACAGTGAATAATACAGTTTCAGTATATGACTGTAAAATTGGAAGAAAGTGAAATGTTGAAAAAAACCCACATCAAGGAACTAATTGTGGAACATGAAGATGACAGTTGTATTTATGATTACTGAAGAAATTGGAACACTCTGGAAAAATCTTGCAAAGAGCTTGGTAAAAATTGGAACTTGAGCAAAGCTAGAAATCATCTCAAGGCCAACATTACAAAAATCAGCTAGATTATTGAGGAAAGTGCTAAGTTATTGTGAAAGCTTACTGTTATTTGATTTCTAGTGATATCTAATAATTAAAATGGTGGGAAAAAAGTTTAAAATAATACTAATCATACTTTCTGAAATTTGATTATTAAATTGTATTCAATACTATATTTTATGTAAAAATTGCCAAAAAGAAAGAATAACGGACTTTATTCGGAATTTTGTTTGCCTGCCACATATACAATAATTAAATTAAAATTAAGATTAAATTAAAAAAGGAGAAATGTATCGTTTAGATAAATTAAAGAAATAATATTGACAGCAACATTATTTTCAATCAATACAATTTTATAGACTTTCGTTGAGAAACAACTGAAGGGAGATAATAACAACTTTGTATCTAAGGGACACAACTCTTCTTAACGTTAATGATATATCGTTTATCATGTAACGAGAAAATCATTATGTGGCACAACTTTTATCTCAATTCACGGATACAACCTTTCTTGAAAGACTGTCAGAAAAAAGAGAGAAAATTAAACAAAAGAATTTTTATATTGTTTATTCTTTGATTAACATTATTGACAGTCCTCATCGCGTTCATTCTGCCAGTCATGTTTGTCTCTATTTTATTTATAATTTAGACTGAATTGACTAAAGTCACTAAACTAGTCATTGGATACATATATATTCATCTGGAGACGGTCAGAAAAATGATTAGCTAATATGTCTTTCTAAAGATAAAAAAATGATAATGACAGTAAAAAATTCTGTTGACAACGCGTAAAAATAAGAAAATTAGACTTTGAAAAAGCAATTACCAGTTTTAAAATTAGCATTTAAGTTTTAAAAAAATATAAAAAGCCTTAAAAGAACAATACTGAACCAGGGTTATTTTGAAATCTACCAAGATAAAAATATCCAAGTAGAACAAAAATCTCAAGTGTCAGTTACAAACAAGAAGAGGTAATTAATTATTATGTTAACTCCTTAGTGCATTCTGTGTATAAATGTGAATTTCAAAAAGACATGTGAAATTTGGCAGTAAACATTGACTGGTGACAATATTTACATAAGATGTGAAATAAGTAATTCTGAAATAACCAGCCTTACTGTATTATATTTTCAGAGAACAAGGAAGCTATAGCAATTCAGAAATAAAATGGGTGGGCAATGAAAATAATTATTTTATTGGTAATTAAAGTCTGTGTAAGCATTTATTACAACAATGGTTTGAAAATTCTGAAATCATTAAGACATTTTCCTTAAAAGAAGAAACTAACGAAAAAAAATGTTGTTGCAAAGTTCTTATTGAAATTGATCCTTTTAAGAATAATTAATGTAAATGCAATGTATAACCATGCGCGAGTGCGTGCGTGTGTGTGTGTGTTCGTTCGTGGGGGGTGTTTTTTGGAGTACGCAGATACTAAATCTGATATTTGAAGGAATAATGGCGAGTGACTATTTGGTACTGGGTAGGACATAAAGATACTCTGACTGCAGACATTTGTGCTGATATTCACAGAGATAATCCTACCATTTTATGTGTACTATGCTAATAACATAATAATTTAGATTTTTGATATTTTTAACTGGAAGAACTGCCAATGTCATTGAAGGTATTGATAAAATGGCACTTGGACTTTTATACAAATTGCAATAGAAATTCATACTGAAGTTGTTGAATAATAATGATGAGAATTTATGTAAATCTTTGAAGAATTTTAAAAGAAATTCACATTATATAAGTTTGATAATGTAGTATTGTATGCAAATGAGAATGACAATGTAAATAGAAAGCAGAGGGTGAACAAAGCAGCATTAATCAGCGAACACGTTTGTTAAACGTAATGTGGAGAACTGTGCTACTACCCAGAAAGAAATAGACAACATCACAATGGCGTCGCCGATAGGGTCCTTGAATGCGCTGGAAGATCCAGAAGACATAGGGACATGGATCAGAACTTTTGCTGCATTTGCAAGAGTAAAATTTAAGAGACACCAAGAGAAAACGAGATAACGGATTTATTTCTTGCTACTGCTGGGTGCGAAGCGATGAAAAAATTTTCAACATTGTGTTACCCAAGCGAATTAGAAGAAATGACATTTGAAGAAATTGTCAAAGTTATAAAAAAGAACATAAGACCAAAGAAAAGATTGGTCGTTGCTGAAAGAACCAAGTTTTTAGTGACAAGACAAGCACCAAATGAGTCCATTATACAGTACTTACATAGATTAAAAGAATGTGTTAAGTACTGTGAATTTGAAAATTTGGGAACTCGAGAAATGACCATAGAAGATGAATTAATTCTTTTCAGAATAATTGAAGGTTTGCAAGATCAGAAACATAAAAGAAAAATACTGGAAGGTTTACAAAGTAGTAACTTGAGTTTGGAGGCTAGCGTCGAATTTTTACAACAGTTAGAGTTAATTTGAGAATTTAATCAGCCAAGAGAAGAATTCGAGGCATACAGAACGAGCACGACGATACTGTGGAAAAATTTCAAGAGAGACAAGTACAAATGTCCCGCGTTAGGAAAAGTAAGCTCAAATTGTTAAAAAAAAAAAGAAGACCATTTTCAGAACGTATGCAAATACAAAAAGAAAATAGAAAGAGTACAAAAGTACAAATTCAATCCGAAGAAGAGGCTTTATTTACAGTGAATATGCAAAAAAGAAGGATAGAAAAAATAAGGATAAATGACCAAATATTTAACATGCAAGTCGATACAGGCAGTGAAGTCACGCTCATACCAAAAAATCTTTTTAGATCAAATTGGGACGGCCTACATTTAAAAAAAGCTACATTCATTTGAAGCAATTTGATGGAATGACTATAAAAATAATATGTACATTTCAAGGCAATTTTGAAATGGATACGCGTTTTGAAGTCATTCCTATTACAGTGGTAGAATACGAAAAAAGATCACGGATGACTAGGGATTGATGCGTTAAAAGTGGATACGGCAAGATTAATCAATTCCATGGAAGCACAAGAAAATGAAATTGGAGTGTTAAAAGGCTATAAAATATGTATTCGACTAGTCGAGAAAAATTCCATTTCATATCCTAAATTTGGTAGTGGCCAAGTTAAGCAAAATGATACAAGGCATACTAGAAAGTGTGACTCAAGGTGGTAGCAATTGGGCGTCACAAGTAGTAGTGATAAAGAAACCTAACGGAGATTTGATGATCTGTGGCGATTACAAGATAGGGGTAAATCACCAGATATGTTCGGACTCTTTTCCGTTGCCAAATATGGAAATTGCGAGCTACGAGTTAGCGAAAATGGAACACTTTGCAAAAATTGATCTCAAGGCAGCATACAACCAAATAAAAATTGATGAAAAATTCAAGGAAGTAACTACGATAAAGACCTCTATAGGCTTGCTAAGATGAACGCGTCTACCGTTTGGGATAAAGATGTCGAGTTATATTTTTTCAGAAAGCGATTGAAAGAGTCTTATTAGGAAAAATAAAAAAAAATATGATAATATACCAGGACGATATATGTGTAGGGGCAAGAACCAAAGAAGAATTGCAATATAAAGCAGAGCAAATTTTAATGAGATTGAACAAAGCAGGCGTGTCTATAAACAAAGACAAATATAGTTATGATTGCAAGAAGATATCATATTTAGGATATCAAATATCGAAAGAAGGCATATCACCAGACGAGAGATTAACAAAGGAAATAACAGAAATAGCTCCTCCAACAAATAAAAAGGAGTTATAATCCTTTTGGGGGCTGATAAATTTTTATAGTAAATACATTCCAAGGTACAGCGACGTAATAGAGCCATTTGCAAAATTACGCAAGAAAAATAATGAATTTAACTGGACACAAGAGAAAACTATCTCTTTTGAAACAGTAAAGAAAATACTGAGGAGCAAACCAATAATAAAAGTTTTTGATCCACAAAACGAAATAACATTAATAACAGACGCGAGTGAAAAGGTGATTGCTGCTATCATATCACAAGAAGAACACCCAAGCATATACATATCAAGAAGGTTAACGTTAGCCGAGATTAACTACTCGAATAGTGAAAAGACCCAATATTAATCAGAATAGTGGGACGAATAAGAAATAATGTATGGAGCAATTGTTCGATGGCAGAGCGACCCTTAAAGAAACGAAGCATAAAGTGACCATAGAAAATGGCATAATATACAATGGAGATATAATTGCAGCTCCACAAATACTGAGGAGGGACATATTAAAAGGAATGTATGATGACGTGCATTGGGATATAATAGCGACGCAAAAAAGACTACGGTTGAAAGCTAGGGTATTCAAAAGATGAAGAGAAGTATATTAAAAGATGCCCAAAATGTGCAGAAATAAAAAAAATTTCAAGCAAAGAAAAATTCACTCATGGCTCAAAGAAGCAGAACCATGGGTTAGGGTCCACATGGATCACGCGCATATCAAGGATAGGGGATAGTTCTTAATTTTAGTGGCCTCATATTCTGGATGGCCAGAGATTGTCAGAGTAAAAGACAGAAAGACCACCACAATAAAGTAAGTACTTAGAACTATATTCTCAAGGAATGGAGTACCCCAGACTGTAGTCACTGACAATGCACCTAAATTTTGCGATGAGAATTTATGTGCGTGGTTCAAACAGATAGAATGTAACCCATGCAAGACACCACCGTATCATCTACAATCTAATGGCATTGCGGAAAGAATGGTACAAACGGTGAAAAAGGGGTTTAAAAAGCATTCTCACCACTTAATGAAAGGCTAGAAGCGTATTTACTGAAAATGCTTCTAAGTTATAGATCTGTAGTGGTATTGACGGAATAAATCAACCCACACATTTTTTACTTTACGAATGTGCAAGAAAACAAAAAAGCAAACAGGAGAAAGAATACAAGAAAATAACTTTTCTTAACAAGTACAATATTTATATAAATGACAACAGTTTACAATAACAATAATAATGTGAGTTACTTCCCTTTGACTGGGGTAATGTTTTTACTAATACATTTTTTATCGGAGCTCACAAAAGTTGAATTATCCTGTAGTTCAAAATGTTCACTGAAAGAAAATCTTATAAAGCCGAAAATATGCCGATAAACTTTCAGCTTCAAAGAAGTTGGAGAAGTGAATGTTCTATTTGTTTTTGTTGCTCGTAGAACTTGAATGTATTGTTCGTAATTGTTTGTACTTAAGTTTAAGACTCAATAACGTAAATTGAATGTTTTCTTGTAGAAATTGGTGAGTGAGATGTTTCATCGAAATTGTAGCTTGAATTTCAGTGAAGTTATTTCATGTTAAAGAACTTGAGGTTCTAACTTTGTACTTCACTGCAGTAATGATTCAAGCGTCGTGAAGTCGTCTAGCAAATTCTAGTCGTCGTAAATTCTCACTGACTGGGGTCGCTCGTACCTTTAATTTATATCTTTTTTAGTCACGTGACAGGCTCCGACGGCATTGTTTTTTCGTCAGGTCAAAAACTAGGTTGACGTTGTTCGGACGTAGTGGTGAGCAGGTCTGGTAAATTGTTTTTTTAACATCTGTTTGAGTTAACCACTCAGAAAGCGCCTTACAAAACTCAGTCTGGAACCTGATATGTTTTATTTATTGTGTGTTGCTTATTGAGAACAATGCACGTAAAGATATACGAGATAATTTTACTATTTATTGTCCAATGAGAAGTTCAGGTTTTAAGAAACCTTTATGAAGATGTGATCCGCTTTCTGCACGAAAATCGACATTTGTGAAAAAGTGGTAGCGGACAGCTAAAGATCTATTCTACATGCAGGAAGAAAGCTGAGCCCTTCGGCATTAATAGTAAGACAAATCAGAGCCCACATATAACTATGTCCTTTTCAAGGAAAGAAAAAAAAAATGATATAGAAAGAATAATGAAGCTGATCCAGAAGAAGCAAATTTCCTGAAGAACACAACACGGCTATACTGGAGAAAAAAAGGACAAAATATACTAGCACATGCTGATCAATTCAGAAGCAGAAACGAATTGGATGACATGGAAATGGAAGATCAAGACCAAGAAGAGACAGAAAGTTACAAAAATGGAACAGAGCAGGAAATGGAAGAATGAAAAGACGGCCGGGAGTGAAGAAGAAAATGAAGAAAGACCAAGATCACCATTAAATAGAAAACAAAAAAGACAAGAGGAAGGAGAGCACAGTACGTAAATATTCAGAAACAGTAAAAGAAAAAACAAGTGTGTCCAGCCTCCTCGATTCAGGGAGGTGTAATATCGTATACAAATGAGAATGACAACGTGAATAGAGAGCAGAGGGTGAACAAAGCAGCATTAATCAGCGAACCCGTTTGCTAAACGTAACGTGGAGAACTGTGCTACCACTGCTACTACCCAGAGAAAAATACACAACATAACAGATAATTTGAATGTAACATTAGAGTATGTCTTAAGTGTTGAAAATTGAAATTATTTCTTTGTTTTAGTTACTAGTCACTCATAAATTATAGGAAATTAAGTTTAAAAATATTTCCATAATTAAATTTAGAAAATATCATCATAAAAAAAAAACCTTCAAGGGGAAATAATTATATGTAAATATACTGGTTATCTTCCTTTAGTCTAAAAACTGCTGTTCTTTCTGGACGTTGGCGATCACGTTTTTGCCGTTCGAAAAATTTAAAACGTAAAACATAAAACAAAGATCAACTTTATTTTGTAAACTTATCGTTCTTTCAATTAAAAAAAAAAAATTGACTAATTTAAAAAAAATTAAAATTCTACTTTGAATTTTCGTGATTTTATTTTTAAGTGAATATATGAGTCCTCACACACACGCACACACAAAGGCACGAGTACATCATTACATTATATTATTTAAAACTTTCTATGTTTAACAGGTAAGTGTGTTCAGTATTGAAGATAAAGCGTATGTTGATATAAACAGTAGGAACATAGGGAAGTATTCTGCATTGTGATTACACCGTTAAACAAAATTTAACTTTTTGTCGGCTACAAAGATAAGAATGCTGTTTCATAGGGTCGTTTTGGGTTTAGATTATGAAAATAGCATTCATTTTTTACAAAATGACTCCAGATTTTTTGTAAGTTACCAACTACCATTAATTTCAAATCTTCGCAAAGTGTAACTCTTATTTCTTATTTTCAGATTATACAAAAATTAATTGAAAATGCCAAGAGGAAAATACAAAAATAGTCCAAATAAATGCTGCTAACATATATGTCTTTGTAATGTTTAAAAAAAATAAGATAATTATTACTCCTCTTGTTAAAAAACTATAAAATTTATATTTTGGAATCAAACTTGGTGACCAAAATAAAACACTGTCGCTACATGTCTACTGCACAACACGCTTCAATACTCTCTCAAATTGGTCAAAAAGAAAATTATATAATTTTCTATTTGGAATGCCAATGGTCTAGACTGTTACTTTGCTTAGTAGACTGTAGAATTAGATTTCTACATTCTTTGTTTTAAACCTGTTAAAAGAGGATCACCGCTAAGTATTCTCAGTTTGTGCTGAACCCATTAAAATCAGCTCCAGAGTTCAGTACGAAACAAAGCTTTCTGATTAGTCCATAAATAATAATCTCATGTTTCTGTGTGCGTTCGCACGGTTGATCTCGAGATGACCACGAGTTGACCTGTTCAGAGTTCAACGCACCGAAAATTTGTCAACATTCTTTCGAGCCACCCACGTGATCAAGAAAATTCATAAAAATGAAACTTTGACACGACTTAGTCAGTGAGTCCTTAAAATTGTAATGATCATCATCACACACATACATACATACTTACACAAATTCAAATTATACAACAACAAGCATTCATTGGATAATAAATCAACACTACTTTGTAACAAATCTCAGCTATGCAACAATTTTGTAATCGCTATATTTTCATGTAGTCTATATTGTGCACTTTTGGAAGAAACGGATCCCAAGAGCCTTCTCAGCTTAGTAAATATTTTCAGAAAATATCAGCTTCTAATTGGTCAATAAACACACAAGTGGGCATTCCAATCCACCCACGCACAATATATTTTCCAGCGCGTGACCAGGTCAAATTTCCTACCAAGTTATTTTGATCCTGTCACATGATTACATTATCTATAAATAACAGAAACGAATTCGCTTTCTCTTTTACTCTTCCAAATTCCTGCGAAGATGTGATCTTCGGCATTCTCGTCCCGACCATGGCGGTTAGACGTTAAATAATATTTCACGCATTCACGTACGTACGAACCTTCACAAACTTTTCAACCTCCATTACAAACATATATTTCCAGTCTAAGAGACATCAATCCATTAGATCTTTAACTTCTACGCATGTACATCAACACACAAATAAATACAATGTTATGTTTTTTAAAACTATTTTGTTTCTGCTTGTATTTCATGCTTGTGGTATTTTACGTTTAATATAAATTGCGTGGGCATGTTATTCACACAGCCGTAAACGAACATCCACAATGGTCATTCCTCTTAATATGCCTCTACAAAATAATCAACTCGTCACACGAATCCATGATACTCGACTTCCTGGCTAAAAGTTAATTTTCATTAACATCAACCCTGTTTGTGGAATTAAATTTCTGTTCAACATCAACTCATCTAGTGACCAATTCAACCAAGACGTGATTCATAAACCAACTCACTCAATATCTTAACAACATAAAGGAAATCTTATCTGTATTAGCCGAAGCGAGACAACTACAGTAAGTCAAGCATTCTATTTCATTCAATTTCACCATCAACATAAACTTACCAGATCTATAGCATAACGCCTTTTATATTACCCTTGATCACACAACCAAGAAAAGTGTTTTAAACAACTTTATTATATAGTGTGTACTTGCTGTTATATAAAAAAATATTTCTGTTAAAACAAATATCGGCCTATTTGATTATTTCTCTTGTTGTTGTCTTGCATTTCATTTAGTAAAAATAGTAGAGAGTCAGTTTAATTTGTATTTGTCACCGATACAGATTGGCTAACACTCTATAAATTGGTGATCACGAAGTTCAAATGTACAAAGCAATATTTTAAAAACAACATTTTATAAGAGAAATATATTCACATAAAAACCCCACCAAAACAATAGAAAATTCTGCCAGCGGACATATTGAGGCGGCAATTTCCATCAATCTGCCGGCGTACAACCACACCAACATTCAAGTATGGTTCGCGCAAATAGAAGCAATTTTTAATGCAAAAAAGATCACATTCCAACATGCTCGTTACGCTTTCGTAGTCGAGAAACTTTTCTTAGATGTAGCATTAGAGGTAGCAGACCTCCTCAGCGAAATACCGGCGGAGAAATCCTATGAAACTTTGAACGACGCTATATTATACCGCACGGGCGAATCAGAGGAACGTCGATTGCACGATTTATTTATAAATTTTCCTTTGGGACACTATATATCTTCCCAATTGCTTAGAAAGATGAAAGTCTTACTAGGTGGCAATACTGTGTCTGAAACAGTCCTCCGTAAACTATGGATAGATAAGCTGAGTTCACAAACAACGCAAATATTAGTTTCACTCCCGGACGACTTTGTGAAAAACCTATTGTCTCTTCAGTCAGTGACTCACAAGAATTATCAAGAATTAAAGATTGTATAGCCCAGTTAACCTCAGTTACAAGCTCTACAGACCGCTTATACATCAGCAAAATCGCACACCCAATGATTTCACTAGACGTTCACGCCCATCACGTCATACTAGGCGCAGATCACGTTTCACATACAGAAGCGGGTCTATATTATTAATTTAATACCTGTTGGTATCACTTTAAATATGGACAACAGGCGCGGTATTGTACTAAACCGTTTAACTTCGTCATGCATGCAGTTTAGGATAATAACACACAGCAGTCGTGAAACGACTATCCAGGCAAAATGTAGAGATGTTTGCTGCCGGAGGGATACCAAAAAGTCGTATTTTTTACATCTGAGATGAGAACTCCCGCTACTTGTTTTTAGTGGACACCGGGGCACAAATTAGTGTAATACTAGAAGCCCAATATTTTGACTAGAAAGACAGATTATACGTTACAAGCGGCGAATGGCTATTCAATCCAGACATCTGGTGAAACCTCGTTAACCCTAATTCTGTGATTTAGGCGATCTTTTCCTTAGGTATTCACGATAGCCCAAGTCAGAACTCCGATCCTATTTCCATGCCCACTTTAACTTGTCTGTTAACATGTTTTCCCTTTCTTTGGAAGCTAAAACGACCAAATTTACCAGGATAGGGATTACATCTATCTATATGAACACAACTCTACCTGAAGCCAACGGAATGCAAGATCTCTTAGAAAAATATTCTCAAATTACAACACCATTCCGATATACAGTATAATACGGTATAATGCTACGGGCCACCCACGTATTCATCTACACGACGATTGAGGCCTGATAAATATAGGTTGGCGAAGGCTGAGTTTCAGTACATGCATAATTAGACCTTCTTCGAGTCCTTACTCATCTACTCTTCATATGGTTACAAAACCGGATTCAGGAGCTTGAAGACCTTGTGCCACTTCCGGAAGCTGAATGCTAGTATAATACTGGATAAATGCACAATTCTGCACTTGCACGATTTTGTAGTGGGTCTGCAATGCACCACAGTCTTCACCAAGCATTCCACCAGATACCAGTAGCAAAGGAGGACGTCAAAACAGCGATAACTACTTCTTTTGGTTTATACGAATTCGTGTGAATGCCATTTGGTTTAAGGAACGTCGTACAATCTTTTCAACGGCCTATAGATGTAGTGCTGAGAGGTTTACTTTTCACCTTTGCCTATATTGATGACGTCCTGATCGCCAGCAGAAACAAGACCGGACATCGTCATCACGTAGAGTAAGTCTTCCAGCGTCTACACCATTTTGGCCTAAAAATTAACGCAGGGAAAAGTGTTTTTGCTGCACCCACATTTAAATTTTTGGAGCACGTCATTGATGAAAAAGGAATAACGCCCTTACCTGAGAAAACAGCATCTATTTTAAAATTTCCCACAACCAGCTTCACTCTTGCAGTTACGCCGATTCTTAGGCCTAATTAATTACTACCGGAGGTTCATTCCTGGTTGTTCCCAGATTCTGAGTCTCCTCACAAATTTACTGCAACAGCAGCGTCAGAAGAACTCGAAGATTACTTTGAAAGATGAGACACTAACTGCTTTTCACATAGCCAAAGTCGCCTTTTCCAACTTTACGAAGTTATCGTATTTAACCGATGATGACTCAATGATTTACATTGACAACAAACGCATCAGGCGATTAAATAGTGGCTGTTTTTCACCAGGAACAGAGAGTTACTAAAAAACCTATTTCGTTCTTTTCGGTCAAGCTAAACTTACCTAAAAAAGTACAGCGCATTTTCGAGGGAATTATTGGCAATATACTTGGCAATCCGTCATTTCCATCATCTTTTGGAAGGACGGAATTTTGTGGTGTAAACAGATCTTAGACCATTAATTTATGCTCTGCACACCAAGTCGGACAAATATACTCCAAGGGATAGCCGAGTAATGGATTATATTGCCCAATATACGTCGGATATCCGCTAAGTTAAAGGGGTTGACAATGTAGTAGCTGATACTTTATCGCGATCGACGATACAGGCAATCGACGCACAGTCGTTGCATTTCGACTCCTTAGCGGAAGAACAAAAGAATGACACTACCTTGGAAACAGTAAATGACGTCACTACAGTTAAAGCAACACCCTGTGCCATTCGGTAACACTATTGTATATTATGACGTAAGCACGGGATACTCTAGACCCTATGTACCACCTTCTTTGCGGAAAAAATATTCGAACATTTCCATTCTCTGTCGCACCTTGGTAGAAGAGCAACTACCAAGATGATTAGTGATCGTTTCGTTTGGCCAAATATATCAAGTGACAGTGCACTGGACGCAGACTTGTTTAAAATGCCAGCAACCTAAAGTACAACGGTATACCAAGTTTCCCACGTGATCAAGAAAATTCATAAATATGAAACTTCGACACGACTTAGTCAGTGAGACCTTAGAATAACCAACTTGCCACACGAATCCATGAAACCCAAATTCATCGCTAAAAATTAATTTTTATTAACATCAACCCGGCTTTTGGAATTCAATTTCATACACATTAGGATTAGAGTGTATACTTATGTTTAATGTATATTTGTCTTTATCCGTGATATATCCTAACCGTAAATGTGCTAATCGGTATGTACCCCATTCAGAAGAAGTACCAGTACCTGAACCACACGCGAAGATTGTCTTGCCTGATTCAGATGAATCAGAAATGGATTTTCCTGGACAAGAAAACGATACCTATGTTCCAGAACTTGAATCACATTCACCAAAACCTCCCTCGCTGCATGGTCTGAATAATAATTTTAGCCATACAAGGGTAAAAGAGAGGAAATTAGTAACGCAAGGCTTTCGAATTACAAAGTTTCGCCCTAGCGGATATTTTACAAGAAAAATCTTTTGACAACGATCTATGTTCCTGTAGTAATATACCTGAACATTTTGAATTACTAAATTTACAGTATGAGCCTACACAGTAGAGGCTTTTCATTGACGCCTTTCCTTAGAGCACTAAAATCGTGCTTTTGCAATAATGCAAACATACTGCCATCGATTCCTTTAGCTCATTCTGTTGTTTTAAAAGAAACTCATGAAAATCTTGATTTTATTTTAAACAAAATTAAATACAGTGTGCATAAGTGGTTAATTAACTTAACACAATGTGATCTGAAGGTAGTCGCTATTCTGAATGGATTGCAGGTAGGCTAGAAAAAAATTTATGTTTTGTTTTAATGGGATAGCCGAACTTGAGGTGAATACCACACACACACACACACACAGACAAACACACAGAATGGTCATTAAGAAAATAGTCAAAAATTGGTTCACATAACGTTATACGCAAACCCTTAGTGGCCAAGGAAAATATAATCGTGCCGCCACTTCATATAAAATTGAACTGAATTAAACACTTTGTGAAAGCCTTGAAACATGATAATCCGTGATATTTCTATTCAAAAATGAAATTTTCGAAGCTTAGTGATGCTAAAATTAAAGAAAGAATCTTTGTCATGCTTCAAACACGACAGCTCATGAGAGACAAATTGAAGCAATATGAAATGAAGTGGAAATAGAGGTTTGGAAAAGTTTCAGTAATGGTCTTCTAATAAGTCACAAAGCACCAAATTACGAAATAGTATTTCAAAATATGAGTTAAACATAAAATTTAGGATGCAGTATGTCACTAAAAGGTGCGTTTTTTGCACTCAGATCTTCCCTACTTTCCGGAAAACGCAGCAGTAGACAGCGACGAACACGGTGAAAGGTTCCACCAAGAAATTATCAAAATAGAAAATCATTATAAAAACAAGTGGAATCCTTCTATACTAGCTGCTTTCTGCTCGACTCCCCATAGAGATAAGCCAGATGTAAAACTTAGAAAAAAAAGCATAAATACTGTAAAAAGTAATTTTTTTAGTAAAACTAAGCGTTTATATGAACATGTTTAATACATATACTCATAAATTTAATTTTTTCGAAATTTAGAAAATTTTAATTTGAAAATTACAAAAAAACTGAAGCAATTTCGTGAAAATGGAGTTTATTTTCGTGATCTCAAAAAAAACACCTCAGAAAACTGCATTCTTCTTTCTGTTCAAAATCAATGTTGGACAGAGTTATTAGTTTCACTTCTCAAGCGATCATCAGATACCAAATTTTGGACAGTCCTGGTAAACTGAAAAACAAAGAATTGATATCATACCAATAGCAGGAGTTTACCAATAGAATGTAAACAATGTTCAATACATTGATGAAAAATCTCGAAATTTAGAGAAAATAATCTATGAACTTAAAAGGGACTTAAGGTTAAACAACACACTGAAAGCACTTGTGTTTCGCCGAACCTTTCACAATTTTGAGCTGAACAGCGCCGTTTTAACAAAAAGTGAATATCAAATGAAGATGCATTAAAAGTGCTATGATTTACGAGTTTCCTCTGATTAATATAGCGTTCGTAATAGGCATCCATTTATCTCGTGATATAATGGTAGCGTCCTATTTGGTAAAAATTCAGTCCTTTTGTGGGAAGCCTCTGAATTTGCATAACAATTCTATCGCTGTTTCCTGTGTTGATCTCTAATAGATGGTTTCTCTTTTTCACGCTTTTCACATCTCCTCTTTGAACAGCATAATGCCAATCGCTGCTATCGTCTGTTACCTGTCCCTAGTTACTACGGTCAGTGACTATGAGTTTCACTGTCCGTCTTGCAAACGTTGTTTAAACGTAATGCAGGGCGGTCTGCCGGACAGTGCCGCGTAGCCAGCTCACCGTACATGATATCTTTGGACGACGTTGACAATGGAGAAGATACATGCTCCAAGAGTCTACTTGCTCCAGCACATCAGTGTTGATTTATTTCCCAGTGTGATGCCGAAGATACATCCTAGACAGCGGAAATGAAAAATCTTTCTAAGCGGTTTCTCTGCCTGGCGTATGTTGTCCAGGTTTCACTGTCGTAAAAACAGAGTACTAAGGACACATGTCTGGAATACTTTTAGCTTTGTGCGCAAGGCCAGCTGACTGTTGTACAATACTCTCTTGCTCAATTTGTCTATCACTGTTGCCGCTTTGGGGATGCTTTTGTCAGTTTCCATGTTAAGCGATAGGATTTTGGTGATGGTAGAGCCCATATATAGGAAGTGATCTATGGCTTCAAACACCACATCATCGATGCTGATTAATGGAGATGTAGAAACATCTTGACCCATGATATTTTTTTTATGTTACTAGCTAGTGTGAATTAATTACAATGTGGTTGAACTATTAATCGGTTGTTGAAAGTCATGTTCGGTGTGTGTGGTCAAAGTTCTTCGGATTGTTTAAACGCAAAGCTCAGTAACATGGAAAGAAGATGTCAAACAAAGTCGGTACTAAAAACCATCCTTGTTTTACACCACCCTGAGTTGCAAGGCATTGAAGTTTCATCATCATAGCTGACTACACCCTGCATGTTCTCTTGAAAGGGAAAGATGATGCCCAACAACTCTGGCGGAGTCAACTTTCATTAGTAACTGAAATTGCAAGGCCGAATGCCTTTGAGATATTGATGAAAGCGGTGCATCCTGATATCTGTTGTTCACGACATTTCTCTTGGAGTTGATTATTGTGGATCTCTCGTTCTTAAATCCGCATTGGGATTCTCGGCAGATGTGATCAGCAAGGATTTGGAGTCGATTTAAGACCGCCAGAGTAAAGATTTTTCCAAAACCACTTAACAGGGAGATACGCCTGCAGTTATTGTAGTCACTGTGGTCGCCTTTGTTTTTATACTAGGTAATTATCTTGGCATTGCCCATGTCCTGAGAAACGTTGCCTTTACTTCAACAGAGGCTAAGGAGTGGTCTCAGTAAAGCTGGTTTAGGATGGCCTCTGGCAGTATGCCGTCTTCACTCAGTGCTTTTCCACAAGTTAGAGCCTCAATGGCTTTGTTGAACTCTTCCTCTCTAAGTTTACAGTCATCCCATTTGTTTGTCTTTGTCCGTAATTAACTTCCCTGTCTTTGATTTCAGGGGCACAGATTTCTTTGTTGGTTTGCCAGTTGCTTGTTTAATGCTCTCGTACATGTTCCGAGTTTTGCTGGTGTCCAAAGCCTGTTGGATACTATCTGACAGAGCCAGTGGCACAGTGAAATGCAGTTTGCTGAGTTTTGTTGCGATCAGTTTTCAGAAACTGTAGATTAGCATAATCTACAGGCTCGATCACAGTAAAGCTCAGCAAACTGCATGTCACTGTGCGGCTAAGATCGCGTTTGAATCGAGTCAACGTGCTGCGTTGTGCTTAGTATTGATGATAGGCTCTAACGTGATTTTAGACTAAACCACTCTTTGTTTTTGTGTACGTTCTTTCCATAAATCGAGACTGTAGCATTGTAGATGGTGCTCCAGAGAGAATTCTATCTGTCTCCCACGAATTGTCATGAGTTACTGGTAAGGGGCTCTACAGGTCTTTTAAAAAACTTCTGGTTTTTATCTGGATAGGCGGTCTTGTTAGTGTTAATTCTCAACTGGCATTTATTCTTTGAATAGTGGACTTTCTTAGATTTCAGCTTTATTTTGAGGGGATCAGGTTTTCAGTATCGCAGTCAGCGCTGTGGTAAGCTCTGATGTTGGGTACGCTGTTTAGGGAGTCGCGATTGATGATGGCCAGGTTCAGTTGGTGCCAATGATTTGACCATAAGTGTTTCCAGAATGCTTTGTGGCAAGGCATGTAAAAGAAACAAGTGTTTGTCAAACACAATTTAAGCAGAACTCTAGGAGTCTTTGCCCATTCTCATTCATTTTCCCAATACCATGGTCACATAACATGTTTGCTCCACGACTCTGCATCCAACCTCGCATTAGCGTTTCCCAGAAGGTAAATATTTTCATATGTTAGGATACATTTGACGACGCTGTCAAGGTGAGCGTAGAACTGGCGTTTGGCTTTGGATGTGGCTTTGAGTGTTGGTGGAAGGATGCGTACAATGTTTACAAAATTTTCATATGCAGTGAGGCGAAGAGTGAGAATTTTCCCTGTGTCGCCGTCTAAACGGAAACAGTATCTATTGTAACAATCTATTTTACATATGGTGGCATTTAAAACGAATTCTTTATTACGATTTTTGGAACTATGGCAAACTGTTACTGTGCAACACTTCAGTGAGCAATTAGCACGGTTGAATAACTTGTTGGGAAAATGAATTTTTGGTGGTAAGGAAGTCGATTGATGATTTTCCTGCATGTCACCCGTTCTTGTGCTGCAAATGCGATATGGAAAACAATCATAGGCTGGGATGGGAAGAACTTCAATATGCTCTATATTTATCGAACCTATTATCCACAAAATATTATAAATTTTGCTCCATGGAACATTCCTTGTCGAGTCAGCAGAACAATAGATTTGAAGATATCGAAAAGTTCATTGATTTGGTTATGTTTCAAATTATTCTATAGTCTATTCTGTAGGAATAATTGTAGATCCGAATGCAGTTGTTTATAGCTATTTATTGATTAATGAATTATTTTTTGCTAATTATTATTATTATAATAATATTTACTCGGTTTTCTCGGGGTTGGTTATTTTATTCGTTTGGCATTGTATATAGTGCATATACTTGCATTAATCATGGTGGTATTTTACAAGGTATTTGTCTTTAGTCTTCGAATTTTAAGTAACGTAGTAAAAATTTGTTTTCGTGTCTGCATTTTGAGATAAGGAATGATCACTTATTTAGCAATACTTTCATGGTATTTGATCCGAGGAGCTGCATTCGCTGGTTCCCACCTTTTCACTGTCGAAACTATTATATATAGCCGTCTCTTCTACTCCAATAGATTCATATCTCGCACCTCTCGTCTGTGGAACTCCCTTCCCTATTCCTGTTTCCCTGAGAGCTATAATCTCCAACTATTCAAATGTAATGTCAATCAACATCTCCAGTTGCCTTGATCTATCCACTATTCTTCTGCCCACCCTTTCCTCTATCACTCCTATCTGATCTTGCTCCAAATCTTCTGTAACCCCTTGCGTCCTAGTGGATTACCGCCTTGCTTGGGGTGAAACGCTATATATATATATATATATATATATATATATATATATATATATATATATATATATATATATATATCTTGGACCGGGAAGGTGATTATAGCTATTTTCTCTTTCAGACAGTGTTTACAGTTTTGGGATTTATTGTTGTAGGTTGATGACTTTTTACTTATGTAATTTGTTTTTTGTTTATAATTTCCCATATATGTTTTGGATTCGTTGTGGTGATCGTGTATTTGTATTTGTGAAGTTTGTTTGTGTAGTTTCTGTTTCAAAGGTCCTTCAGTTACTCCAATGTATATTTTTCTTCGTTATTTATGGCTTGGTATATTACATTGTTTTGCAAGCAATTGCCATTTAAGGAGTATTCGTGCTTTACTCTGCAATTACATTTGGGTTTGGTTTGTGCGGCTTTTTTTGTTATTTTTCTGTTGTGCTTTTTATTGTGTCATGTTCTCGGCGCAACTCTACCTGATTTTAACTGTGTTTCTACTGAATATCTTGTCCCTACACGCGAGCCACCAATCTGCCATTAGCATGCCACTAGCGTTTACCGCTTATAATATATATATATATATATATATATGATAAAAATAATCCCCATTTCTCTGCGGTTTTTCCTCGTTCCGTTGATGACAGACACAGGTGTGCCCGGAAATTCCGGACATAAAATTATTTTTCCGTGCTTCATTTCTGTTACATGCTTCATAATTAATATTTAATAAATACTTTTCGTACTGATTATATTGGTACCCTTTCGTTTATTCTTTTTTTTATTAACTAAACCATCTATTTTACATAGTACATGTTACATTTATGTGTGATCTGAACAAGTTTAATCAGCTCATAATCACAAACATTAGCAACAAATTGAAGAGAGACTGAATTTGTTTGCCAGACTCACTTGCTCACTGCTGTACTTTAACGTGACATTTCATCATATGTTGAACCAAAAAAGGAAAATGAAGATTCGTCTGCGTTAAATTTTCCCAGTAACATTGTACTTAAACATGGAACACACGTGAGAGTATTTAATAAAAAAAATGATTAACGAACAAACGCATGCTTCTTTCTTTCTTTCTTTCTCTCTCTCTCTCTCTCTCTCTCTCTCTCTCTCTATATATATATATATATATATATATATATATATATATATATATATACTATTTTTCTAGCAACTTTAGAGTTGGATCGTATGTACGAGTTCCACTTGAAATCCCAATAAGCGCTCATCCGTTCATCGTAATTGGTGATAGTTGTGGGTCCGGTCGAATATGATGGAATGTCACTAATTTGATTTTTGAAGGATTGAATTTAACCAGCAAGTTTTGCTATGGGGTCGGAATTGTTCAACTTGGTGTGAGCGATAGGCACCCTATCGATGTTGAGGTTCTGGTTGTAGACAGGAAGCTACTGGGATACGACCTATTGTTTGGAGTTGACATCATCTACATGCTGGTAGTGTATGTGTGTAAGCCCAGCAGCGGCATTGTGAGTTTTCCTCAACTTGACCGACCTTCGTGCGCAGACACATCAAAGAGCACAACTTGCATGCAGAATATGACCTGAACTGGAAGATCTAGGTTTCATTGTGGAAGAAGGGTCTTGTGACCAAACACCAACCATGCTGAAGAACCAGATACCGGTGTATCCTGCACCGAAGCATCTATCTATCCAGGATTGCAGTTCGTGAATGTACTTCATACTCATGAGTGGCAACAGCTGAATCGGTAGCGGGCCTATCTGCAAATTCATGTGGATCAATCTCTGTGTTCCTTTCAAGCGATAGAAAGCAAAGAACGAAGATATTGCCTTAACCGTTTAGGGTTTGGACTCAATGTGGCACCTCTGATTATGCCGTAATCGTTAACGCTGTGGCTGCACAAGACAAAACCATCCAAAGGGCATCATCCTTGTACATAGTTGACATATCCCTCAATTAGAGTACGTGCTCTGTGGCCTGCATAAGAGCACTCCTGGAACGATTCAGACTGGTTAGAAAGAATTCGGAGCAATTAATTGATGGCACCCTCGTGCTGAGTCTGCATGTCTGGGAGGAGCAAGGTAAACTGCAATGGCGATCTGAGAGGGAGCTCCCAACGATGCCTAACGTACCCATTGGAGGATCTTTGCATTCGTGAAAGTCTGTAACATCTGGCTGGGTTGATGAAACACGGGACCCGTTCTTAGTTCGAATGCTGACGGACGGCATCACTAGATTTACGCAAAAAGTTCGAGCGCATGGAGAGTAATGCGTTAATAGACACGATATCACCATAAGGGGTTGACTTAAGCTTTTTGTCTACCGGTGTCGTTGTAGAAAGCGGCGGATCTTTGGCTGAGGATGCATGTTGGCTGCGCAAGGTATACGAAAACAAGCACGTTAACATGGTGGAGCTCCACGTTATATCGAGAGGTATCAACCTGGTGTGTCAGTGTAAGGCGTCTGTGGTTCACCTGAAGACAGACTCGGCATGCGTACATCACTGGATTTCTGATACGCTGTCTGGAAAATTGAGAGTACTCACAAAAGCGGCGTCATAAATATTAATGACGTCGGCTCGGCACACTCAGGGACCTGGCTGCTGAATATGGGCTAACAATCGACGTGGGGCTCGTCAAATTTCAGACGAACCAAGCCTATCAACTCAACAGGGTGCCCCAATGATGGCTAGATGCCCTTCGAAAAGAAACGGAGCCAGTGTGCGTTGCGGCCGTAGAACAGCTCGTATACAAAGCATCCATCAACGAATCGTGTAGCGCACATTATATTTTGTAAAACAGGTCAGCACTGAAGTCTTGAAAGCAGCGGGTCGGGCGATGGTCAGAGACTGTGAGTCGTGCCAGTCCATTTGAAAGTTGGAAAGCTGGATGTGAGTGACAATTGGAGCAGAGTGGGAATGGATATAATCCATTATGCAGGCCGACATTATTTGACTGATAGATTGGGGCCCTAGTTGGCGGTAGTTACTGCGTCAAGATTCTCCCAGCATCATCCAGCAGTTGGAGTCGCTATTCTGCGAGATGGCCACCAACTACTCATTGACCATGGGGCAGCGGTTCTGTGGAGAGAGATTTGCAGAAGATTAGGCATCCGACTGAGATTCCAATGTGCCATCAGGGAATGGTATTATAGAGTGATGCGTTCGTACCATCAAGCGAACCGTTAGAACATCATTTTTCATCAGGGTGGCGTTATATTGGTATAACATGACGCCAAAAGAAGATATAACAGCCCTGACAACACCAGATAACTCAAATATCAAATCCGCATAAAGGGTGCTGATGTTACACCAGCACTTGAACATATCGATCTCGGAATCTACATAGTAGAAGATGCGATCTGGAAAAAGGCCTCACATGGTCGATGCACATTTATATTTATAGCCCGCATTCGGTCGTTGTCAATGGAATAGTAAGCCACATGAAAGATCTTCGTCCTCGTCACGGTTCTATTTTCTCAGACGACGACAGTAATGATATACCATCTGAAAGCGATTCAGATACGCTGCTATTAATCGGCTCCGAATTAATGTTTTGTTTTTTGGAGCGGGTGTGGCTCTGACTGGTCAATACATTTTTCGTTTTATTTTGATTAAAGCGGATGTATGCGGATGCATAAATATGTTTTTTGCGCATAGGTTCCCTATGCACAAAAAACATATTTACGCAGTCTGCTTTGGGTCGTCGAGCGGTCAACATCTGGTTTGTGTGCTACATTTATTATCCTTTTAATGTTTTGCAATATTCTATTTGTGATATTTTTAAATCCACTATTTTTTCTTGTTTTTATCGTTTTTCTTGTTCTTACTTTGACAATGTTTCCAATTTCTTTTTTGTTTGTTCTGTCATTTCTATTCAACTTTTTACAATGCCCAATGTTCTCATCACTCAGTAACTTCATATCTTAGATTATATATCTTAGGTTGTATCATTCTAAAGAGTTAAGACTCATGGCAATATTTATATATCTGAAATTAAAAATAGATACCAATAAATATATTATTAATATTATTTAGATTATTCGGACTATTGTCCTCATCTATGTTTCGGCCGTTGTTGGAATGTCGAAATGAACCCTTTATTAATCAAGAACAAGAGTCACTTCGTACCTAAGACGTATAGGCAGTTGTCGCAGCGTTACACCAAGCTACCTCATATATATGGTCTCCCTAAGATTCACAAAGACGGTATTCCGTTCAGGCTACATGAACTTAGTTGCTACCCTCTGATCACCAAGATAACCAGGGAGGTGGCACTCTCAGTAGACAGAGACAGATTAGCCTCTGACTCATCCCTAGAAGAACGGACCAGTATTCCAACAGATAATCTGATAGAGATGTTGACTTTCTGTACACAAACAACACACTTCGGAATGGGATCACACATATATCGACAGGATGAGGGTTTAGCAATGGGCTCGCCATTATCACCAGCAATGGCGAATATATACATGGAATACTTTGAAGAAATGGCATTAGAATCTATATCTCTAAAGCCAACTGTATGGTTAAGGTACGTAGATGATACCTTCATACTTTGACCACACCAGGAAGATGTTTAGGTTCTACTGGACTATGTGAACTTAATAAGACTTTCGATACAATTCAAAATGGAGAAAGAGAGTAACAGTAAGCTTCCATTCCTGGATGCTCTAATATCTCGAACAGAGCATGGGTTCAAGACATCCGTATACCGTAAACCGACATTCACCGGACAGTACCTCAATTTCAACCCCCACCATCCATACAACGTAAAGAAAGGGATCGTCTGCTGCTCACAACACCGAGAAAAAAATCATAAGTGGCGACCCAGAGACATTAGATAAAGATTTTGGTCAGTGTAAGTAGTACCCTACAACGTAACAACTAGCCTGGGCGAATGGCAGCGGCCACAATAAATTGGGATAGACGGGTACAACAAGAGGAGGTCAACGACACTTAGAAAACAGTCTGTCTGCCTTATGTGAAGGGGTTATCGGAGAAAATACAAAGGATCTGCGGTCCATATAACATCGGGACAACCTTCAAAAGCTGGACGACACTGATATCACTCCCGAGTAAGACCCCCACTCCCGATAGAGGAGAACATAACTAAAGACTGTGTGTACGCCATCCCGTGCAGCTGCGGAAAAGAAATATAAAAGGGAGAGAAGCCGCCCCCTTAAGCTAAGGTTTCAAAAACACCAGAAAGCTATAACACGAGGGGAAGTGAAAAAATCAGGCGTGGTTGACCACATATGGAGAGAAAAGGGAGATCACTGCCCTCCTTGGGATCAGGTTGAAATCATAGACAAAGAATATCATTGGAAAATTCGTAAACTTAAGGAACCAGCACATATGCTAGGCCACAAAAATCTCCTGAACCGACCAAGCGTAGAAATGAATACAATATGGGGACCAGTAATAAGGAGTGCCAGAGAAAAGCGATACTAACAACGAAAAATTGCAATATGAGCACTGGTAAAAATGGTTGCTGAAGACATTAGGTTTATAATACCCAGAAATTCATACACAGATGTTCTCAAGTGGATAAAGGCGTTAGTTAGATCCCGTGACTGGATCCAAAGAGTGTGAGTTCAATACCTGGTTAAGGCTGTAGAGAACATGGAGAGAGGAATTAACAGGAGATAACTGATAACTGACATCCATTAGACATGGCACGTGGAACTAGAACAGTCTATCCCAGCGAGCGAAATAAAGTTCGACATTCTAACCGGCCGAAACGCTGTGATAAATATGGCAACAAAGATAAGGACAATAGTCAGAATAATGTAAATAGTGAACATAATACTTCATCTCAGAAATATAGACATATTATTAATAGTATACATATTTATTCACAATATGATGAACAACAATTGATTTGCTTGATAAAATATCATACTATCAAATTATTGTATTTATTTTTAATAAAGAAAAGATATTTGAAATTCACTTGGTAGATTTATCATATAAATATATCCTAAAGATCTACTCAACATTTGTTGGTTAATGCCAATTTAATTTTGAAAATATTGACTCCCTAAATAAAATTTAACATAATAGATTAGTGTGTACGTGTCTGTGTGTGAGTGCACGTGAATGCATATGAAAACGTCCCACATCGACATGGATGAGCTTAAATGCAGATTGACAGTAGAATTCAACAATAGACTTCCACTCGACAAGGTTGTATATTCGCGAGTGGGTCAGTATGTTGTCGATATCTAGACACAAAATCTGCCTGTGTGTCTCTGTATATTTATTCACTTCACACGATGGGAATATGATATGCATGAATATATGTGTGTGTGAAAATGAACCCAATAGCTAGCTTATATGGAAGAGATAGAGAAATTTTTAATTTAAATCGTGACTGTTCATTATGTGCACAATGTGATTTGTGGCACTGGATATTTTAGCAGAGGAGTGCGTAGACGTAAAAAAACGTAAATACATGCGAAAATCAGTGGCAATGAATCTGATTCCTGTATACTATTGATTTGTTAATCAATTAGTCCCTCGTTCTACCAAAGGTACACTAAAAAACATGCATTTGATAGGATGCTGAAAAGTTATCGGCTTAACCTGCTTCCTCAAAACAGTATTTTAATGACCAAAGATGAGAATCCTAATTTTGGGAAGTGGGTCGGAACAAGAATTTTTCAACACTCCTCCGTAGACACATGCACATACGCAAACGCATGTGTATGCGTGAATGCTTGTATTACTTATTTTTTAAAATTAAACTTGAATAAAAAGAACTCTCTCTCTCTCTCTCTCTCTGTGTTTTTATCAAACCTTATAAATATCTTTTTAATTGTATCCTTTTATCACACTTTTAATAATTCATTTAATTAAAGCCAATCTGTCAGTATGACTATTTTCTATAAGTACATTTAAATATTTAGTGTGCAGTGAGCATACTGATCATGTATAGTAAAAATAATATACTGTTCGGACTTATATAATTACAATCTTAGTGGTATCTGATACTTGCATACACAGTAAGAGTCAGTAATATGCGGATACTGAGTGAATATATATTTCTTGCATGCGTCTATGCAAAGGTCAGTTTTTAGTTGGCCTCATGCATCTCCTTTGTTCTTATATGTAATCACGTTTGCATAATATAGATAATTGAATTAAATGAATATACTGACCCCCACCGATTTCAGACGTACATGGGCATACCTGAATTTTATAAACATTCAAACTCGTCTGTAGTCATGAACAATATGAAATTTAAAATTATTTGGAAGTCTACCTTGTTGGTTTTCAGTTCACATATACACACGAAGATACACATACACACACGATCACAAATACAGTCGCATCCACACATGGTGCCTTAATATTTCTCATTTGTGGGGTGCATTTGTCCTATTTTTTTTTATTTGTATGCATGTATTGTATATATATTGCATACCTATGAGTGAATGAGCCTATATGTTTATATGTAGAGGTACGTGTGTGCGTGTGTGTGTGTGTGCGTACTTATGTGCGCGCGTGCGCACGCGTGTGTGTCTGTGCAATGTAGAAACGAGGTCAATTGTCGATCCCAGCGTAAAATCTCAGTACACGCGCACCGAGCAGTTTTCCTCCTGCTGCGTAAATTCCATAGTGCGACCTACTTTGTGCCTTTCTAGGTCACGTAGGTGGAGTCGGGTAAGCGTACTTTCGTCCCCATTTTTGTTTTGACTTTCAAGCAGTGTTCACATACACTCTAGCCACAACCACCGCGATTGACGGCGAACTCCCTCCGGCCCTGAAAACTTCTTTCTTTATGAACCCTATTTTTGCTGCTCGAGTTGTTATCTGAATTCCCGCACAATTCTCTATCTTGCCAGCTTCTGCTTTTGTTTTGTACTCCCGATTCAACGTTTTTTACCACTCATCGCTGGCAATCGTTACATACATTTTGGTTAATTTTCTTTCTGCTACAGAGAAACTTTTATTTAAAACTTGTTTAGTAAAGTTTTCATTCAAGAAATTAAGTAAGAAAAGAAGTGAAACAGAGCAGGGAGAGAACTAGGGGATAGGAAGAGGTATAAAGCGGGAGTTAGGGAGGAAGGAAGGAAGGAAGAAATGAAGGGAGAGAGAGAGAGACAGGGTACTAATCACACTTTCGGCTAGACTCAATAATCAGCATTAATAATAATAATAATAATAATAATAATAATAATAATAATAATATATATATATATATATATATATATATATATATATATATATATATATATATATATATTGTGTGTGTGTTAGTAGATTGAAGAGAGAGAGAGAGAGAGAGAGGGAGAGAGAGAGAAAGAAAGTGACAGAAAATAAATACATTTATTGTATACAAATAAAAACAGAATATACTGTGTAGAAAGGAAATATAAACGCATAGACATATACACATGCATAAATAATATGCCAGAAATTTATTTTAATTATCTATAAAATCCATAAGATATATAATATTCATACCATTACCATATTATGATGAGATAGTCTATCAGGCTGCATCAATGAGTTGTAAATTTTTCTAAGAGTTCGAATTCCAGTCGAATTACATTCACTAACGTGATAATACCCTTGGGAAAGGTATGAATCCTCTTCTTCTCAGGACAAGTCGGGTTCTCTAGCCTTGGATGGCAACTGATCTACCACAGAAAGAAATGGCAACCTACTGCGGGAAAAAATCTGCCTCATCAGTCATGTATCGCCTAAGCGTGTATTACGCATGTCACATAACTGACTGACTTAAGTGTACATGAGCATTGTTTACTTTTAGCCAGACATCAACAAAAACAAGGCGATTAAAAGATGTCTGTGGATTTAAAACAATGAATTGTGAACCCTTACAATTCAAGAATGAATTTTGGAGCTCCAGTTGTGCCGTTTTCAGGACCCAAGTTGATTGTACAATAGAAAATTTTTTTGAGACAAAACCCCATCGAATTCTTCCGATTGCAGACAGGGCCAGATTATGATCTTTTGGGTCCCTTAGGCCAATGAAATTATGTTAACTTAGGATGGAAAGATAAATTATGAGAGTGGCCGCTAAAAAGTTAAAGTAGCACAAAGACGACACGAGACGTGATAAACTTAACTATTTTATTCAAACTGCCTCTCGATTCATTTTGCTCCCAGCATTCTCTAGAGCGGACTGGAAGTGCTTACAATCTTCAAAATCATAATCAACATTATTGATGTTGTTATAAGCACCCACTTCCTAAGGTAATTTATTTTCTTTATCAATTTATTTCTAACTTTTCTAGATTATAAAATAAATAATTACAAATCAAAGTTTGTTTTTATTACATACCAAGGAAATTCTCTTGATTACTTGTGTTACGTGTTGGTAATTGTAACAAAGGAAAAAAATGATTTACCACAGCACAGAGCTAAATCACAAACAAATATTTAATTTACTAAAACACAACATAAAATATATACAAGATAAACAATTGTGGCCTACAAAAACAGAAAACACAGAGTTACTGGCGAAGTGTTACGAGGGAGAAGGAAAGAGAATCAAATATCTTTATCACTAAGTGCTATATTTGGAAATCCACAAAGGTGTGTAAATAAATATTAATTTTTAGTTTGGTCAATGAAAATTAGTCAAAATTCTATTTATCAAATTTGTTCCATGAAATTCTCTTTTGGGTTTTGGTTGGTCGGCAAATTTTTGTAGAGATTCTTTCGGCTGGATATAATAGTCCTCGAATCAAAAGCCGGAGTTGATAACAGCAGAAATTCTCCTTCATCAACTGACAACACTTTTCCAAAATCCCATTTTTATAGGGACTAACACCTAATTTGCATATTTCTAGATGTTTCTCGAATCATCTAGATTTTTCTCGAATATACTAGTGTAACCCGGATATAAGATACCCGGATATAAGATAAACCCTGATATAAGAGAGATTTTAGAATGATCTAGAATCTTCCAAACATTCTATTTCTAATTTCTCTATTTTACAACTACTTCATGAATGAAAACTTTTTTGTAATAACAAGTAGGACTCAGTGGAATCCCTTATTATAGAAATGTATCCTCGTAACACTTGTCACGATATATGACCTGTTGTCAGTGTCTACTGACTTGATCGTTCCTTCAGTGTTCCAATATTTTTCTTTATCTAATTCTAACTCTATTTCCTCTTTTTAGAGTTGGTAAATTTTTGCTACAATAGAATCTGTTAATATTCTTTTTCATTCTAGATTTTGCCAGTTTGTTTCTCTCCCTGGTGCGTGTGAAATCAGGCCATCCCGGTAATAACTTTTGGGGTGTAAAGGTAATCTGGTTCTTATTTTCCTTTCTATAATTGATTATGTGTGAGTGACTTCTGTGACTTGAATTGGCATACTCCAGTATGGCATTAATACTTGAAATGTATCTGGTTGTTTCAAAATTCTCCTAGCTATTTCTTTTAATTTCTCATCCTATGCTGGTATGATTCTTGCGACACAGTCTGTGTATACTCCAACATGTCGGATAAAGTACTTAATGATAGTGTATCAGGTACAACTAGTGCCATCCCTGGAACGTGTTCTGCTACTGGGTTATATCTTCTCAGTCTTATCAGAAGTCTTTGACATCGTGATGGGGTATCATGTGTGTTTATTAATGGTATAAGTGGTTTGTGTTCCATTAACAGTTTAAAGAATTGAAGTACTGTGATATATCTCTCAAACTTCTCACATGCCCATACACAGCTCAAACACTCTTTGTCTATTTGTGTGAATTTTCTCTCAGCGCTATTGAGTGTGCGTGAAGCAAATGCTATTATTCTTAAATTGCCATCTATTTCTCGAAATAGAGTTGCTTCGAGACCATAACTGCCAACTTCAGCTCTATCTACTGTAGGCCTGGTTGAATCATAGTATGATAGAATTGGTGCTGGAGTTAGCAGTTCCTTTACTGTTTTAAAAGAACTCTCTTGTGGGTAATACCACACAAATACAGTGTCCTTTTTCAAATATTCCATCATTGATTGTATTTTTTCAGACAAGTTCATTAAGAATGTGTCTAAGTAACAGATCATAGTTCGCTTAAATTTGTAGGCGCAGGCAACTCCTGAAAGACTTTTAGCTTTGTCTTATTAGGTTGAATTCTGCCTTCAGAAATTATGTGCACAAAATATTCTAGTCGTGTCTTTTTGGATTCACACTTTTCTTTATTAAGCTTGAATCCAGCTTTTTGTAATATTTTAAAAGCAGTTTTTAGTTTTTCGCCGTGTTCTTCTATAGTTGTTACGTAGATTAGAAAATCGTCGACGATAATTGTTTCGACGCCTTGAATAATTATCAATAATCTTTGAAATATCAATATTCCTTTGAAATATTTCCGGAGCTGATGTCATTTTCCCGAATTTCTGTTTTATCTTTCGATGGGCAATTTTTGAAATCATGTTTCATGTTTCTGTTTTCTACTGCGGTTATTGTTTTTTTCTATTTTTTCTTTTTATATTTTGTTGGTTTCTCTGGGTCTTTAGTTCGTCTACATTTTTTTCGTGTATTTATTCAATTTGAGATTTTATTTGCTCACTGTTCCTGGCCACCTACGTAGATTCCTCGAGTTTCCAATCAGGAATTAGTTGTAATCATTCGGATAGGTCCTTTTTCTGTAGTCCTGTTACAAGACGGTCTTTCATTTAGTCATTTTTCTTTGGAAACTCACAAGCTTCTGCTAATTTATGCAATTCGCGGATAAAGGTTTCCACTGGTTCTCCTGGTGAGTGAATTCTAAGATAAATTTTTGCCTTTGTGGGGACCAGTTGCCCTCACTATTTTATATTAGACACAATGCTATAAAATAATAACAGCAAAAGGAAACAAGAAAATTCAGCCAAGAGAAATAGTACAAATAAGTAGGATTTTATCTAATATATTTTCGAATTGGGTCCTGTTCTACTAGAAAATAATTTTCTTATGTTAGAAATAATCGCTCTCTGACACCATGTTCCACTGGGCTTAGGGTGGAAAGATAAATTACATGAAACTGGCCGCTGAAAAGTTGAAGCAACACAATGACGACATGAGACGTTGCAAACTTTAACAACTATTTTATTCAAACTGCCGCTTGATTCATTTTGCTTCCAGCATTCCCTAGTTGGACCGGAAGTGCTTACAATCATCATAATCAAGATTATTGATGTTGTTATAAACAATGTCCCCAACCTCTAAGACGGAGCCCCACCGTAACTAGCTCGCATCTGTCTTGAATATATTTTAGCGACATTTGTATAGCTTGAAGTAAAGTTATTACAAATTCTTTAAATAAACTAGAATAGTTATCTTGTGTTTGCCAATAAAAACATTTTCTAAGAAATGCCACTATTTTACTATTTATTGCAAACCAAATTAGCACATATTTCAACACAACCGTAGTAAAGAAAAACATTACAATTTTATAACCAAGATTGAGTGACCCTTGGCCTATACTAGCCCAACCCAGCCCTGATTGTAGATGAATACAAGAATCCGTAAGTTGTACTGAAAGATATTGTTTCTGATTTGCTAAACAATGGAATAGATGCGTCATGTCTTATTTTATGCCAGGTTCTCATTGTACATGTTCTTAGTAGTTACCCTGCAAGGAAAATGTTTTTGCTTAAAAGTCATCATCGCTTATACCGACTTGGAGAATGTTAGTGATTTTTAGAACTCATTTTTATGAAGTGACGAAACTAAAACTGAATTCTTGTCAGAATCACATACAATGAGTGTGGAAGAAAAGAGGAGAAACTTAGGAAAACCATCTTTAGATTAAGTCATGGGGTGGATATCTCTTTTTTCGATTGTTTTAATGAAAATGGGATGCACTGTTTGCTAAAAACTGTCGGAAACATGAAGCGTACTATGATATTTTGAAAAAAGATCAGAAAGATTCTGCTATGCACGTCTATGGAAGACGACGTTTCATTTTCCTTTATGGTAATAACTCGAAACATACAAATGCATTGATTACAAATAAGACCAACAAGGTCAATATTTTACGTTGGCCTGAACCCGAATAGAAATGTGTGATGAGAACTTATTGTTCATTTAGTACAAACTTCAAATTTAGTAAAGTTAAAACAGTTTCCTTTCAAAGAATGGATTGATAAACCGAAATAAATTTGATGTATATTTTTAGTATCAGTAGATTAGTTACAGGGAGCGGACGACACTTTTATGGGTCTGCTGTATAGTCTGCATTGAAATAAAAGTGGTTTTAATGTTTAGATACTCTACTTGAAAGAACTTTTCGATTTCGTGTAACTTAAACTATGGCATATGTATATATGCGATTGTTATCTTAGCCTAACAATAAACATTATCCAGTGATGCATTCAGGGCTGTGTTTACAATTGTTGGCACTATGAAACCTGTGAACGGGACCAGGGTGCATTCTTTTAATGTCGCAGCGCCGCTGTGTAGGAGACACACATTTGTTGTTGTCATATAGATTTCAGTTATTTTCCTTGACAGAAGTTCGCTTGAAGGTTTTTGACCTGGATCTTGTGTTCAGATATTGCTCAATGTGTTATACTCTCTAACTGTAATGTTGGACTGAATAGCTGAGACGATTGATAATATCTTCAGTGAATTTCCCCTTAGTTTTATATTTGCAGTGACTTTAATATTAACTACAACGAGTTGTTAGTTCACTCAAATAAAATTGATTAAGAAGGCAGATACTGTAGAGACTTTTCTGTCGCCTACAATATAACGTAGATCATTGAAGAACCCATCCGCATTCCTGATGTGTCATTGTAAAAGTTGATGCTAAACCAAAGGCATCATCTGATAGATCGTTCTATAGAACGAGATTTCAATGCACGAAAGCGAACTGGGACAGCATCAGATCTTACATGGCGGAAGCTCCTCTCTGAGTTTCTTCAAATATACTGCCAGCAAAACCGCGGCCCTCATCTCGTCTCAGAATGGATTCTTACTGGAATGGAGAACTTTATATTCCAGAAAAAATGCCAGCAAAAACTGAACAACCAGCCCTGGTTTACCCTTGAATGTTCTGCAGCCATAGCCATTACTACAATATCTATTACAGGGGATAATGTAGTAGGGCATTACCACATTCATAACTGTTCGCAGGCATTGCAGTCGAGTTCTAGAAAATGCAAAATAGAATTATGTTTGAGATGTCCAAGCCAAGGTTGAAAAACAAATTGGATCCCGAGAGTTTTGGAAGATCGCCAACCAAATTCTGAATGGCGGCAAAGTGTCAGTGACGACCATTATATATGACCACAAAGTCATCTCCTCCTACCCAGATCTTTGCCTCAGAATCAGCGTTAGATGATAAAGGCTATCGCATTCCTCCATCTAACTGATCACAATCTCAGTAATATTTCCATTACAGCCGGGGAAGTCTCAAGACTTATCAAAAGTCGTGAACCTATGAAGGTCGCCAGTCAAGACAAACTCCCTGTAGTTGTACTTAAAAATATTAACTCGGAGTTATACTTAATATTAACGAAATAATTTAATCGATACTTAAAGAAATCCTGCACATGTCTGAGGAAGGTGTCGGGTGTATGCCTGGTTTTCAAGAATGAGGATGAGCGCTCTTCCTCCTTACATTATAGACCCATAAGTCTCCTCAGTGTTATTAACAAACTCTTTATAGCTATAATCAACAGGAGGTTTGTTGATCATCTCAATAAGAATAAGAGTAACAAACAGTACAAGTCTCGATCGGCCCGGTCCACTGTTGATGTCCTAACTACCATAACTCACAAAATGACAAAAAATACATCTCAAGGACGTTCGCATTAGATATTTCAATGTCCTTTGACAATGTGTGGTATAAAGGCTTACTGCACAAGCTTTTCCAGTTATGCAATCACAGGAAGAGTCTTCTCAATTATAAAGTCCTTCCTAACGTAAGGTAGTTATTAACGGACAGACTTCCGAATCCCAATTGATCAACGCAGGTGTCTCCCGAGATTCACTTCTTCGCCAAACCCTCTTCCTACTTTACATAAATGTTCACCCAATGCAAAGTCCAGGGGGTAACTCAGTGTAGAGGGTTAATGTGTGGAGTTGTATTAGCATAAGCAAAGGCAAGATAACAGGAAAGGAAGACAGCTTATTTTAGACTTAAAGAGGTCAAGATTTAATTAGCAAATAAAATTTTAGGGGTCAGGCAGAGACATTTGGAGTGTAGAGTTGAAATAGACTTTAGAACGAACCGGAAACCCAATCCTAAACAGAAAACAATGGAGGAATCTTTACTTCTTTTGAACAGAAATAAAGGTTCTTTTCTTCTTGTCATTTATTTTTCTTTATTTTTCTATCACCACAAGTAATAGCAGTTGAAATAATCCGTGTATCACAAAATAGATGACAAATATTGGAAAGCAGATATACAATAAATGATAAATTCGGGCGATTACTATCTGTCTGGTCTTTGAAGTGTTTTTACATTATTAGGTATTGCTCTAAAACCATGCGAACATTATAAAATGCTTGATTCTTCTTGATTGGCCGATTAAGAAGGTAGAATATGTTGAAGACTAAATTTAAATTATGTTTCCAGTGTTTATAATATTTCATCAGTACTAATTTAAAATGTCACTCCAGTGAATTGGACTTAATCATCCGGCAACTGAAATAAGAGGAAAATTGTTGAAACTTGACTAATGCATGGAATAATAATGCAACACAAAATGTACTTAGAACAAAATGTATTGAAACAAGAAAGTGTACACAATATTTACATATAGTCTTTTGTATATTCCTGGGAAGACGGTTCCTGGAATGTGTGTTGACTGAGTCGCAGTCGGGCAGAGTCTCTGGTTGGATCTCTCGATTCCTCTCCGGTACCAACCATATTTATATGGTCGGTACTCTACTATGCAAATTAGGTGGATCCTACCACAACAAAAATAAATATTAGATGTTAATAATAAATGAACAAATAAATAAGTAAGCTGAAAACATAAAAACAATAAATATTGAAAATTGTCTACATAAACATTGTCAGCAACAAAACTAAGAACAGCACGAATCCTAAACGCAACGGTCAATGAAACGAGAAGTCATTAAATCAATAAAGCAATTAACAGGGGTCTCACGGTGTTGCTATAGCAGCAAGAGCATTTCCATTCCATTAATATTTTGTTTACAACTGCTCAGTCAATCTATATAGTATAAACATTTGATTCATTTGATATCAATGAATTTTCATTAATATTACTCATTTTAGTTAGATAAAGTCATTTTAGGCCATATTTTCATATCAACGATCGTTATGGATTAAAACAGCTAAGTTTGTTATGATGAATGAATCGGAAGTGAATATGCGATCGACGTACAAATTAAGGTGAACAGCAAATTTCAAATATTTTGTTCAGAGAAGCACCACACCAATCAAAAACTGCAAACATAATTTTCAGAAAATCTTGACTTTATTCCTAAATTTTTCATAATAGAAATACAAGACAGACTGTGGACCTAAAAAAAACCAACAAATTTTAAATAAGCGCGTTTGTTTTCTCTGTCACACTATTTAGCTATGGTAATTGGCTAACTAATTAACCATAGAAATTAAAAACGGGAAATACTTAAAGCGAGAAAGAGCTATACCGAAAGATAGACTGAGCTTCATTAAAAAGAAGAATTTATTTTATTTACAAAAGGAAGATACTTTTCGCAAAAGACAGAAAATCAGTAAGAAAAAGCGAGACTGTGATTCTGTCAAATTAATTAATGTCACGATAAGGGAGTGACGCGTCAAATAAAGCAGAATACTAAAAGATAAACAAAGCCAGCCGACGCATGCGACTGTGGAGGAAATTTGGCTTGGAACCACCCTGGAGAATAGTCATTAATTATCTTTCAGAGACATCATTTAATTTTGGTTCTTGGGTCCAGCGAAGAGACCCATCTGGTGTATGTACGAATCTTGACATGAAAAAAAGAGAGTCGAAAAGGGGATCATTATTATTGCCAGACATAGCGTCTCGGAAATGAACATCTGGTAAGAGAATTTTAAGACATTTTAAGACATTAAAGAATTTAATTGTCGGGTGGACAAAGCCACCCAGTTGAAGGTTGACCAGCGGAGAAGCCAAATGTCGGGTATCGACAATGATTAATGAGTCAGTAGAGGTCCGAGCTAAAGTGGATTTGGAATGTGATAAGGAATTAAATGGCAATCTGGGAATTGTAAATGTTTTGGCCGAAGGAAAAGGAAAAAGAAAAAAATGATTTTGTAAACTTGAGGGCCAGTCGAGTTGTTGTTAACACCCACTGAGGGGATTGGTATGAGATACCAATGTGAGAGAGGAAGAGACTAGAAGGATAACTCTCCTCCAAACCACGAAATGGAAAGTGATTAGTATTCCAAAAATGGGAAGTAATTAATCTTCCTGGCCTAGGAACAAAGAGAATTCCTGTTGGGAATTGGGAATTGTCAAAGAACCCAAACCACGTCAGGCCCCACTCCGGAGTTGGTCGGTGTCCATATAAACAAACGTCTCGAGGCAGCTGAGCTGAGTTTCAGCAGAGTTGCCAGACACGGTCGGAGTTACAGAGTCAGAGTGTTGCCTCGCAGAAGCTGACCGAAAGATTTCCACGTCCTTTTCGACTTAGTCTTCCTACCAAAAGCAAGTTTTTATTGACGCACGACTTGAGATACCATAACTCGCTTAAGAAACGCAAAAAGTGTCACGAATCCATAAAAACGGGCCGGGTGAAAAACACACTCCTGTATTCAACAGATAGATAATTGTTATTTCTCAACATATTTGAACCTCGTGAATTTGTTTTATTATTTTTCGTTTCGTATCACCTTTACCCTGGATTCAGCTTGCACTACGGCTCGATGCCTGATTGATTTCGTCTACCTAAGATCAAAGTCACAACGTGGGTAAGTTAGACTTGAGATAAAAGTAGTTACTTCGGTAACCAGGCGTTGGAAGTGAGCTGGGAACGACAAGTTGCTATCGAACCGGGAACGACCAGATCGACGGGACACAGGCTAGTGGCAGCGACAACGAGTCAACTCCAAACGCTGGTGGAAGAAACCTTACAGCTTTGCACCGCAACTAAGAGCTGACCACGGGCCGACGGCGCAGTGTCATATATTGACGTCGCGACCAGTGGACGTCACATATTGGCGCTGGACTGCGACCGCGTGCACCGGTGGGTGTCACATCTCACCAATTCTCTTTTTTTTTTTTACCAAAGATAAAACAGCGTAAAAATCACACATCTGTCTTACGATTGAAAAGCATTGAAAATAAAATCCACAAGGTGTCATATTTCATAAATCATAACTTAAAGCGTTGATGTTGTGTTTGATTTGGGATTGTTTTTGAGGTTAAGAAGGTGTCGTGTGTTGACGAACAGAAACTACAAGTGAGAAAATATACAAACCAAAGAATGAGCAAAATGGAATAGCAATTTTTATTTTATTCTATCGGGAACTTATATTATAGAGAATATTCAAGGATATTTCATGTAAGAAAGTGCATATTAAAGGAATATTCTGATGACAGTTCCTGCAAAAAGGAAAAAATATATGTGCTTTATTTTGTTGGTGAGTGAAAGAGTGAGTGATGTCTTTTGTCTAAGTCATGTGTGTCTTCTTAGAGGGTTAAGTCTTCCCGACAATTTTCAGATTGTCAATTTGTTGACAGCAATGACAAAACTCATACCTTGCTTAGCTCTTTTGCTACATAAACAAAATTTGTGTTGCCTTCCAATTGTATAGTCATATTTATATGCTGCATTTATTTTATTAAATTAATGACAACATATTTAAGAACCTGCATATAGGCTAATAATATCATTATTGGATGTAACATTAATGCAATATCGATGTTAGACATATGTCGGAGTTAACTCCTTAATTTCCTAATGGTTCACTCGGGCATGCTCTCCCTACATTCTAAATACTGTGCAATTCATTGTCTCGCATTTCAGCGGACACATTTAAAAATGTGATCTCTTGCAGAGATCCGCGTTTATGCCCACCTGTAGGAAAACGCCATGAAATACGCATACACGTACGTACGAACATTCACCAAAATACAAAACACAAATGTTGATGTCTTTGTCACTTGTAAATTTGTTGTTTAATACATATATTTGTTGACATATATATATCGGTCTTGTTTGTTTTCTTTACATCTTCGGTTGGACTCAACTTGAGTCCGCCATATTCTTGTAGTGGGCCTTTTAATTCAATCAGGTGTTACACATGTGTTTCTACTTTAACAATACGTAAACCAACGGTTCGCTACAGATTGGTGACCTTCCGACGTGATTTTTTTGAACTCCTGCTAACAGAAACAAGACTGTATATATGTACAAACTCATACTTACACACACTTTCCAAACGAGAGCCAGTCAGGAAAAACATTGAAAAACTTCTTTTTCCTATCCTACTACGCACGTCGGACACTATTAATCCCCTAAAAACATTTATACAGCAACAAAATTTGTGATTAGACCAGATGAAAGCGCAAAATCAAAATTTTAATTCGCTACAATATGTCTATCCAAAACACATTTCTCTGGCATGGCAAATAGAATTTTTTCTACAACACGTGGAAAACACAGAATCTCGAATCGGCACTACAACTACTACTATTATGACACGATTCACCAACAACAATACAACACTCCTTTTCCCCACTTGTCTATTTGTTTGACCCTTTCTTTCTCTCGGCGATGTTTGACCAAATTTCACCCTATTTCAGACATGCTTACGGTTTTATCAAACGGAAAACGCAACGCCATTTTATACTAACACTCTTCTTTTGGACTGAAATAGATAAAGTGTGACATACCTCGGGCAACTTTTTTTTTTTTAAGCATTTCACCCCAAGCAAGGCGGGAGCCACAAGGACGCAAGGGGTTACAGAAAATTTAGAGCAAGATCAGATAGTAGTGATAGAAGAAAAGATGAGGGTAGTGGATAGATCAAGGCAACTGGAGATGTCGATTGACATTACACTTGAATAGCTGGAGATTATAGCTCACAGGGAAACAGGAATAGGGAAGGGAGTTATTGGAGTAGGCTACATTTAGGAGTTTCGACAGTGAAGGGGTGAGAGCGGGATGCCAGCCTCGTATGGCGCTTGAACTCATGACGTCTGGGAACCAGCGAATGCAGCTCCTCGGAGCAATTTCCATGGAAGTATTTTTAGAACAGACAGAGGGAGGCGACGGCGCGTCTGTGAGAAAGTGACTGTAGACGAGTCGACAGAGCAGGGCCAACTACATTGCATATCCGCCTCTGGAGCCTATCAAGAACCCCGAGGTAAACAGAAGGGGCACCAGACCATATATGGCAGCAATACTCCATGCAAGGGCGAATTGTTGATTTGTAGATCTGGAGGATCGACTCCGGGGAGAAAAACTTCCTGGCGCGGCTCAGGGAGCCAACTTTCCTTGCGGTGGACGAAGCAATTGACTCAATGTAATTATTCCATCTCAGGTCAGCAGTCAACGTGAGACCCAGAAGCCGCAGAGAGTTGCAGAGAGTTGCTCTCGAGAAGTTGAGCGTCAGACATTCTAATGGAGGGAAGGGAAGAGAGCAGTTTTGTCTTAGAAGCGTTGAAGTTGACCAGCCAATTCTTGCCCCAGTTCACAATCGATTGGAGGTCCTTTTCGAGACGCACGGCCAGGTGAGTTTTGTCAGTGAGACAAGATTTGTTTTGAGGCAGGAATAAATTGTGGTGTCATCCGCGTAGATGCCAACTTGGGAAGTTATGGCGTCAGGAAGGTCATTTATGTAGATAAGGAATAGAGTTGGGCCGAGGATGGAGCCTTGAGGAACACCTGCGTTCGTAGGATAGGAACTGGATGAGAATCCGTTGAGAACGACCTTCAATTCACGGTTTGACAGGAATGATTGTATTAGGTTATATAATTGACCCGTAATGCCATAACCCTGGAGCTTGCGAAGAAGGCCGGCATGCCAAACCCTATCAAATGCTTTGGAAATGTCTAGTGCCACGGAACGGGTTTCCCCGTTATTTTGAAGAGCTCGGTAGACAGTTTCAGTGATGGCCGTAAGCACATCAGCTGTAGATCGGGCAAAGCAGAAACCATATTGCTTGTCTGAGAGCAGATTATGGGATGTGAGGTAGTTTACCACCTCGATATTGATTAGGGCTTCAAAGACTTTGCCGAAGATGAGAAGGAGACTGATAGGACGGTAGTTGGAAGGATCAGAGGGGTCGCCGGAGTTCTTGAAGACAGGAACGATCGAAGAGAACTTCCAGCAGTCAGGAAAACAAGATTTCTTGATGCAGTAGTTGTATAGTTTAGAAAGGGCGGGCGCCAGTTCAGGCGCGTATTTCTTCAAGACAATGGCTGGTATCCCGTCTCCACCACTAGCCTTGTTGGGGTTTAAATTGGAGATAACGCCCAGTACCAAAGATGGGGCTATGTTTAGCCCACTCAATATGGCCTCAGTTCTAAGAGGGAAGTCGGGTATGGGTACACCGGAAGACTCGAGCGTAGAGTTGAATGAAAATTTCCGATGAAAGCATTCAGCCTTGTCGGTAGAGGAGGTCAGGACTTCGAACTGGTTGAATAAAGGAGGTATAGAGGGTTTGCAATTATTCAATACGCTCTTGCAGAGCCGCCAATAATCTTTGGAGCCAAATTTGCGAGATGCAATACGTTCCTTCATTCTAGCCGCAAATAGTGACTTAGCATCGTTGAAGACACGCTTACACTCGTTACGGGCGAAGGCAAAGAAACGTCTATTGCAGTCAGACATGTCGTTACGGAATAGGTGGAAGTAGTGGTTTCTATGGGCGATGGCGGCTGAGCAAGCAGCGGAGAACCAGGGGCAGGAGCGCGACTTGACCCTATATTTTCTAGATGGGATGAAAGCGTCGATTCCAGCTTTAACCCAGGAAGAGACCTCAGAAGCACATTCTTGGACGGGGAGCTTGAAGACTCCATCCCAGGGGACATCGCGGAGGAAATCACGGAACGCGTCCCAGTCAGCACGTTGATAGTAGAACGAAGTTCTAGCGGTAGGAGGTTCTTTATAGGGGGTGGAGTTGAAGGAGATGTTAACAGATACTACCCCATGATCAGAGTTACCAAGAGGGCAGAGTTGCGAGGCGCTGCAGGATTCGGGGATGGAGGTAAAGCACAGGTCGAGAAGAGAGGTTTTACCTTCCCGGTTGAAGGCAAAACGAGTGGGGAAGTTAACTATCTGTGTGAGGGAATGAGAGATTGAAAAATTGAGCGTTTGAATGCCTGTGTGGTCAGTAGTAGCATTCTTAAGCCACAAGGTGTGATGGGCGTTAAAGTCACCAAACACAAAAATGTGAGCAAACGGGTGGAGGGAGAGAGCCTTGTCTATGCTGTCCGAAATGCTATCGAGTATCTCACAGTCTTGAGAGGATGGAGAGCGGTAAAGGAAGAAGAGATAGCTTACCGCATTGAGGAGAGAGAGTCGGAGACACATGTATGACTGGTCTGGCGATTCGAGAGAGAACTCTCTGGCCAGAGGGAGATGTTCCTTGACCTAGACACCAAGACCGTACATGTGGGTTAGAGAGACTTTTCTGAGGAGAGGAAGGTAGCCGGGGATCGAGAGGTCAGAAGAGGGGATAGACGAGACAAGGTTTGTCTCACAGAGAGCCAGTATATCCGGGCCGTCTGCAGTGAGGAAAGATTACAGACTGCAGAAGTTTGTCCTAATGCCACGGACTTGCCGTCTTTCAACGATGCAAACGGGAACACCCTAATTTGCAAGGACGATATTCAGTCGACAATAACAGCAAATTTTCTTTAGTTCTGAAACATATTCGACACAATCAGCTCAACTTTACTAAAACACTGCTTCTACACATTTTCCAGAGAGTGGGACACAGTCAACATAAATATTATTACTAATAGCACCATAATAAGACTCAACATTGTTTCACACAAACAACGTAATTTTTCCACAGCGTGCTACATTCAACTCGAATAACCACGGCATGATGAAAGAGCACGAGCACATTTCGTCGAAAAGTTTTAACAGGCATCTCTACAGGCACCTTTTCTTTTCAGTTCACAAGGACAATATTCAAAACTTCCATGAACTTTTCATATATTCTACACCACGTGCGACATTTCACACCACTGCTTGTCAACATTTCAACATTGCTTACCATGCCTTGAGTCCGCCATGTTCTTGTAGTTATACCTTCTTTTAGCACGTGTTTCTAATTCAACAACACGTAAACACACTATACATCCATTCATAATCCTTTCACTACGAATTAACATGTAATTAAAAGTCAGTTGAGACAAATGATAAATAAAAAGATTATCATTTCATTTGGATCAACGTGCGGAAGTATGAGTTGGTAACGACCAAAAATCCAGAATATTTTTCAAGTCTCTGTTACATTCTCTTTAAAGCAGGAGGACATCAAAACAATTTCTTGATTTATTTTGATCGGGAATTAAGTGAAATTTATTTACATGTCAGCAATGGTGACACAGCGTGTGATTGGTTAGAATAATTAAGTAAAATTCTTTCTCCATACAACAACTTAAGAATTGGACTGTGGTCGGTGCATCATCGAAAGAAAGTGATGATGTAAATACGAAAGTGATTCAATAAGTCCGTACCCTGATACTGTTACGAGGAGAATTTTAACTTGAAAATTTCACTGTATAATGATCGATCTGTGTGATCTATAGAGAAGTTCTGGGTCAATTGCGTTGTTAAGGAAGAAGATTATGTTGAAAACAAAGACATGTTGGGTAAACGAAATGCTTTTTATATAATTAGTCAGCAGCAGATTTATTAAAGAAAATTGTTTTATTTGTTATGAGATTATTCTGCCGAGCTTTCCTTTTCAGAATTTTCATATCGACAAAATCGAATTTTTAATGTTTCAAAAGATCAATGCTTTTTACAAAGGCGTTACAGAGCGTAACACTCTTTTAGTGAATCTTTGATGAGTGCTAGGGAGTTTGACTTACAATTTGAACAGGTCTTGGAAAAAGGTATTTTTCTATTGAAAAGATTGTAATTTGCTATCATCATTCTAGAGAAAAAATTAGCACCAAAAAACCCTGGAAGGTAGTTTAAGTTGTAATATCTATTAGAAAAGTGAAAACAATTGAATTTACAGTAAGCTTTTTTTTATTGGTCTTCTTTTTGTTCTCTTGTAATTGGATAGCTGTCGGAGTAAAACGGTAGCTCATCTGATGCAAAGAATTTTCTCAATGTTGTTTGTATCAATGCAGGTCAGATAACGCGATTCTTTTGACACGGATGTCGTTGATTCCAGATTTGAAAGGTCGATGAGAATTTAATTCCCATCTCTTGTTGACAATGGGTGCAGCATATCGATATAACAATCGACATGACGACTCTTCGCACGACAGTTCTTATCTCATTTGAGAGCAAAAATTATTTTATAATAATAGTAGCAAGTGTTATCATTATATTAATTTTCTTCTTATCTAAATATATTTAGGATACTATCAGCTTTCACGGTTATAGAACGATTCCTTAGAGCCATGAAAAATTTCTAAGTGTTTTTGATAATTTTTGGAGTCAGTCTACCCGGAAATTAGGTGAAAAATAAAATCGGAGTGTCGTGCTCACAAAGACAAAACAATTTTTATACAACGCGAAGAAATGATCTTCGCAGAAAAGGAAGAAGACCAAGCTAAATATATGATTTTTCGCAAGGAGTCTGCAAAGTTCGAAGTGACTTTGTTGCAAGTGAGGAAACAAGTATAGTATGGTACGCTAGTGCATGTGTGTGTGTGTGTGTGAAGCATGAAACGTGTGTGATTGCTGACCGATTGCGTACAGTAGGAGTAATTTTAAATACGGTGAACAAAAAGAGAGAAGAGACAGGACTTACTTTCATCACAGCATGGTACGTTCTTCAGTGTAGAAAAATATCGTTGACCAACGTGTTATCGTGGTAACGTTTGTCTATGCTGTTGATCGAGGGATTGCCTGGTTCAATGACTGTCTTTCGCAGATCTAGTCATTGACTGTTTGTTGCAGATCTAGTCGCTTGTCTGCTGATTGCGAGCCGTTTGTATCGCTTTGGCTTGGCCCTGAATCACTACCTGAGTTTCGCGCGGGAATGTATTCAGTAACATGAGCCCCGACCTTTTTCCAGGTCATTTGGAGTACAGACGCGCGGACGTCGGAGAAAGCACATCACGTGACTTGTATCATCCAATCAGGTTCCAGAAACCACTTATTTAATTTTGAGCGCTGTTTTATAGATCACGATGTCTGGGTGATTAGATTCAGTTGTTCTGTCTGTATGTATTGTAAAGTCCCATGAAATTGTTACAGGTCCTATGTCTCTGTGTCTGGGTGATATTCATATCAGTTTCTTAGTTTCCTTCCCGTAAAAGTTACTTATTTTTCAGTGCAGATATTGGCCCACACTGTCATGTCAAGATTTATATTCAGTGGGTGCTAACCCTATGTAAGCTGATACAAAATAGTCAATTGTTTCTGGATATTTAACACAGAATCTACGTTTCGGGTTAACACAATTTTTCAGTATGTATGCATGGTAATTTCTAGTTCCGGCTTTGTGAAGCAGGAATAAAACCTTCAGTTTCAGCTTTTAACCCTGCACTACATAACCATTGATGGGTACGGGGTTTGTCTACCTCAGCTTGTTTGGTATGGGTAGAGTATCGAGCCTATCTTGCCATCGTTTCTGCATTTGGTACATTGCATTATTATTATTATTATTATTATTATTATTATTATTATTATTATTTTATTTCCTTTGATTTCTGGTGTGCACACATTTCTTTCTGGATCCCGCCCAGAGACCTAAGGTTAGAAATGGCATCATGACATTTTCCACTGACCAGTTTAAAAAAAAACACAAAAAAACATAAACTTATTTTACATAAAGCCATTCGTAAAGTGTGGCCTGTACTCGTGAAAATAATTTTTTGTATTTCTTTAAGGCACGGGCTTCCAGGAATCCCTTCAATTTATCTGCTGGAATCTTTTCCAACCAATGCGAGGGCCCCAACTTCAACAAGGATTGTTGATGTTCCCATGTGCCACATTTTTGAGATTTCGATTTCAAGGTCCTAGTATTTTGATAGCTTTTTAAAGATCTTCAAAGATACATTGAAGTTTGCAGGGACTGCCACATCAATAAGGAGGTACCTTTTTTGTTTGCGGTCTCTAATAACAATGTCTGGGCGGTTAGCATTGATTGTTCTGCCAGTGTGTATTGTGTAGTCCCATAAAATTGTCACAGGTCCTATCTCCGTAACCGAGTCTGGGTGGTGTTCAGACCAATTTCTTTTAGTTTCTTTCTCGTAGATGTTGCAGATTTTCCAGTGGAGATATTAGCCCACTCTGTCATAACGGGTTTTATATTCAGTGGGTGCAACCTGATACAAGATGATCAATTGTTTCTGGATATTTATCACAGAATCTGCATTTTGGGCTAACACAATATTTCAGTATGTGTGCTTGATAATTTCTAGTTAACAAGCATTGGCCCTGTGCAGCAAAGATAACACTTTCACTTTCAGATTTTAACTCTGCACTACGTAGCCACTGATGGATACGGGGTTTGTCTACATCACCTTGTTTGGTACGGGCAGAGTATTGACCATAAAGCGGTTTATCATGCCAGTGTTTCTGTATCTGGTCGGATGCATTTGCTTTTGCTTTCTTTTTATGTATTTTGCAGCTACAGTCAGTGTATTGTGCTTTACTTGTATTTCTGCACCCATTTGAAACTCCATTTTGAGCTTGTTGGCTTCCTTTATTACGGAATAAAGAGTCTTACTACTTTCATGTTCTTTAACACATATCATCATCCAGTTTTCTGTAGTTTCCAGGTATTTTTGAAGGCCAATTCTTGTAGTTTTGTAGGTTAGTTGTAGTTGAACTAATCCTCAACCTTCTTTGGGTTTAGGTACATACAGACGATCAACATTAGCTTTGGGATGATGCATGCGGTAGCAAGTGAAAGGCTTTCGCGTTTTGGAATCCATTCACTTAATATCAGCTATGGTCCAGTTAAGGACAGCCAAGGTAATTATGGCTGATATTCTGTTTTTTGAATTCAGCTCGGTATTTAGTACGAGACGCACACGCCTGTAATAGTCCTTTCTTAACATCTCCTTCATTTGGGTATGTTGTATACCATCTCCTTCGCTAAATCCTAGGTACTTATAAGCTTCATCTTGTTCCCGTTCTAATCTTTGTGAAGTCTAAATCTATTAGACTAATCTTTAGTCTAAATCTACTGAGGGTTTTTCTATAATTCTCTCTTTCTTGAATCTTACTTTGCACATTTATCTAATCCGAAGCCCATACGTATGTCGTCACTGAAACATTTTATGATATACAGGAGGCCTTTCAACTCATTGTTGTCTTTGGCAAAGAGTTTGAGATCATCCATTTAGAGTAGGTGATTGACTAATTTTTGTCTAGTTTGTAACCATAGCTACTGTTGTTTAGTACATGCATAAGGGGGATTAAGGACAAACAAAACAGAAGGGGCGACAGGGAGTCTCCTCGTCGGATATTTAGACGGTTGGTGATGGCAGTGCCTCCGGTGTGATTTAGGTATAATATGGTGTTCCACATTTCAATGCAGGGCTTAAGGAAATTTACTAACACATGGGGAAACTTTGTACATTTCCAAAGTCTTAAAGATTCAAGAGTGTGGTACACTATCAAAGGCTTTACGATAAACAATCCACGCTGCGTAAAGATTTCTACATCGTCACCTGCAAAATTCCAGGATCATTTTCATTATCAGTAGTTGATCTTTGCCGCCATATGAGCCTCTTCTGCATCGCTTCTATTCCAGTGGAAGAATGTTGTTTACTTCGAATAGAGTAAGTACGGTTCGTCAGGACAGACGTTATCAACTTATATGTGGTGGAGAGACATGTTATTGGCCTATAATTTTCGGATCATCATTTTCACTCGTTTTTGTCATGAGATATGTAATACCTTCAGTGATCCATTCCGGGATTTCATTGGGATCATTTACAAGCGTCGAGAGTGTTTTTGCAAGGGTTTTATTGATTGATGAGAGATGATAGAGTCAGAAATTGGGAACCTTGTCATTTCCTGGGGATTTCCATTTTGGGGATTTCGTTAGAGCTTGCCTAACATTATTTGTGGTTATATTATTATTATTATTATTATTATTATTATTATTATTATTATTATTATTATTATTATTATATCTATTATATTAATAATAAAATAATAATTATTATATATGTGATTGTCAAAGATGGAAATCAAATGACAAGAATTCGAGTATTTTTATGCTTTATATAATAATAATAATAATAATAATAATAATAATAATAATAATAATAATAATAATAATAAAGTTCCTTTGATTGTCTAGTTATTTTTTTTATCAATAAGTGTTTAATTTTGATGGAATTTATAAAAGACAGGGTGTTAAGTGGTGTTCCTTCCGAATTCGGGATTTAGCGTCCTTCCATGTAGACTTTGTTGACTCTTTTCAAGGCGATAATGCCAGTAAGATGCAAGGGGCTACTGGGAGTGAAAAGGAATAAGAAGATTTTAGAAGGAACCGGAAACCAATCCTAAACAGGAAAACAAATGATAAATCTCTACTCCTGTTCAAAAGACAGGGGAGGAGTATGAATCGGACGATAGGTGAAACTATCTACTGTTTGTGTATTTCGAGATGGATGAGAGTAAATCTCGATCTAGTTGACCACTTTCTTCAATTCAGGAGTTAGCATTTTACCAAATGAACTAGTGTAAATCTTTTTATTTAGTCAACCATTTGATTTAGTCAATCACTTTGTCTGCAGTTCTGAATTTTATTTTTGTTTGTTAAGATCGATGTATGTTGGCCATTACACACTATCAAATAACTTCTGAATAAATTTTCATCTTATTGATCTGACATTTTCTACGAGCACGTTCAAGTGAACACTTTTCCAGTTAGGAAGTGAAAGTATATATCATTCAAATTTTAAATTAAATTCTACACTGAAATTCGAACACGACACTTTATGGATTTCAATTTCTTTGACATTTGAGCACAGGACTGCTAAAAATAAAGTGTACTTAAACATATCTATGAAACATTTACACATACGGTAACGGGTTAAAATTATAAAATTATTTTATTATTAAAATTATAATTAAAATAAAGAATCTACATCACGAAATTTTATCACTCATTCTACTATTTTCAAATAATTTTATTTCAGAAATCATTGTCCCAGGTCATTTAAAACGAAGAATTTCACTACCGAAAGTGAAAAATTGAGCCCCAGATGCTCTCAACACCAGCACTAAAGCTACCACTAAATGGAATAATTAACAACCAGAATAGTAGTGATTCAGGCCATTTATGTGAAAAGGATAGGAGTGCGCGTCTGTGTCTGTGTGTGCTAGAAAATAAAAATCATATCGACTATTTGTAGACAAGGTAAATAATAAATAATTGGATAAAATTGAATAGCCATGAATACATTATCTTCCGAATCATGTGACATGGCGAAATAAATAATATGAAAAAGAAAATATTTCTTCCTATTTTGATGTATTAAAAACCAGACAATATATATATATATATATATATATATGGGTGTCTGTGTGTATGTATGCGTGTGTTTGTGTGTGTATCTGTGTGTGCGTTCGTGTGTATGTATTGTCACTATAAGTGTTATAAATAGTTGAATAGGCATCTTTGTTTAGTTGTTTTTTTTTTAAACAATGAAATTAATATCACGTGTCTTACAAACCTAAATTCTTATTAAACAAATGTGTCTCCCGACTATGTGGCTGGCATATTTTCTTTAATAAGACTTTCGATCGCAGGGCGAGTAGATATTAATTTCACTTAAAAAAGAAAAATGATGTCAAACAGGCACTCTCATAGTAATAAAAAATAATGTTCGCTTAAAACAGCCAGTCCCCCGCCACTGCGCTGTTAAAGCTAGGTCAAAGGAGAGATCAGATGCCAGGGTCCGGGCATCTAGAGTTCTTGAAGTGCACCCATAGACCGTTGAATATTCAGTATAGATATTCACAAATGATCGGAGTATACTTCTAGGCAGACCATTTATGTAAAGTAGGAAGGGCTTGGGCCGAGAAGTGAACCTTGGGAGACACTAGCGTTGATCGTTTGGACCTTGAAGGATTGGCTGTTAACCTTCAGGGACCTACCCGTAATGAAGAACTTGATTATTGAGAAAACTTTCCCAGTGTTTCCATAGTCAGAGAGCTTATGTAGTAACCCGCTATGCTTCATATTGTCAAAGGCCTTTGAAATATACAATGCAATCGTTCTTGAGATGTATGTGTTGTCTTGTGCCTCACTGTGGGTAATGACAAGATATCAGCAGTAGGCCGAGACAATCGAAATCTGCACTGCTTGCCGCTAAAGAGATTGACCGTATTGAGGTGATAAACAACCTTTAATTATAGCTTCAAAAAGTTGTCTAATTATATTAAAGAGGCTGATGGGTCTATATTGAGACGGGGATAAACGTTAACCCATATTCTTGAAAACGGGCCATACACTTTCATAGATTTGGGAGGGATTTCTCTTTCAAGCAGCCGTTAAATAGTGTCTGTATGATCGAATATAGTTCAAGGCTAATATTCCCGAGGACAGTCACTGGGATTTTATCGACCGGTAGCCATCTTTGGGTTAAAACGTGTGATAAAAATATTACTGGGATTGTGGTCTATGAGACGGAGGAAGTCATCTAATATTGAGTTAGAGGCAAAGATCGTGCGTGGATGTCTTATCTGACGAGAATGGGATGACATCAAGCATATGACTCGAGCCAGCATATTTTGTTTGTTACTGCAGATATCAGATATTCCTGGTGGGACCGTAGATTGAGAGATGTCAAATGTCCCCACAATTTCAGACATCCATTACTATTCCCCAGGTCTGATAATTCATGTCGCTTTGTTATGAGTATTCTAGCCGGTGTTCCTCATTAATATAAGTCTGGGCATTTACATGACGTAATGGTACGGAAGCGCCACATACCTTTATATATTGCCGTTCTATGAGTATTGGTACATCAGTATAATACAATTAAAATGTTTTCCTTTAGTAATTTAAATGACACATAATATATTACTATGCACTTTCCCACAAATCTAACATGCCAGAAAAGTTAATGTGACACCTACCACTGGTCGTGGTCGCAGTCCAGCGCCAATATGTGACGTCCACTGGTCGCGACGTCAATATATGACACTGCGCCGTCGGCCCGTGGTCAACTCCTAGTTGCGGCGCGAAGCTGTAAGGTTTCTTCCACAGGCGTTTGTTGTGGTTATGATCTCTGTGGACAATGACATGTCTATGTAGGTAAAAGTGGCTTTCAGCTTGTTAATTCTAATTTTGTATATGGCTCATTAGAAACTAACCACGCCGTTCTTTACTCTGATAAGGATCCGGCAAAACTGGTACAAATGAGAACCTACCTCAAATGCCATGTAGGATTTTTTCTGTCTTGATGGTTACTCCTAACATCCAGAGTGTGGTAAACACGATATTTGATAATATGAATAATACGAATATGCATCCAACAAGGTAAACCAGTTGATGATCTATGAGTATTTAATGACGTATTTATTTTTTTACAACATATTATAAGCATCTGAGCGTTTCACTTTATGAATTGCTTGTCATCATATGAACACTGTCTCGATTTCATTGTTGCTGGCCTCCAGTCTGAAGTTAATGGACATTGACGACGACTAGTCCACAGATTCTCTGGACCAGTTTGGGAGAACCTCCACTTTAAATATAGGAGTGCTACCTAAAAAGAGTGCTACCTAAAAAGAGATTCTCTATCACCGAATAATCTGATACCAATATACGAGCCTTTTTGAGCAGCAAGTCGACGAAATCCAATCAAATGTGAGGATAAAGAAGTTTTCGCCATTGACAATCGAATGGACCAAGTGAAGAATCGTCATTAATTAGTCTTAACGATTTTAAAATTATTAAAGCTTTCAAAGTTGTCGATATCGAACAGAGAATTGGTTTGGAGCTCCATTGACTTTAATTCTCATTATTGTTTTCGAAAGGCAATTAGGTAATGCAGCTCATACGGTAGAGGCCACAAAAATAATGGAAAAACACACCTTATAAGAAAGATTTTAGTACACTGACAGTACACGACCCTCTTAAAATTATTATAAAGAATTTTCTTTACAAAATCCTTTTTTTTTTCTTTTTAACTGGGTGGTCGTGTTTATCTGATAATTAAATTCTTTTATTTTTCTCATGCCTTAAAATTCTCTTATCACCAGATGCTCATTTTCGAGACGCTATGTCTGACGTCAACAGTTTGAATAAGCAAAAATAATGATCCCCTTTTCGACTCTCTTTTTCATGTCAAGATTCGTACATATACCAGATGGATCTCTTCGCGGGACCCAAGAACCAAAATTAAATGATATCTCTGAAAGATAACTAATAACTATTCTCCAGGGTGGTCCCAAGCCAAATTTTTTCCATGGCCGCATGCGTCGGCCGGTTTTGTTTTTCTATCTGAATTCCGGTCACATTGGCGCGTCACTCCCTTATCTTGACATTAATTCATTTTTGACAGAATCACAGTCTCGTTTTTTTCTTACGGATTTTCTGTCTTTTGCGAAAAGTATCTTTCTTTTGTAAATAAAATAAATTCTTTTTTTTTAATGTCACTCAGTCTATCTTTCGATATAGCTCTTTCTCGCCTTAAGTATTTCCAGTTTTTAATTTCTATGGTTAATTAGTTAGCCAATTACCATAGCTAAATAGTGTCACATTAATCTATCAACCGATCAAAAATGTAGGAGAGAAATGAAAGTAAAGAAAGAAAACGAAAAAACGATATTCGCAGAGTCCGGGAGAACATTATATTCTGTAATCTAATGGGGAAGGATAAGTTAAAGCAGTAATGTAGGAACTAAAAAATGTCTCAAGCGAGTATCACAAACTACACAAACTAAACTAAATTCACAAGAAAAAAATAACACTATACTCGGACTGAACTAAGTATTTCCCAGGAGCGCAATATCCTTTATTTCTTAAACACATTCAGATGTCACTAAAAGGTAATTTAGCCTCTCACGTACAATATAAACATTCACCTACCTTTTGAAAAAAATGAAACGTAGACTGTACCCTATCCCCATTGTGATTTTAACCTTAAAATAATGCTTAAAGCAAACGACCAGATGGTAATAACAATTAATGCAATTGCTTCCAATAAGCTATGGTGGAACTGATTGAAATTGATTAGCGTGGATTAATTGTCGATTTTTCTATGGTCATTTGCGCCAAATGCAGGTTATTTTGCATGTTGTTAATTATGAAACATTGACATTACAAATCTGTACGAGAATTATTAGACAATCTCGTCCAGCCTGTAATTGGGGTGCTAAGACTTTGGTCAAAATTTTTAAATTTGTAGGTAACATACTCGTAGTTAAGAGGAGAAATTACTAATTCCATAACCACTATCTTTGTTCTTGAAAAAGCGTTGGGTATATTCTCTTGCTTCATTCAGTTCAAGATAAATGACAGTTCGGGGACACTTGCGTTTCCTGGTAATCTACTTCTAAATGTCAGAGCTTGGTATTTCTTGTTAAGCAAAGAATACATCCTTGCTTTTGCTATAGCTATTCATTTATAACAATATTTGACAATTGTAGAGTAATTGGCCATGATTACATATAATTGGTAGAAATGCCCAACAAATAGAATTGATAAAGTTTATAATAAAAAATAACAAAAGAAAGAATAGAAACGAACAGGGCAAAAATAATATCAAGCAGACAATATATACAAAACAAAAGTAGGCAAAGTAACAGTAATAAGGCAAACAGTTCGCAAAATAAGAATGGTGTTAAAACAGAAAAGGGATACAGACAAGTGATCACAGTGTTTCAACTTCAAGAAAAGAAATATATTGGATGAGACGAAGAAGTGGCCTATCTTATCAGCAAGGAAGAAATCTCAGCATGCATCTGTATGTTTTGTCTATAAATTTGGGCAGAGTATGTTTTTGCAATCATTCCTCTATGGATTGGAACCAACAACAACCTTGTCTAGATTCAATTGTTGCATGTAGCGTTAATATATCTAGCTCGAATCGACGACTATATTTGTCAGCAAACAATCTAATGCTCCTTTTTAAATTGTTCCACTACTTATTTCCAAACAAAGCTTTCGTCAGTATCTGCGTTAAGGTTTAGTATTCACATTCAACAATTCAAAAGATTTGTTGAATGTTAATGCCCGTTATCGTAACTTTAGCCTAATGTAGGTTTATTCGAAGACAGTATTGTCCATATTTCAAATGAATATATAAAATTTGAACAACTTAGATGGGCTCTCCTAATTAAAACTTATTTGATGTAGCTAGAACGTTGCATCAACATAGAGTCATCCATATTGCTCAACCCGTTTCGACTGAGTTCAAATACACACTACCAGTCCCAGAGATTGAACTCACTATTGTACTAAATTCACGAACTAACGCTTTAACTCAGTAAGATATTATATTGCGGGACAATTCTGAGTGGAGAACTTGGATCCTTAAAATAAACCAGTATGCTGTTGAATTCTGTTGCTACCAATACTACTTGACACCACTGAAGCCAATAGTATAGCTGATGCATAAATGACGTCCTCATTCCTCACCAGGAAGCTGTACACCTACTGCTGGACCATATGAACTCAATAAGACCTTTTATCCAGTTCGCAATGTAAGAAGAAAATAATCAACTAGCCTTCCAGGATGTACTAATAACTCGCACAGATTATGAGTTTAAGACATTCGTATATCACAAGCCAATCTTCACTGGAAAATACGTCAACTTCATTTTCAACTAATACATTGTAAAGAATGAGATCGTCCGATGCATACAGCACCGTGCAAAAATCATAAGTAGCGACCCAGATGCATAAAAATAGAAAATGATTAGCATCGAAAATTTCATTCAAAAAAGAAAAAAAAAAACTATTCTGCAAACATAGCTTCAGCTTCTTTAGACAGAAACAGAATGGTCAAGTAAGAGGACCATATGACTATCATCAACTCTTCTATACTTAAGGATTTATCAGAAAATATTCAGAAGATCTGCGGTTCGTACAATATCAGGATAATGTTCAAAAACAGCTTCGCTCTACGGAGAAATACCTTCCAAATCAAGCCTAACATTGAGAAGAACATGACCAAGCAATTGCGAGTTCAGTCTCTGAGCGTGTACTTGAAAATGTGTCGAGTAACAATTGTAGCAGTGAGTAGCTCGGCTTACCGTTACACTTCGTTTGTATAGAAACTATTTGAGCTGTTCTGATATGAAGTAGGAACTGCGGCCCGAGTGGCTATACGTGGGCACTTCAAAGGTGTTAAATATAGAGCAAAAAACTAGTTTGAGTTCTGCACTGTTTGGCAAAAGGTTTTGATTCTTTTGACATAATCGATAGAAAGAGGTAAGTTTCTGTTTAGCGCCACATAAAACGATGTTTGGATGGTACAGTTCATTGTGTAGGTCATATGTGCTTGCAGCATTCTCCTAGCTGTGATAGTAGAAAAAAAGAAATTTATTTTATTTTACTTTACGCTAAACATGAACGCTAAGGACATTTGGTTGGTAACGAGTTTGAAATTATGTCGCATAAAATTATGTTTTCATATTTCAACGCTTCATCCATAATATTAGCTTTTTTTCGTGTTACCGTTTCATTTTGAAAGAGAATGCTTGAGATAAAAGCTACGGAATTAACGATGTTTTTTGAGGTTTTCAAAGGCGTCAAAGCCTTTGAAAACCTCAAAAAACATTGTTAATTCGGACTGAGGAAGACAGACGAAAACTATCAACTTGTATCAATTATCTTTTCCAAAAAGAAGCAATCAACGACGATTAGTGGACAAAATTAATCATAATTCTTCGTAGGGTTTGCATATTACCAAGACTCAGTAACTCATGTAGGATTTTCAATCAATTGGGGCCAGGTGTTTCTGCCGAATGTGCATTTGTCGCTGTCCAACGTACTATTCTATTTATTAAGAATGGACGGTATGAGGTTGTGGTTATGGTCTCTGTGGACAATGACATGTCTATGTAGGTAAAAGTGGCTTTCAGCTTGTTAATTCTAATTTTGTATATGGCTCATTAGAAACTAACCACGCCGTTTTATACTCTGATAAGGATCCGGCGAAACTGGTACAAATGACAACCTACCTCAAATGCCATGTAGGATTTTTTCTGTCTTGATGGTTACTCCTAACATCCAGAGTGCGGCAAACACGATATTTGATATGAATAATACGAATATGCATCCAACAAGGTAAACTAGTTGATGATCTATGAGTATTTAATGACGTATTTATTTTTTTACAACATATTATAAGCATCTGAGCGTTTCACTTTATGAATTGCTTGTCATCATATGAACACTGTCTCGATTTCATTGTTGTTGGCCTCCAGTCTGAAGTTAATGGACATTGATGACGACCAGTTTGGGAGAACCTCCACTTTAAATATAGGTATGCTACCTAAAAAGAGTGCTACCTAAAAAGAGATTCTCTATCACCGAATAATCTGATACCAATATACGAGCCTTTTTGAGCA